>CM071866.1:16203463-16232381 GCA_036759665.1 Gynandropsis gynandra
GCCAAGTTAAGTAAAATTAACTTAAAATAAAAGGGAACTCGTGGGGGAGATTAAGGAAACTTACAGACCGACTTAGGAGACATAAAAGGAGGCAGAGGACGACATCAGAAGACACCTTTGATTCAGTTCGTGATTGAGGAGAATTCTTGCGAGGAGGCAAGCGAGGAGCATTGGAGATCAAGCCCCGACACTTCGGTTTCGTTTGGCTTTCATGTTCCTTAGACTTTCTACTTTGTTTATGTTTGTTTACAGACGCATGAGCGAGTAGTTTGTTTGTTCTAGGAGAAGGGATTAGCCCTTGGCTATCCCGGAACCACTTTTGAATTTATCTTGAATGCATCTTCCCGTTTTAGTTCATCTATTCTTTATCTGAGTGCTTGAATTTACTTGTGTTTGCGATGGCCACGTAGATGCATGTGTTAGGGATTAACGTTCATATCTTGACGTTCGGCCATTAGCTCTTCAACAAACGGTTGTTCAATCACTTCCTCGGTTTGAAAATCCAAATGTGCTTGCGTGTTATCAACTGAATTGCTTGCACTAGCTTTCGATTCTTTCCGTAGTTTTCGGAGCGTTCTATCGATGTCGGGGTCGAAAACTAGATCCGCTTTTCCGGTGTTTCTCATGCACAATTAAGCTGCACAAGAAAAAGAAGACAAACACAAAGATCACGTGAGATACGAGAAGCAAAAGAACTTGACTCTAAACGAAATGACAAACAAAAACACGAAAAAGCAAGAAACAAACAAGACTCCTAAAAACCTAATGTCTAATCTAAAAGTTTCCTAACTCCTAAGCCGTAATCAATTCCCCGGCAACGGCGCCAAAAACTTGATATGCGTTATATCGAGTTATAAAACCTAGACTAACGCTTCCGCAAGAATACGGATCGTGTAGTAACTAGGGTCGAACACAAGGAATTGATGCGACTTCGTAGCTATTGAACTAATTGAATTAGACGTGTGAGGTGACTAAAGTTGTGATTTTGATTGAGCTGAACTAAACTAAATCGAAGAGAATAGACTTTATGACTAGGCACCATGGGTGTCGAGAGTTTGCATAACGATGTAATGAAGTTCTAAAAGGATAATTGGTCTAAGGCACTATCATGGATTCAGGGAATTCAAGCTCTCCTATAGGAACTGACTGGCGTAGACTTGTCCACTATCTAGCATGCATATGCCAATGTATCCATTGCGCATCTTACATGCATAGACGCATTACGTCTGCTATCCTAATCCCTAGATTTAACCGATTGACCTGGCGTAGATTCTAAACCGGCTAAACCCTAAATCATGGCTTTGTTCCGAAACCTAATGCCCTGGCGTTGGTTTATTAGATTTCTAAGATCATTCAATCAAGTGGCGTACAGGTAGAGAAAGCATTAAGAACAACCATGAAATCTGAAAACATGATAGAAACCAAATTCATTCATTCAAGTGGCGTACAGGTAATGAAAGCATTAAGCATCACCATTCATTAAGCGTAAGACTTCATTACAACGTAGCAAATCTCTCTAACCCATGGCAAGGAATCTACTCAGACATAAATACAGACAAGGAAACACAAGAGAAGTCTAGATTCGACATAGATGTAGAAAGAGATGACTCCCTATTCATAAACCGATGCCTTCGGTAGATTCTTCTCGCTCCCGATCCGTAGATCCGTCGTTTTCTTCCTTCTTCTCCTTGCCCTAATGTCTCCCAATCTCCTCTGATGTGTTCTGGTTCGTCCCCCTCTTTTTAGATCTGATTTTCCCTTTTAATTTTGCCGATCTAGATCTTAGGAAAGTTTGTTGGAGCGCTGGACCCGAGCGGGCATTCTCTTTACCCGATCGTGCAGGTGACCTACCCGATCGTGCACACACACATGAGCCCGATCGGGCACCATGCCCGACCGTGTACTTCATCAGCCCGAGTCGTGCAAACTTACGGGGTTTTCTGCCATGAATCAGCCCGAGCGGGCACTCCAAATGCACCCGAGCGGGCACCTATGCCCGAGCATATCCCTTGAGCACCCGAGTCGTGTAAGGCTACGGGGTTTTCTTGAATGATTCAGCCCGACCGGGCACTCTCAATCCACCCGAGCGGGCATGTCTTGAAGTGTAGTTTCCGCTCCTTTCGCTTGGTGTTTGAGTGCTCGCTTCCATCCGTGGCCTTGCATAAGCCGAACCTTGTTACACAGCTTCGTTTTCGGGTTTAGATTGCATAATCACTCGTGTTTCTCTTCAATCCTTCGTTTCCTACACAAAACACGAAATGTGGATAAAGTCTTCGAATATGCTCAATAGATGAATGTAATATAAATAATCTACTCTAAACTAGACCTAAGAATGATATAAAAACTATAACAAATTACGTGTTATCAATACGCATCACAATATCCAACAACATTGAAACGTCGAAGAGAGGAGTGGTGGGCCGTAGTAAAGATCAAGCCACGAAGGATCATAAGCTTTGATGATAAACAAGATCCGTAGCAACCCGATCATCCGCAGCCGATTCGTTTAATTGATACAGATCGCGAGGAGATTCGTGCGAGGAATGACATAGACGGAGAACTCATACGCGATTATGAAGACGCTGAACCAGAAGATGCTGAAGATGAAAACGATGATGAATTCAATGAACAAGCGAAGGACAACTCGCCCATCGATGAATCTATTGAAGAAGAAATGTAAATACAATAATGTTACTATGTGTAATACATGTAGATGATGTGTAATGTAAATGACGTATAACGTCCATGAACGATGTTTCACGTTTGATGTATGATGTGTAATCGAATAATCGAAATGTTAATACAATCGAACATATTATATAAACAATGTTTGATGTATAACAAGTTAAAATAATCTAATACCAATGTTGAAAATATTAACGGTTGCCCGTTGAAAATATTAACGGTTATTGAAACACGAATTCTCCCCCGACACTTAGAAAAAGTTTCTGAATTTTCAATAATTCCAACGGACATCCGTTGGAATTACCAACGGATGACCGTTGGAACGATAGAAGGTAAATTGACGCCACGTGTTGACGCCACGTGTTACCTTCCAACAGGCATCCGTTGGAATTCCAACGGATGTCCGTTGGAAAGTGTAATGATGACTGCAGAAATTGCAGCTTTCCCAACCGTTTTTTTCAGGCTTCCAACGGCCATCCGAAACGTCGCGTCAATTTAATCCTTCTGTTGTGTCAATTTAATCCTTCCGTTGCAATGACGTGTTTTCCAACGGATGCCCGTTGGAAATTCTGATATATATATCGCGACGGAGCTGTTCTTATTTCACCACTAAAATACAAATCCAGAATTCACACAATTACAAACACCTAGAAAAAATGAGGCCTAGACGATTTATAGGATCGGGGGGAATGTTGGCTGGTTCCGCGGGAGCGCCTCCCCCGCCGCCACCACCACCATATCGTCCTCCGTCTCCAGTATCGGCACCGCCGATATTTGTTGACGAGGACGATATGGTAGATATCGATGCATTGATCGATGATTTCGATGGGCGTCCAACCCTTTCGATCATCGATCCCGAACGTTCTCCTGGAATGTTATGGTAAATAGTATAAAATTGTTTTGAATTTTATTTAAATTTCGTAAATATTATCTAACTTTTTATTTTTGATATGCAGGTTTGATGAGGATGATGTTTTAAAATACACCAACAACAACATCATCCAAGGGTCGTTACAGGACGATCTCTACTATTCTTGGCAAGTGATGCCAGAAGTTGTGCGCCAGCGATGGTGGCGCACTTTTATTGTAAGTTTTTTTTAATAAAATTTCAATTTTATAACTATATATATATTTGAAAACTAATAATTTTATAACTTTATTTGCAGCGTTCATACAGATGGCGTCGAACTCATACAACGCGCATCTACACAGCATGAATGCGCGACATGCAGATTCGGTTGCACCTAATGATGAACGGTGCAAAGCGCAACTACTACGCCATCAACAGCAAACCGAGATGGGCAACCGAAGCGGTGTTCAACAAAATGATTAAGCATTGGGAGTCCTCGGCATTTAAGGGCAAGAGCGAGAAGGCCAAACAAAATCGCTACGGTGAGAAGGTTCCCGGAGATGGTCCGTATCGCCATACTTCGGGATCAAAATCCTTCACGAAAAGAAAAAAAGAATTGGTAAATTTTTAATTATTTAGATTTTTTGTGTACTTAAATATTTATCTAACAACATTTCTTTTATATTGTAGATGCAACGGATAGGAAGAGAACCGACTCTTCTTGAAGTGGTATTAGAAACCCACGCAAAGAAGAAGTCGTCGAGGAAGAGGCCGCCGAACCAGAACTCATCGATCCTCGAGCGGCCCGAACCGTGAGAGTTCTGATGGAGAAGATCACACAACAATCTCAGGCTTGCGGTTCAAGCCCCGATGACCTCAGTCCTTTACAAAAGGACCAAATTTATTTAGAGGTAAAAGATTATTATTTTATTTCTAAATTATTGATCAAATAATTTTGTTAAAATCTAACGTTACTTTTATTTGTCTTGTAGTCGGTGAGACCATATAAGGGACGTCTATACGGTCTCGGAGCGCTTCAAAAGGATATAATCGAGGACATCACGACGGTACCTCCCGCGGTGCAAGAGAGTTTTTCGCAACAACGGCGGATCGAAGATCTCGAAACACAACTTCGAGAAACTCGAGCCCAAGTGGCGCGACAAACATCTCAAATACAACAATTGGAGAGCGTCATTGAGCTGATGTCCGGCCAGGTGAGGGGATCAACACCGCAGCAAGAACCGGGGCTCGATTCGGATGCAACTCCGTCTAGAGGTGGTGGTGATCGTGGCGGAGATGATATGGACGCAACCGATCTGAACGATTTGTAATAGGAAATAGTTTTAATTTTAATGTGTTTTGGAAAATAATTTTAATATTTTTATTAAAAAATTTTTAGTTTTTGAAATTTTTTTATTTTTTTTATTTTTTTTTCAAAATTTCCAACGGGCATCCGTTGGAACGTATTTCCCGCCAAATCTTTTCCCGCCAATTTGCAACGGATATCCGTTGGCAATGCTAACGGGCATCCGTTGGAACGCATTTCCCGCCAAATCTTTTCCCGCCAGTTTGCAGCGGGCTTCCCTTGCTATTTTCCGCCACATGGCAACGGATGTCCGTTGCAAAGATGAATTTTTCCCCGCCTAATTTGCAACGGACAGCCGTTGCTTTCCAACGGTCGTCCGTTGCAAGCTTGCAACGGTGATCCGTTACAACATTTTCCAACGGGCGTCCGTTACTATATGTCCAACGGAAATATCCGTTTCCAGGCCGTTGCAAATTTGCAACGAATAATATCCGTTGGAAGTCCGTCACGAATTGCAACGGATCCTCATTTGCAACGAACTTTTCGCAACGGACGGGAATCCGTTGGTGTCCGTTGGAAAAGGCTGTTTCCAAGGATTTTTGGCATTTTCCAACGGATATGTCCGTTGGAAAATGCCAGTTTTTTGTAGTGTATAAACAGTTGCCCATTGAAAATATAGAAACCATTGAAATTTTTCTCTAAGTATCAAACATAATTAAATGGTTGAATGAGTTTCCGTTGCGATTTTCAACGGATGCTCGTTGAAATTTGAATATATGATGTAAAACAACAATTTAAAAAGTTTGATATTAAAATTATACAATTCACATTTCTTCTCAGTTGATTCTTCGGTTGACGAGTCTTCCTTCAATTGTTCATCAAATTCATCGCCATGTTCATCTTCTGTATCCTTCGGTACAACATATTCATAATCGCGAATGTATTCTCTATCTATGTCAGTTCTTGTGAGAATCTTCTCCCAATTGTCTGTGTCAATTAATCGTATCGAATCAAGGTAATCGATTTGCAACGAATCTTCTTTTTTATCTATGCTTATAACACCACGTGATTTGATCTTAACTACGATCCACCACTCCTCTCTTCAACGTTCCAATGTTGTTGGATAGTGCATGTAACATACTTGATATGCTTTATCAATTGTGATGAATGAATCGTACTTTCCATATTGTCATGTTGGGTTGATGTGAATTCTTCCCCATCGATATTTTCTTCATCACGTCCTATGGTCGGGTCAAACCATTGACATTTAAAACGCATTACCTTGAATCCAACGAGACCAAGATATTCCACCTGTAGGATATGGTGCAAAATGTCGTAGACATTATTACCCTCTTTTTCACTATTAGCACAAACATCATAATTGTATGTGCTTCTATGTTTACGTGTTCATAAATATGGAATGTGTATCCCCTAGTATACAAAACTGGCCAACACGAGACATTTCTTGCAGAACCATTAGCCAAATCTCTTAACCATGTAGGATGTCTCTCATCGGAAACTTTGATCTATATAAGATAAAAATGAATGATACTTATAACATAATGTTGTTTATATATATACGAATATACGTGTACTTACGTAATCTCTCAACCACGAGCCATAATATTGAACTTTCTTTTTTCGTGAGTTCATCTGCATTTAAATGAGGATATGCACTCATTAATTCTCTTCACATAAACTATAATAAAATTATGTTAACATATATATATATATAAACATATTTATAATTTAAAAAATAGATTATCATCGCTTTGTACCTTTCGTAAGGTAATATCTCTTGAAAATTTAGTAATATATATGTATTGAAGTGATTATACTCCTCTGGTGTAAGCCAATATTCATCGGATTTCCCTTCTGTACGTCCAATTGGTGTAAAGATCTCATGAATTTTGCCAAATTGAGGATTTCATTGATAAATATAGTTTGTGTCATCCTGTACTGAGTGTCTTTGTTTCGTCAAAATGTGTGACTCGAAATAAAATATGATGAAATATGTGTTTTCTTTTAACAAGTACTGTTTAACATAGATCCTTCAACTGACTCTTTTTTTATAATTTTTTATTTAAATGAAAGAAAAATGAACTGAGCCACCAAATATTGCTTCATCTAGTAAATGTATTAGCAAATATTCCAAAACATCAAAGAAGGAAGGTGGAAAAACTTTTTCCAATGAGCATAATACTTCAGAAATATTGTTTTTCAATAACTCTAAGTTATCCCTTTTAAATTTTCTTGAACATATATCTCTAAAAATATGCTAATTCAGCATAGCACATCGTGAACGTTTCGTGGTAAGAGTTTAGCAAATGAAAATTGAATGAGTTGATGCATGAAAATGTGATAATCGTGACTTTTTAACCCGATTAGCCTCAAATCCATAATATCCATACAACGAACAATGTTCAATGCATATCCATCTGGAAATTTAACGTCTTCTTTTACCACCTTAATAATACGGGTTTCGCTGGCCTAGACAATCTGAATATTAGAATAGGTGTGCTTTCATCTCGTAACTCCAACTCAGGTCTTCGACATATTGTATTCAAATCTTGTCTTGATTGTATATTATCCTTCATTTTCCCCGTCACATTCAAATGTTGATGACTTTATCGAAAATTTTTTCTCGATATTCATAACATCCAAATTATGACGTAATATCAGTGATTTCAATTATGATAGTTCCTAAACAATACGATGTTTATACCAGTTATGCCGATACCCACGATCTCCACCGCATTCTACCAATTCTTGTAAATCTTCCATCATATTTAATCATTCGTAACAAATTATGTTCCAGTTTGCATCCATGGTGCCTCTTATTTTGTACCACGTTCTTTCGAAAATATTTTTTATCTTTTCTGAATTGATGTCCACGGGGAAGAAATCTTCTATGACAATCAAACCAATATGGTTTCTTTCCATGTACTAGTCAAAATGAATATGTGTCCTCTAAACAATGTGATATGCCAATCTCGTACGTGCTCCATTCAGATAACATTCCATAGGTAGGAAAGTCACTAATTTTCCACAATAAGACTGCTTTCGATGTGAAATTTTGCTTTGCACTTACGTCATAAGCAAGAATTTCATTGTTCCACAAATCTCTTAATTCATGAACTATGGGCTACCAAATCGAAACTTTTTTTCGGATGTTTTGGTCTTGGAATCAACAACATCAGAAACATTACTTCTCTTTTCACTACAAAAGAAACAGCAACTTTCCAACGAACATATCCGTTGGAAAGCGTCCAAAACCCGTTGGAAACAGCCGTTTCCAACGGACGCCAACGGATTTCGGTCCGTTGCGAAAAGTTCGTTGCAAATGCCGATCTGTTGCAATTCGTGACGGGGTGTCAACGAATAATATCCGTTACAAATTTGCAATGGACGGGCAACGGATTTTGCCGTTGGAAAAACAGTAACGGACGCCCGTTGGAAAACGTTGTGACGAATCACCGTTGCAAACTTTCAACGGACGGCCGTTGGAAAGCAACGGCTGTCCGTTGCAAAATTAGGCGGGGAAAAATCATTTTTGCAACAGACATCCGTTGCCATGTGGCGGGAAACTGCAACGGACGGCCGTTGCAAACTGGCGGGAAAGGTTTTGGCGGGAAACACGGTGCAATGGATGACCGTTAGCATTGCCAACGGATGCCCGTTGGAAAATTTGAAAAAAAAATAAAAAAATAAAAATATTTTTAAAACTAAAAGGTTTTTAATAAAAATATTAAAATTATATTAAAAATATTTTTAAAAATAAATAAAAAGTTTTTAACTAAAATATTAAATTGTTCACAAAAAACTAAAACTAAAATTACGTTACTCTGCCCTATTACATTTCGTTTAATCTCTCTTGCACCGATGGAGGTACCGTCGTGACGTCCTCAATTATATCCTTTTGAAGCGCTCCGAGAGCGTATAGACGTCCCTTATACAGTCTCACCGACTACAAGATAAATAAGAGTAATGTTAGATTTTAACAAATTATTTGATTAATAATTTACAATTAAAATAATAATATTTTACCTCTAAATAAATTTGGTTCTTTTGTGAAGGACTGAGGTCGTCGGGGCTTGAACCGTAAGCCTGAGATTTCTGTGTGATCTTCTCCGTCACAGCTCTCTCGGTTCGGGCCGCTCGAGGATCGATGAGTTCCGGCCACAGTAACTATTGACTCCCAGATCATCCAATGGACTAAAACCATCGGTGCATAGGTAAAGATAAATATTTCTCGTTTCATACGCGAACTCATGAAATATTTCACTGAAATATTTCCAAGGCTTACCATCTGATGGGTGTTTCATTATTTGTTCGCCCTTCGAATGTTATGCGTTCCATCTCATTGTCACAATCTTTTTTTTCGATTCATATAACCTTCTCAACTTATTCATTATAGATATATAGAACATCTTTTTGTATGTTACATATTTACATGAAGATGGTTTTTTGGTCGAATTCTGCTTGCACCGCAAAATTTGTAAAAAAGAATGGTTGTGTCCCGCTCTCTTTGCTCAGGTCGCATCCCACTCTTCTCTCTCAGGTCGCGTCTCATTGCGTTCTGCATCCTGCGGCGTTCTTCATCCTGTGTTCCAGGGTCCTGCATCCCACGACATGCGACTTGGTCAAGCCAATTTATGAGCTCTGCGGTCTTCTATGCTTTGTTGAGCGCTCCAACTCATGCATGTTACATCTAAACTTGTGCCTTGCATTTGGACTTGTATTTTTCTTGTTTTTCTCCCTTTGTACATGTATAAATATCTACCTTTGTTTCTAAAGAAATGCATTAGAGAATAGTTATTCTTATTGTTTCTAATTCTCTCGATCTTTCAATCGCTCTTAATATTTCTATCTTGCTTCTGCTTATTCATCTTTGTTTTACAAAATCAACATGGTATCAAAGCGGTGATCGAATATCAGAAATTTTTTGATCGATTTTGTTTCTTTTGAAATCTATTCTCTTTCAAAAGTTTTTTTCGGTCAAATTTTTTTAGTCTCTCTTTGTTTTTGTTTCCCTTTTATTTTCTCGGATCTCTTGACATGGAATCGACCAAAAGCATCTCAATCTCGTTCAATGGAAACATAATTATTCTATTTGGACGAAGATTGCTAAGGCCAATCTTGGAATGCGTGGTCTTTGGGGTTTCATGACAGGATCGGATGTGAAACCGGTAGATTCAAGTGTTGGATCTGAAAAATGGGAACAAAATAAGCTCACTACGTTGGTTGTTTTACAAAATTCCCTTGAATCTCATATACTTCGTACATATGGGCACATAGAGTCTCCTAAGGAGCTTTGGGACGAGCTGAAACAAATTTTTGGAAATGAACCCAATCTTAGTCGTGTGTATAAAGTAAAGAAAGACCTTAATAATCTAATATAAGAGGGAAAAACTTTTAACGAGGCTTTGGGTGATTTTAAGGAATTATGGTCAGAACTCGATACTCTAAGGCCTCATACTGCGGATCCTGTGGAAATAGCTCAGATTGAAAACCAGGATCAGGTATTTTGTCTTTTATTCTCCCTCGATGACAAATAAAATGACCTTATTCATCACATACTTTGCCAAAACGAGTTTTCTTCATTTAACGAAGTTTATATGATGATTAAAAGGGAGGAAGGGGGAAACATCTCTTTAACAGAATGATCAAGGAAGCTAATGTCTCAAAAAGCACCTCTAGGCAAGCTACTACTATCAAGCCTTTCAAAAAGTAGTTCTCTTGTGAGTATTGCAAAAAGAAAGGTCATACAAAGGATCATTGTTGAATCCTTCACCCTCATTTGAAGAACAGAAGCTGTGACGGCTAAGGTAAGGCTAATATGGCCTCTGCGTCCGAGTTTGTCACCAAGGCAGACCTCGGGGGGGTTTTACTAGAAGATTATGGTAGGAAATAAAAAAAAAAGCTGATGAAGAGGAAAGTAATGATATCTCTGCTTCTCTGTTTTCTGAAACCATATTATAATAGATTTTGGACCTACAAATTATATTATTAAAAATCATTAATTGCTTAAAGATATAAAACCTCATTGTGGCTATGTTTCTATTGCGAATATGAAGAGTGTTCCAATTAAAGGAACAAGAAAGCTTAAACTTCTCGGTCATGATACAAGGCCTCTATTCGTTCCAAAATTTTCTAATAATCTTATCTGTGTCCAAAAGCTTGCAAAAGACCTTAATTGCTATGTTTGTTTCGATTCTAACTCATTTTGGATGCAGGATATTGAAAGCAAACATAGCAATTAAGGTCTTTTGAAAGCTTTTGGAATGAGATAAAATTATTTGAAAATTTTGGAACGAAGAGAGCCCTTGTATCATGACCCAGAAGCTTAAGCTTCCCTGTTCCTTTAATTGGAACACTCTCCCCATGTGCAATGGAAACAGAGCCACAATGAGGTTTTACATTCCAACAAGTCTTTATCTTTTCTCCAAAACAACGTGCAACATTTTTTACAAACATCAATTTTCTCATATAGCATTCTCAAATCTTTTAAAACCTTCTTTGTCTCATAATATGTATCGACAACTTGATTATTTTCCGATAAATATTAACGCATGGTTTTGCAAAACGATTCCATGCAATTTTTAGCAATATTGTAGTCTGTTTTTATACTCATCAATCTTGAGGAGAAAGATAAACGAGATTGAACTTCACGATAACCTTCATATATAGATTGTTTCGCCGAATCCAATAGGTTGAAAATTGATTTGCCCCATTGTTCGGAATCTCTTATACAATTGCTCAAAAACAGCATGAAAAACATCTGACACCATTTCCACATATGGATTGGTCGTTGATGTTTTGTAAAGAACTTATTCAAATTCTACAATTTTTACCATAAAAAAACCAAATTTCGTAATTCTCTACGAAACTCTCCTTGTAAGGTGTTTGCAAACAATTTCTTAACTTCGATAGTTCATTTTTTGCATCTTTTGCAGTGGCATAACATTATCTCGCGTTATTGATACAAAGATTGCATCGATACAAAACTCATGAACTGCTCAAATCCTTGTAAGAATTCTTGAGTAACTTCCTCGGTTACGAGATCTTTTCTTCTATACATCCTTTCTCTCGATCTATACATATCTCTATTTGAAGAAGATGATATTGTTTGAAAATATATTTTGTGTTGATGGCTTGATGGTAAAAAGTTCGATTTTAATCAATAAATAGTGAATTTTCCAACGACTAACCTTTGATAACACCAACAGATGGCGGTTGAAACATGAAGTTGAATTATTTCAACAACAACCTCTAAATTCTGAACATTCCAATGGGTATTCGTTGATAATCGTAATGGATGTCCGTTGCAAAATACAACGGTCATCTGTTGGACTAAAGAGGTGGTTTTCAACGGTCTTGCAACGAACCTATTACCACATTTGCAACGAATATTATACATTGCTCATCCATTGATTATTGCAACGGATTTCGGTTCGTTCATAATATTTCCAAAATCCGTTACAATCTATTTGAAATGGTATCAACGAATCCGTTGATCCGTCCGTTGATATTTGAATTTTTTTATAGTTTCAAGGGAACATCTCTGAGTATATCCAAAGGATATTTGACAGAACTTTCAACTAACTAAAGTGCCATCCTTATCAGTTTGAGTTATCCAAAGTTTTAACTTCTAGAAGTTAGACAAAAGAGAAAACTCACGTTGACACCTAGATCATAAAGAATACGATCAATAGAATACCTAATTTTCATGGTATTTATTAGCTGCCTGGATCTATCCTCTTAGGTGACAAGTCATGTTAATTCGTGGTGCTACACTTCAGATTGAGCATCATTGTCTCTTTCTCGATAGCTCGCTTCTTTGTCAGGATATTACATACAATGAAATTTTTGTGATTTTTCATGGAATGGTATCGTTATTTCCAAATTATTCATTAATTTTCCAAATCATAAGAATTGATTATCATTGTTCGTTTTTTTGGTCAAGATAGAAAAGGAAGTGGCGATGGTAGGAACGATGGTGGAACAAATGCTGACTCATTTTTCTTTTTACTGTCACCATGTGGATGATAATTTTACGAAAAAATGATTGTTCGCAGAAGCAGACATCATGGCACATCCCTAATCGAACCCTTAGTGAATAGAAACATCGAGCTCCTTCACATTTCTCAACACTATTGCATTGTTGTGCTCTCGGATATTTTGATAAGGTTTAACCGGGAGTGTTCCTGGTGGTCTAGAAGAAACATATGAAATTTTGGTGACTTGTTAATCTAACATCTTCAGATGCCTATCTATTCCCTTCATTTGTTGTCCTATTATCCATTTAAAGTCTTTTTGTTCAGCCTTCATCATGCGTAGCTCCTCATTGTGAGGTTGTTATTCCCGCAACAATTGAGAAAACATGAATTTGATATCATTATCTTATTTATGTTGTTATTGTGGTGGAATCGGAGCTTCCCATCAGTGTCGAAAGGCCTGATTTTGTTTAAACAATCTGGTTTGGAAGTTTATGTCCTGGTATTATTGCTAGAATATTTGGGATTGAAAGTTGCCTTGTTGTTTATTTTGTATATTGTTGGTAATCTTGTAGGAGAAGTTCGGATGATTCCTCCAATCAAGATTACACATGTTTAAATAGAGGTTATTTACCACGTAATTTATGTCTTCTCCATGTGTTCTACCATGTACATCACCAAATGATCTTTTGGTTCCCATGTATATTCGAAGATAATGATGACCCTTGCTTCATGGTAGTCATCTAGAGCTTCAATTCAGGTAGTTGAACTCTGATGTTGTGACCTCATTCACCGAATCGTTTGTTGGAACTCTTTGAATTCACTCATAGTAATCCTTTTGTTGGCCATTTCTCAATTTGCTCCTCTAGATGAGTGAATTAAAGGTCATGAAGAAATTCTCTGCATGCTGCACTAATCCATATATGAAAATATTTTTGAAGTTCCTTATAAAAAAAGGGAATGAGGAATTTCCAATCCTTCATATTATGCAGACAAGCACACTGGTACCCCTTAACCCTCTTACATGCCTCACATAACATCTCTTCATCCTTCTAAGTGAAGTAATTGATCTTGTTATTCGATGTTTACGTTTTGTGTGGCAGGATGAACCTCATCATGAATTTCTCTTCAAGTTCATTTTATGTGTGGATGGAATCTGGTGCTAATGTGTACATCCATTATTGCGTCCATTTATAAGAGAATAAGGGAAGACCATCAATGTAACAAATCCATTCCTCGCTCCTTGGATTGACTTGAGAGATTTGTACATCATTTTGAACCTGGTAAGTGTAGGTTCAAATCTTCGGTTGATCTTCATATGAGTGAAATTTGGTTCACCATTTACAGAAATGATAGTTAAAGGTCAAATATTCTACAATTATTATTTAGTCAACGAGTACAGGAAATGAGTTGGTTGTGCTAAGGAGCAGTGTCATCTTTTTAACTCTCATCCTCTGAAATAGGGGTGGCCAATCCGGGTTACCCGGATCGGACCGATCCGAATTGACCCGAAAAACCCGGATCGTTTACAAAACGGGTTACCCTAAAAACCCATATGGGTTCAGATTTTAGAACACGTTCGGGTTCGGGTCGGTCCGATCCGGGTTCGGGTTAAACCCGAGGAACCCGTGGAACCCGAATTAAATTTTAAGGCTAATATTTTAAGTTATTTTCTAAGAACCACACAGCTAATATTTTAGATTTTTAGAATTCATTTTATTTTGGTATTTGCGAAAATTTTTATGAGTTATATTATCTAATTTAGATATGTAATTTTTAAAATTTTTTTGTATGTTAACTTGTTTTTTTAGAGAACCCGAAAAATCCTTACAAAACTCAAAAAACCCGAATAACCCGAATAATCTGAACCCAAATAACCCGAATAACCCAAATAACCAGAATAACCCGAACCCAAATAACCCGAATAACCCAAATAACCCGAACCCAAATAACCCAAATAACCTGAATAACCCAAATAACCCAATAACCCGAACCCAAATAACCCAAATAACCCGAATAACCCATGGATACCCGAATTTAATTTGGGTTATTTCGGGTTCACTGCTTCAAAACACGAATAACCCGAACCCGAATTGAAATCCGAAGAACTCAGACCGAAAAACATTCGGGTTCAATTTTCGTAAACCCAAAAAACCCGAACCCGGATCGAAACCCGAGGAACCCGGATTGGTCACCCCTACTCTGTGACCTTGTTTTCAACGTCGTTAGTCATTATTCTCCCTTTAGTTTGCTATCTCACAATTTTTGCAATATTTCCATTTCCGAATCTAGTGTTGAGTCTTGAGCTCCTAGTATTTATGATCATAAACTAGTGATGCGCAAAAAGAAGAAGAAAAACACACACCAACGGAGGTATCATAGCATACGATAAAATAAAAACAGAAATGACCTAAATTGATAAAAATAAACAATCATATCACCTTAATTCTCTAACATCGGTGCCAGGAACATGATGTGTTGTATAATTGTGAATAAATTTATCTAAGCTAGGCCATCACAATGATAGAAATAATGTACTATCAAGGTGGAATAAAAGGAAAAATAGAGATCTAAACTATAAATATTATAAAAACTATAGTCATAAAAATATGTGGATTTTTTTATGTATATATATATATATATATATATATAATAAAGTAAACTACAATTAATTACTTACATTAGAAATAATGCATTTAGATTTTGAGAATTGTCTTATGTATAAGAATTCATTCTAAAGATCGGAAAAAATGTGCTTCGTTTTAACCATCGATTTCAAGACCTTCTATCAATCTAACCTCTCTCGCGTTCTAGATCTCTATTTAATTATTCAATAATCAACATCTCTATTAAATTATTTAAACGTTTAAGTTTAGTAAGAAATGATATCATAATTTCTAAATCATTGAATATATATCTCAATATAATTATTCAAGTTTATCTAATGCATACAATATAGATTTATTCAATGTCTCTATCAAAAATTACCCATGTGATAATTAATTCAAGTGTCATTCAAGAATTAAAGGACATTAAATCATGTTTTAATTAAAAATAAACGAAAAACATAATAACTTATGGATTTTTCTTTGCATTTTATGGATCGTTTGGGTCGAACGAATTCTCTGGAACTTTTGGCATGTCAACATCATCTACTTGATCGAACATTTTGTTGCTCTATTCAAGCAATTTTATGCATAGTCATCCATGATGCTCGTTAAGTGCTCAATCTCTCCTTATTTTATCCAAAATTGTTGTTAGTACCTCTTACCTAAAATATCATGAATAAATACAAAAAGACGTAAAAAACTAAAGAGACTAAAATATCTCAATAATTGTGCAAGAAATTATAGAGGGGAAACGGGATTATCAGACGTCAACAAGGCACAAATGGCATTTAAAGAAAAAAACTTAAATTTGTATATAATTTAGTCATATTATATAAAATTAAACCATTTTTTTTATATTTTTGGTTATGATCAACTTTTTCATTCCATATTAAAGGAGAAAAATATTTATGGGAAATATATATTTGTATAAATTTAATATTATACTAAATTTAAAAATAAATTTATCAAAATATGTTTAATAGAAAAACTTATTAGAACCCTGAAATTGCAGAACATATTAAGTCTGAATTTTATTAGACCGAAGGTCTATGATTGAAATATGTTATCCCCAAAATGAAAACTGATTAAGAGAAAAAAGTAGAAAACATGTGTGGCTGAATTCCAATATATAAGAAGCAATGTACATATCTTGTGATAATCCATAAACTAACCAAAAAAGTGAAAAAGCATGTAGATTTTTGTAAATCTTGTAGGGATGACTTCTAAATGAGTATACATATAGTCGAATCCCATTCTTTCATTGTGATATATGAACAATTGGTACGTAATAATTATTTAAACCTTTTAAATTTATATTACACATATAAAAGATTTTTTCCAATTTATTTAACAATAATTTGTAATAGGCAATAGAATAATGCTTTCAACCAAACTATTGTGGGTTACTTAAAAAAAGTCATAAGAAATTGGAGGATTCGTAGATCAATACCAAATCCAAACAAGTGTAATCTTCATAAAATAGAGTAGTAAAGAGTACCACATATTCCAACAGAAAAAGATTGTTTTCAACTGTCTTTAACTCGATAAAAGCTCGATAAAATTGCTCTTATGATATATAAATTAATAATTATTTGTGTGTATATATATATATATATATGATCATTTTACTTTTGTGATATTATTCCAAGAGAAGCTCGGATATTCAGTCTTGAAGGAATTCCAACTCAGTTTGTTAGGAAAGGTAATATAAGAAAAAGAACACGAAGAGTTGGGAAAGGGGTTGAACAAACCAAAGGTGAATTGGCATAGACAAGATGCGTGTAGGTAAAAACAAAATGCAAATTTGCACAAACAAAATTCAAGAATCAGTAGGCTAATGCAGATTTTGAAAGTAAGAATGCTAGTTGATTGAGATGTGCATTATGACTGTGTAGAACTTTAGCAACCATCGCCTACAAATTAGATTTCATTTATATTTTATTTTAAAGTAATTACTTTTTTAATATAATATATGTTTTATATTAATTGATTATTATTTTATAAATGATTTGATCTGTTCGAAATTTTTAAAATTATCAATAATGATTTCTCATATTATTTTTTCGAAGGATTCCTATGTAAATTTTGCCAACGGATTTCCCCGAAGACTACGGACTACAACATTTTGTCCATAGTTCCATCGCTCGTAGAGACAAATTTGTCGTCCATAATTTCGATCGAATAAAAAGATGGAATAAATTTATAGACTATCAATTGCGAACAAAATTGATTCGTTTGAAAATTCATTGCTTTCTAGGAGAATCTGATAGTCCACAATCCCGCTATTTCTGATAGTGCACCTAAACATATTATATATATTGTAATCTCATTAACTAATAAATACATTTTCCCAATTGTTTCTGTTATATGTAATTTGGGATCATAATAACTTTAAAATCTATCAAGTAAGTCATAAGAAAAGATTTATGTTGTGATATTATTGTTTTTTAATCAATATTGTATAAGTATTTAACTTTTTATTTTTCTTTTTATTCTGATATGATATGCGTATAGTCAACATTTGAACCTAATTTAAAAGAATATAATGTTGAAACAAGAAAAACTGGGAAAAGGCTTGAAAATACTAAAATAATATTATTTTTGCCATTAAACCTTGAGAATTTAACAATTTTTAGAAAAAAAATACATATCTTATTTATCATGTGTAGAAAACAGTAACTTTTCAAATTTGCCTTACAAATTTTCAATGATATGTCAATTAAACGATTATTATTAATAGGAATAGACAATTCAGATAATCCAGACCGATAAAAAAATTTCAACCAATAAATCATTGGATTACCCACAAAACCCATTTGGTTCAAAATCAAGAATCCGAATAACCAAAACAATCCAAAACTTAAAAAAACTTCTAATTTTTTAATTATTTGAATTACCCAACAAATTCCAAAGAACCGAAAAACTCGTAGAACCCGGATCGAAACCTAAATTACTCTTAACTAAACAACCAAATTATCCGAAGAATTCGAGGAATATGAATTATCCTTAACCAAATAACCCAAATTACCCGAAGAACTCGAATTACTCAGAATATCCAAATAATCCAATTATAAGTCGGGTTATTTTGGATTCAATATTCCAAAATCCGAACAATCCGAACCCAAATTGAAATCCGAGAAACCCAGACCAAAAAACATACGGTTCCAATTCGGCTTCATTTTTTTATAATCCGAGCAAACCAAACCTGGACCAACTCATGGAACCTAGATCGAAACTCAAATTGTCCACCCCTAATTTGTTATGATCATTTAGAATGAATGAAGAATTGTTTTTAAATTACACGTAGATAAATTATCCAAAAAATTTTATTCGAATCTAAATGTGTTCTGAAATCGAACAAAAATATGCATTATCTGTTGGGTTGGGTTCAAATAATAAATCTATATAATTTCTAGATTTGAGTTTAAGTTTTTATTCTCACGGATATCATAGAGTATTTGAGTATTTATTATTTATAAAAAGATTATTAGTTTTTATTATATTTACAAAAGTTCCAATTAAAATGTATATCTAGTTTTGGGTCCTTTTAGACAATCGCTCGTGTGTGTAATGTGATTGTTTTGCTTTATAGATTTAACCATTAAACACAAATATCTCAACATCTTTTAATTTTATTTTATTTTAAGTTTTTGATGTTTATTATTAATCATATATGCTTTTATTGTCATTTAAAAATAATATTAAATTTTTTTCGGGTTCGAAAACTCGGGAATACTAGTCTAATTTTTCGGGTATCAAAAAGTCGGATTCTCCAATTTTATAGATTCTAATTCAGATAAAAAAATACTCGTTTGAATTTGGATTAGAGTATCCTAAAATTTTTATGAATCCAACTCGTGTCCAATCCTACGCTCGAACGTCACATCATCGTAAAAAAAATCAACAAAATCCAAGTTTTAAATTAAACTCTTGACTAAATTAAAAAAAAATTGATGTAAGCCAATGTAACCTTTACCCTAACCTCCAATCATTATCGACGTCTTCCTCCTGCTGCTCCTATACTATTACTATTCCTCATCCTCTTCCTCAAAATTAAAATTTTATAGAATTAAAACAAGGAGGACAACGTTTGGTCGACGGTGGTTGGTATTTTAGGTTTAGTATTTTTTACTATTTGATTTATTTTTTATTTAATTTGCTTTAAATTTTTTAATTTTGATTGGTTTAAATTAATACGTGACTTTTAAAATATTTTTAAAAGGTACATTAGTGTAATAAACGATGTTAAAATTACTTAGCTAACATGTAATCGGGAAGTTAATTTTCAGATGCTAAAATCCAAAGTTTTAATGGTAAAAATAAGGATGTTAGACATTTAACATTTTTTTCAAAAAAAAAAAATTAGATGTAGATCATCATAATAACTTCAACCCTAATTTGGGTAATAAGTTATATAAAAGTAAACTCTTTGGCATATACGTGAATATGATTTTTTTTTTCAAACATTAAAATCTTTTTTTAACTAAAAGCTTTTTTTTTCTTTTGATAAAGAAAGCTTCTGTTTAATAAGTCACTAAATTAAAGGAAAAGAAAAGGAACCATAATTAATGACATATAAAACAATTCTGAAAATATTAAACCATCACAAATGAAATTAAGTGAAGGGAGTGCGTGCAGGATCGGACGGCGTTTTATTGAAGTTAGTGCTCAGTCACATGAAACACTGTCGTATCATAATTTATCATTTATTACACAAAATCACTCATCAAAAATATACATTTGATTAAAAACACACACATATTCATAATTACTATAAATAAAAAAAAGATAAATAAAATAACACATAAAATCATTGAGAAAATATATAAGGTGAAATAATATTTACATAATCTTATTATGTTTATTTATAAATGATACACAATAAATTTATTTACAAGTTTTACAACTAAAATAATCACTTTTATAATACATACATTTTATTAGATTTGGAGAAAATGGATGATAATATGTATAAATAAATAAAATTAATTATAAATATATAAAACAGTGAAAGATTTGAATCATCATTATTATTTCATAACAATAAATATTTTATATATTAATAATATTAAATCATGTTAAATCTCTATAATTGTAATCTGATTTGATACTTTTTACGAATTTATTTTTCGAACATAATTTTTATTAGGTGGTATATTTGAACCGCGATTGAATCAGTCGAATTTATTATTTCAAATTCGTGTATTTATATAATTTATTATATTTGGCATGTAAAAAATTATAACAAAATAATTAAAGTAAGTGGAGGAATAATTTTTTGATAAAAAAAACTTAGACATTGAGAACATCGAGGAGATCCGACAAGACAGCAACAGCAGCAGCAGGATGCAATAAATGGTTGCATGAACTTTCATTGATCTGAGTCTCTCATTGTTTCCACTTTTTCGGTTTTCACCACTATATATATATGAAATTATTAATCAATATTTGAACATATTACAATAAAAAATAATTTTTAATTTCCTTAATTTTAAAATTAAAACAACATGTAGAAAAAGTTGCAGAAATATTACTTAGTTCAAGTAATGAATTGATTATACATCATACTTTTTATTATAAATTTAAATTTGTATCTTGAAAATAATATTCATATTTTGTAAAATTTGGACAAAAGGAGATATAATATATATTAAGAAGTGTATTAAATTGTATATTTAAAAATTATTTTGAGAAATAACAGAAAATATTATTGATGGTTCGTCACTGTTTTTTGCCTTTGGACATTTGAACATTTTACTCTTGCTAGACTCATTATTTTTTTTATCATTTCATTCATCTATTCTATTTTTTTGTGTGTCATATATATTTAAAAATTCAGCATATCTTGTTCTTCCGAAACTAATGTTACATTCAATACCAACAACCCTCAATCTTCATTTCTCTTTGTCAACATGACAAATATCATAAAACTCACACTCACAAACCATTTTCCATGCATCTCTCTCCTTGATGAAATTTTTGTTTTTATGGTCACATTCACCGTTGATGGTGTTCCACGTGACAATCTAGCGTTTTGACGCGATGAAAACAAAATCACCTACTTTTTTATCTTGGACACAATTTTCGATATTTTCAATCATTGGTCATTCGTTCACCCTTATTTGTGAAGCATGGTATACTCTTCCAGGACACACAATCCTTGAAGCAATTCTTGAAGTCTTCAAGAATAGTACAAATCTATTGATGATATTGTCAAAGCCACTATCTCCATTGAATAACTTCTTGAGTAATTGATTCATCGTGAAACTAATATTGTTGTGAGTCTCCTAGTCCATCCCCTTTTCCCATCACGACTAACTATGTTGGCATATGTCCTAAGTCACACCCTTGTGGACACCATAATCCATCGGGGAATCAAAACACATCCAAGCAATATCAAGGAAAATATCAAGGATACGACACATATGGTCTTAGACCAAAGCATTGTCCACAATATTGGATAATCTCTACCTCTAGAAATCACCACGAATATTTTCAACAACCCTAGTTCCAATAGTGGCACTCGTTTCTTTGGTCATGGCAATCCTCCCCTTCATTGTGTCTATCGTAGGTGTTTGATAGCCCGATTTCTCTCTCGTAGCCCAAACGCTAAACGTCCCCTTCTTCTACCTCCTCGCATTGACCAAACGTTTCCATGTCAAACTTCTCATGGTCATAAACTCATTAACCCCTAATCTCGGATATTTATCAATGTCGATGATATCATCATCTTGTTCCCTCAAGTGTCATAATCCTCAACACATGTTTTGATTGATGTTCATATTTCTTTGCAGGCAAGGAACACTCATCCCATGGCTAGTCAATGGAAAACAATATTCTCAAGCCAAATTCCAAGTTCTACTATCATACCACTCTTATTGATCAAGATTCATACACGGTTCAACAAGCACCAAATAACAACAAATGGAACCTATCCATGAGTGATGTATATATTGCTTTGAATGGTATTTGGAATTTTTTTTGCTAATGCTACTAATGTTATAGAGTGCAAATGGGTCTTCCGTATTAAACGACATCATTATACATATGTTGAATGCCACAAAGTCCGGCTTGTTTCCAAAGTTTATCATTAATGACCAAGTGTGAACTTTTACGAAACATTTACTCCTTTTTTTAAAACCTATTACTAGGTTTTCCTCATTATTGCACTTTCTCAAGGATGGTCATTTGTACAACTTGATGTCAACGATGTTTTTCTGCAGGTTCATCCCGCTGAAGATGTTTTCATTTCTTAACCATTATACATTGTTGATAAAGATCTATACCTCATTATGTTTGCATTACACAGCTATTTATGATCTTTAAAATTCGCCTCGATTTTGCTATTCTAAAATTGGATAATATCTCGTAGCCACCGGATTCACGAACTCTCTTGCTTATGCCTTCTTATTGATCTTCATTCACATTTTTATCCTTTTCTATTTGGATGGATTAGTCGTAATAGGTAAATTTTCCAATGGAATCCAAGTCGTAACTGAATCATATATCGTCCGTTCTATATCAAAGATCTTAGTAATCTTTCCTTCGTCTTTGTTGTTGAGGCAAAACACACCATTATGGGTTGCTTCCTTGGTCATTGGTCGTAGCTTCCTTCGTCCTTGGTCTTTGATAGCAACGGGTTCTCTTTCAAAGGGCTTGGTAATCTTTTCTTGGTCCTTATTGTTGGTCCGCTTGTTGGTAATATTTCCTTGGTCCTTGTTGTTGAGGCAAAACGCACTGTTATCATCGCATACTCCACAAAAAACACATTGTTTTGAATGGACGAACCATCTAATCTATTTTTTGAAAAAACAAATAGCAACAAATTTCAACAATGGATTGAAATGGATCCATTGACATTATCAGCTAAATGTCAATGTATTACCACCATTGAAAGATATGTTGATAACCATTGGAAAGAATATTGAAATATTCAATGATGTATCAACGAAATATGATTATTGAAAGCTATAAATGACCTTTAAACATACAACCAACATCACAAAAATCTATTGAAAACGTTGAATCATCCGTTGAGATGTTATCAACAAATTTTCCTTGTAATTATTAACAAACATATGTTGATATTATCAATACATGCTCGTTGACCTGTTTTAATTTTAGTGATGACTATTGGAAAATTTTGACCATTATCTCTTTTATTTCAAATAGAAATATATATGGGTTGAGAAAAGTGATGTCTAAAAGGAAAGATCTAGTAAACAAGAAGTTGTGTAGAAGCTCTTACTAGGGTTGAAACAATTTATGAGTTTTTCGTCTACACATCCTTTGTGTTAAGATCACGACACCATTTTATGTCTGTAAAAAAGATACCACAATATGAAGTATTGCAGTCAAGATATAGTTTTCAAACATCTTTATACAGTCAGATTCTTGGAGAATTATCATATTTGGTTATTGCACGGTGAAGATAATGATGCTAGAGGTGTGATGAGGCATGAATAACAATAAAGGTAAATAACTAATGATGAGGTTATTACAACAACTACAACTACTGACCCCTATATTGAAATGGTTACATAAGCTTTTCCGAGAGTTAAAGTTCAAATGTCGGAAAATATGCCCGACAATGATGCTCAAAGATTCTTCGACTAATTAATGTGACCAAAATATCTATATACAATTTTTTTCGTGAAGGTCAATCAAGTTTGATTAGTATAATAACTTATTACAATGTGACGGGTGACTATATGGACTCATTTTGTCAAAGTATGTATGAGAATTTACAGCAAAATAATCAGAATCTAGAAACATATTATAAATAAATAATATTTTAAATGAGTTAGGTATATCGTATTAGAAGATTGATGTTAGTAGAAATAGATGCATGTTTATTTTGGGGTATTGACAAAGACCGTTTTTTAATGTAAATTTTGTGGACCCAACAGATTTTGTCGAATGAAATTATACAAAATTGTGTCGTACAAAAATATGTTCTGCATGCATGCAACAAACATGTTTAAAATATGATACGAAGTGAAGAAAATCTCCATATCTATAAGACGACATACATAAAACTCGATGACTCAGAAAATGCACCATCCATTTTATGGAAAGTATTGATAGTAATTCAACCATCTATCTCCTAACTACAAAGCATAACTTTTATGTTGAATGCAATTTGGTTATGGAGGATTAACAACTTTTCTAAGCATGAAATATTATGTGGATGGAGCACATATTGGAGACTCACATGTCCATATTGCATGGAGGATACTGAACTATGTTGGATTGATTATTATTGAAGATTTCTTCCTCGTAGACATACATTCCGAAAAGACAAAAAACAATTTCAAAAGAATATTTTAAGGAAAAAAAGGCATTGTTTATGCAAACATGTATGCAGATCTTGTATGAATACCTAAATATGCTGGTAGATTTACAAAAATCGGTTGAATGTTAGGAGAACGTGGCCATCGCAAAATGCAAGGCCAATATGAGTGGTATAACTAGTACAAATGCAACATATTTTTAGGAATTTCCCTACTAAAAAAAGACTCACATTGTGACAAAACTTGGTCATTAGCATATCGTGAAAAAATGTTTTCAATAACTTTATCAACATAGTTTTGAATGTTACGGGAAAATGAAGGATAACACGCATTTGAGGAATGATTTTGTGAATGCAGTAAAAATAGGATCGGAGTCTATAATTGTTGTTTCAGGAGGTTGAGATAATTAAGGAAGTTTGAATTAAAATTGAAGAGGACTAGAGTGAGTCAATGAGAAGACTATGGAGAAGAAGGAGGAGTCAAAGTGAATCGAGCAGATTCAAAGCTGAAGAGAGTTCAGCATGACGGCGCGGCGGAAGAACCGGGAGTTGTTGCTGAGCCGAGAGCAAGGCAGATAAGTTGACCTGGAAATAAAAAAACAAGGTTAACAAATCTGAGGAGTATCATCGGAGTACACGAAACAGAGAAAAGAGAGAGTTCTTAGGTTTAGGTGTACTTAATTGGATAATGTACTGAGCAAGTAAACAGTTGAGGTTGTATTTACGTCTAACTCAGTGGGAGTTATCCGTGGAGATCTTTAGTACATTGTATAAACTGGCAAGTGTACTTAAAGATTGACAAGTAAATAAATGAAAACTATTTGATATTTTCTGATATCTTTGGTTATTGATTTAACTGTCATCTTCTACAAGTTTTCAATTGGTATCAGAGCTGGTAACCATCATTTAGAGTAAAATCTAAAATCTGGTTGGAGATCCAAGAAGACGACTAAAATGGAAGGACCAAGAGACATGTATTCGTTCGGCAAACTTGTCATGTTAGACTCATCTAACTACGGATACTAGAAAGTAAAGATGCGAGCAAGCATTCGAGGAATTGACGAAGATGCTTGGAGTGCAGTTAAAAACGGATGGACACCACCAACTGTTATCGACGAAAATGGAAAAGAAAAAGAAAAGCCATCAGATCAGTGGACACGTAGTGAAAAAAGGAGTTCAACATTCAACGCAAAGGCCCTGACAGCTATCTTTTCATCAGTAGATATAAATGAATTTAAACAGATTCAAGGGTGCGAATTTGCTAAGGAGGCATGGGATACACTAGAAACTATCCACGAAGGCACAACGAGTGTTAAGAGAACACGCCTAGATATATTGGAACACCAATTTGAGAAGCTAGAGATGGGAGAATACCAGTGGTCGGATGAATGCAATCGCAAACGAGGTAAGTGTACTTGGACAAAACTTGGATGACAAGAAGCTTGTCAAAAAGTTATTGAGATGTCTTCCGAAGAAATTTCATGCTCAGAAAGTGGCTATGAATATGTCGTTAAACACAGATACAACTAGTTTCAAAGAAATAGTTGGAATCCTGGCTGCTTATGAACTGGAAATGCAGCTGGAACAAGGGGATATTGCCAAAGATGGAAGCAAGGGAGTTGTACTACAAGATGTTTAATATTGAAGAAAACATTGTATTATTGACCAGAAAATTTGGAAAATTCATGAAGAAAAAGTCAGAAATGAAGAAATCATCAACCGAAGATGTTGGATTCAGAAAGGAGAACAAATCTGGTTCTCAATGTCACGAGTGCAAAGGTTTTGGTCATTTTAAATCAGATTGCCCTAGCATCACAAAAAGAGAAAATGTGTTAAAGAACCTCAGAGAAACACAGTGTTTTAAATGCAAGGGATTTGGTCACACAAAGAACGAATGTGCTGATAATAATCTAGTGAAAGGAAAATTACTAATCATGCTTAGTGAATCCAGTTCTGAATCTGGAGAAGAATCAGAAGAAGAACAGTCTAGTTTTGTTGCCTTCATTGGCATTATTGATGAGGATGATAAAGAAACTGAAAAATATCAACTTGAAGAAGAAGATGAAGTTGATGTTGAGATGATTTACAATGAGTGGATCACGATGGGAAAGTTGAATGTTCAATTGATGAAAGAAAATAAGATTCTGGAAACTTAGATTCAGAACATGAAGAACGAAGTACTTGCTAAGGACGAGGAAGTGCACTTTGTTAAAAGGCAGCTAGAGGAGACAAACAAACAACTGAAGATGTTGTCAAATGGAACTGACAAATTAGATCACCTGCTTTCGATTGGAAAAATGAAAGGTGACAATCATGGAATCGGTTATGTTGAGAATACAAGCAAGATAGAAAACAAGTTTGTTTCTGGAGGAGATTTAAAAGAAAGACAACCGACTTATAGCGCTCCAAAGCATAGCCAGAACCAGCAAAGTGTTGACAGAAAAAGAAATTGGCATAATCACGTTGTTGACTATAGGCATAGAGAACAATATCAGAAATCCTTTCATTACTACAATCAGAGAAGAAATATGTCAACATTGAACCAAAGACATCACGATTGGAAAACACATTATGGTAAGTACAGAAGGATGAAGTCTGTTACTTGTTACTTCTGTGGAATTAAAGGCCACAAGCAACGTACGTGCTACAAGAAAAACAGGTATGATGCTAGTAAGTCCTCAAAAGTAAAACAAATCTGGGTAAGGAAAAGTGAATTATATTGCAATGTTGCATACATTTCTGCCCATAAAGAAAAGACAAATACCTGGTATTTTGACAGTGGATGCTCAAGACACATGACATGTAATAAAGAACTACTTTCAAATTTTGTTGAAATAAAGAATGCAGGGAGTGTAGTGTTCGGAGACGGAAACAAAGGAAAAATTCTGGGCAGAGGAGATCTTATTTCACCTAGACAACCAGCATTGACAAATGTCCAATTTGTTGCGGGTCTAACGGCAAATTTGATTAGCATCAGTCAACTTTGTGACAGTCATCACCAGGTTAAGTTTACTAACAAAGAATGTTTAGTGATGGATTCTGAAAATAAATGTGTGCTTACAGGATCACGGTCTTCAAACAATTGTTACGTATGGACTGAAGAAAAAGTGTGCTTTAAAGCAACCGACGATGTGCTATCACTGTGGCATCAGCGTCTGGGACACGTAAACTATAGATCCTTGGTGAAACTGTCCGATCCTGCAGCACAAGCGAATGCCCGAAGTAAAGACAGAAAAAATCTTGGAACTGGTATACATGGACTTGATGGGTCCAATGAGAACAGAGAGTTTCGGAGGAAAAAGATATATCTTTGTCATCGTAGATGATTTTTCTCGATACACTTGGGTAAAATTTCTTAGAGAAAAATCTGAAACGTTTGAGCTTTTTCATTTTCTATTCCTTCAATTGAAAAATACTAAAGGTTGCATTGAGCGTATCAGGAGCGATCATGGAAAAGAATTCGAGAATGATATATTTAACAAATTTTGTCAAAAACATGGTATCATTCACGAATTCTCAGCACCTAAGACATCGCAGCAAAATGGAGTTGTCGAAAGGAAGAATAGGACATTGCAAGAAATGGCTCGAGCAATGCTGCATGGAAAGTCCATATCCATCAGGTTCTGGGCAGAAGCGGTAAACACAACATGTTATATCATCAATCGTGTATATCTTCGTCCAGGTATGTCGAAAACTCCATATGAGATGTGGAAAGGTAAGAGTCCAAATTTGAGTTATTTTCATATATTTGGGTGCACTTGCTTTGTACTGAACGATAGAGAATGCCTTGGTAAGTTTGACGCAAAGAGTGATGAGGGAATTTTTCTCGGTTATGGAAATAACACAACTGCTTTTCGAATTTTCAACTTACGAACAAGAAAAGTTATTGAATCAGTAAATGTTGTGTTTGATGAAGATTATTCAACTGACAGTGTTATTTTTCCTTTCTCGACAGGAACTGTACAAGAACAGCCAGATTCAACTCATGAACATTTAAGTGCACATGCTGACCATTATACGATTGAAAGTGAGACAGATGGAGATGTTTCGGAACATGAGAGTCCTCGAACCAATATTGAGCAAATAACGGTACACAAAAATCATTCTATAGAGGATGTTATTGGTAATCTTGAGGATGGAATACGCACACGTAATAAACCACGAATAAACTATCATGAC
>CM071866.1:16233767-16250380 GCA_036759665.1 Gynandropsis gynandra
TCCTGTCCAGCATTCTAGAACGAAACATATAGAAATACGACATCATTTTCTGAGAGAAAAAATTGAGCAGAAACAAATGAAAGTTGAATATGTGCCTACGGAACGTCAGCTCGCGGATATTTTTACAAAACCTCTGGATTTAAATCGGTTTATTTCTCTGAGAAAATCACTTGGTGTTTGTTAGCTTTGATCGTTTCTTGCGTATTACATTGGTGAAATTGTGTTTCGAAGTGTTTGATGATCTTACGAAGAAGAGAAAAATTACTGTCATGTCTGCTTGATTTAAGTACACTTAAATGATCCTTGTTCTGTGTCTGAACACTGTTTCTACTTCTGAATGCTTCAGTTTTTTTTAAAGTGCACTTAAAACTCTACTTACTCCTCTGAAAACTTTTATATGCATTTATATGCAAAAATAAGATGTGTTTGTCATGAGTATATGCTCGGGTCTAAGTTGGGAGATATTCAGTTTCAGTTATAACGTCCTATGACACAAAGCCAAAAATCATGCTTAAATACTCCTCTATGTGTACATAAGAGTATACCTAAATAAAGGTAGTCAATGAGCTTGTTATATGAACAAAAGGATATCTAAACAACGTCCTAGGAGCTGTAAATGAGTGGTTTGAAAAATAAAAAAATAATAAAAGAAAAAGAAGAGAGAAAAATAAATAATGATGAAAAGAAATACAATAGAACAAATTGTTTTAAGTGGAGAACAAATTTCAGTAAGTGTACTTAAACAATCAGCCGTTTACAGTCTTTGACTAATTCTTAACGATCTAATTCTGCTTTGATTCCATTCATCATGTTTTATGTCTAAGTTATTCACATTGATCTGACGAGTAAAAACTGCACTTGAGTGTTTTTTCTCTTTCAAATTGACCGACAGTTTTTTTAATGTGATGGGATGTTTTTGTGGGCTGATGTGAGTGGTGCAGTAAATTCAAAAATTTTCAAAATCCCTGAAATTTCTCTGTAACTGCACTTAACTCCTCTTAAACCGCTTCATTTTACATTGTGCGCTCATCTCTGAAACCCTAACCCATTTCTCTCGAGAAAAAGAGTGGTAGATCATTCGTTCAAACAAAAATGCAGAGTCGAAGCACAAATTTCGGTCTAAGTGCAGATGACACTCTCATGGTTGATGACCAGGAAGTTCGAATGGGAGATTTGGTCTTCACCCGAAACCCTTCTCGTGTCAATGGTCGTCGTTACAAGGTGATGACTACAAAATTCTTTGCACCTAACAAACGTTAGAATATGAGGCCAGACACATCCTCTATGGTTCATCTTCGTACATACCCTGATAGCGACATCAGGGCTCCCTCTACTTCGGCCCCACAGACTGACCCACATACCCACTCCACAGAGCCAAGAGATACATCAACCCCATAACGAGATACATGTCCTACCTCGGTTCCCTCACCGAGTGCTGATCCGTCCACCATTCCACCGCCACCGGAGTCTGAGAGACCTATTTCGGTATCTGGTGCACGATCTCCTGCGTCCTCACGACGAGGTACCCCTCTCTCTGTCTCGAAAGCTTACTCCCACAAAATGTACAAGGAATCTTATTTGAGTAGGCTTAGGACCCTTAGGGAAAGGGAGATTTTCTCTGAGAAAGGACTTAGCGTACACCAATTCCAGCATTTATCTGTATGGGACTTACTGGTCAACAGGAACTTTACAAACACAGTCACCACGGTGACCCCTGTGTGTAAGGAACTGATCTATGAGTTTTATGCGAATCTAGCTCCTGAGATTGAAGATTCAGGCTCTGCTCTTTTTGGTACCACGTATGTTCGTGGTCGTGTTTTCAAGTTTAGTGCAGAGGTTATAAATGAGTTTCTGGGGATTCCACATACTCCGGTTACTCGAGCCAAGGAACTTCAACTGGACCTAGACATGGATGTTGTCACTAAAGAGCTGACAGAGGGTCGGTTAAGATCATGGTCAGGGCAGATTCCGAACTCAAAACTTCAATGGGAGTACGCACTGTTGAATAAAATTTCACGCACGAATTGGGTACCGAACAAGAAATCTGATGCGATAAGACATGATACAGCAGTTTTTCTCTACTGTTTGAAGAATGAAATTCCCATAAATTTTGGGAAATTAGTTTTGGACTTAATTGTTGGATTGGGGTTATCTAACTCCACAAAATTCATTCTTCCATTTCCCTGTCTGATTCGGAACATTTTGGTTCAACAAGCGTCTGATATAATTGGGAAAGACGAGGTTCGTGAGAATACTCCGCCCTGGATTATCTTGGAAAAGCGCTATATGGCGAAGATGCCATCTGCTTCGACAGCTGGGACTTCCAAGAACAGTGTAGTTCAGGAGCTCACTGAACTGCGACGGACCTTGAGTGCAACACTAAATGCAATGCTCCGCACCATTGATGGCCTGATCTTGCGCTCTCAGAGTAATCAAGTGCACTTATATTAGTATGTGATTCGATTTGGCTTATATTGTGATTAATCTAGTTTGAAATCTTATCACATAAACAGTGGGAGAAATGCAGGGTGACGAGGAAGAGGTAGATGAAGAAATTGAAGAGATTCGGGAGGAATCTTCTTCAAAAAGGAGCAAAGGAAAAAGGAAGAGGAACTGATGCATTTAAAGACAATTGCTTAAGTGTACTTAATGATTACTTTTCTATGCTTGAACTTTAAATGGTCTGGACTTAGGTTGTTAAATTTCGTATTGTGACTGTTATGTGCTTGAATGATTTTTATTGCATTATTTTGAATTCTATGTGTTTGACTAATATATGTTTTTGTGATAAGAATTCAAAGGGGGAGATTGTGAATGCAGTAAAAATAGGATCAGAGTCTATAATTGTTGTTTCAGGAGGTTGAGACAATTAAGGAAGTTTCAATTCAAATTGAAGAGGACTAGAGTGAGTCAACGAGAAGACTAAGGAGAAGAAGGAGGAGTCAAAGTGAATCGAGCGGATTCAAAGATGAAGAGAGTTCAGCATGACGGCGCGGCGGAAGAACCGGGAGTGGTTGCTGAGCCGAGAGCAAGGCAGATAAGTTGACCTGGAAATAAAAAAACAAGGTTAACGAATCTGAGGAGTATCATCGGAGTACACGAAACAGAGAAAGAGAGAGTTCTTAGGTTTAGGTGTATTTAATTGGATACTGTACTGAGCAAGTAAACAGTTGAGGTTGTATTTACGTCTAACTCAGAGGGAGTTATCCGTGGAGGTCTTTAGTACATTGTATAAACTGGCAAGTGTACTTAAAGATTGACAAGTAAATAAACGAATACTGTTTGATATTTTCTGATCTCTTTGGTTATTGATTTAACTGTCATCTTCTACAAGTTTTCAGATTTTAATATTGAATGTTGAAGCTTAAAGTTTAAGTTATGCGATGGGAAGACAACAATCACGATTTTTAAATTATTTGATCCTGAGAAGATAATATTGTTGAAGGAGCTTAAGAAAGACGCTAAATTTCCTGATAGATATACGTCGAACATCACTACGTGTGGATATCATGGGCTCACAACTCAAGGACATAAAAATTCATAATTTTCATATTTTCATGCAATGACTCGTCTTAATTGCGTTTATGAAGATAGTACCATGTATTGTGCATATTATTTTGTACATAATTAACATATTCTTTAGAGATATTTGTTAGATAGATTTAAAAAGAAAAGGCTTACATGTATTGAAAGACAATATTGCTGAGATAATATGCTTTTTGGAGAAGTTATTTTTGTCTTTGTTTTTAAATCTGATGGAAGTTTTGCTGATTTATTTACCAGATGAAGAAATACTCGTTGCTCGGTTCTGTTTAGATGGATGTATCGATTCAAAATAATTTTATTCTATCGAAAGAAAAATTTTAAAACAAAGCAATAGACAAATGATTGATTATTAAATAGTAATTTTTAAAAGATAAAATGTATTTCGTGACATTATATTTTGAAGGCTACATTCAGATAAAACATAGAAGGTAGGAAGATATCATACAAACTATCTATATCAATATGATTTCCATTTTGGTGTCATCCCAAATATTTTCAGTCAACTTGATGTATCGAGGGATACCAAAAAATATTGGCTAACTCTAGAATATTATAGTCATGTTGATACATACATTTTGATAAATTGCCAAGATTTATTACCATATGAACATGTACAAATGATCATTTTCAATCTTACGAATATATATATATATATATATATCATGTCCAAACATCGTTTGTAAAATTGATTCTAGGATATGATTCTTTTACGAAGAAATAATGATTGCATATATGTGTTTAAGCACAAATGAACTCATTACTCTAAATGCATAATATTATGTCTCATGGTTGAGAGATTATGTAAGTATTTCAATTAATACTGTTAAATATTAGAATTATAAATTTACATAGTTAATATTGTATATATTGAAAAAAATTATTGCTAAAGGTTAAGGGTAGTAATGACACATTTATGTGATTGAGAGGTTTGTCTAAAAGTCCCGCAAGAAATGTATTGTGTAGGTATGTTCACATGTGGATACACCTTCCACACATGTGAGCACAGAAAATATGGTTAATCACAAGATATATTCAATTCAACATAATTTTTTACATAAAATTCTACAAGTTAAATATCTTTACATAGTTGAATTGAAGGTAAAGCTTTCAAATTTCAATGGTTCGATCGAATTGTAGGACATGCCACACGAAAATATCGATGGTTAGAAATTAACATCAATATCCTTGAAAGGACGAAGATAAAAATGGTGGGTCCTTATAAAGATCAAACCATGCAGAATTTTAAATACGTAAAAAAATCCATTGCAAGTTGAAAACCCTAAACTAATACTATTGTTTATATTTCAAGATCATGGAGATCTACTTGTGAGAACCAACGTAGATGGTGAATACGTTGGCGGTTATGACTATATTGAATATAATAGAGATGAACAAGACGACATATTCATTATGCCATCAAAGGAAGATTCACCAATTAAAGATTCAAAATAAGAAGAATTGTAAATTTTGTAATTATAATTGTATTACATGATTTAGTAAACAATACATTGTAACTTTGTCTTTTTAGTATTTTTATTGTTGCAATCCATGGGCATTTGGTAATATTATGTGGATTATCAATAGATATTGATTATGAAATCATTGGGGTTTAAAATTAGAAATTATTTTTAACATTTTTAATGTTATCAACAAATGACGTTGATAATGTCAATTTTTGGACTTATCAAAAGTTTAGGATCACAATTAATCGATTAGGTTATTAAAAAACATCCATTGATATGCCAACGGATATTTATTGAAAAATGATTTATTGATGACTTGTCTCACCGTAATTATTTCCATACATAATAGGCATCCGTTGATATTTTTCAATAAATACCCGATGAAATTTGCATTTATTACTGATGTCAGAGGCATAATTGTTTTTCTACATATCAATGAATGTTGTCAATGGATGCTCATTGAATAGGGGTGTGCATTTCTGTCCAGTTATGTAAAACCGTTGAATAATAGTGATTCAGTTCAGTTTTGGTATATGTAAAATACCCGATCAGATATTAAAATTTAAAATAAGATTGGATTCTGTTCGATTTGATATGTTTATTAATCGAATAACCGTGATAATCAATTTTTTATATAAAATTATTAAAATCTAGGTACATTAGATTCATCAAATGAATGTTATCTTAATGAATATTAATAATTAAAGAGTAAATATCAAATTTCAATAACCTATTATATTTTATTTTATAATACATAATAATTATTTGAAGTATTTCGAAATCATCATTTACTATAGTTTTAAATGATAAAATGGTCGATAAAATAAAAACAAATAGAATAATAAACATAGAAATTAGAGTTTGGGTTTTATTACAGATATAATTTTTTATTGATATACCTAACTAAATTGTTTTACAGTCCTGAACCAAACCAATTTAAATTATGTTATTGTTTCGTAACTATTTATTAAAACCCATGTACTCATATCTGAACAAAAAGTTGACCAAACTTTGAAATGGCTAACCCTATCGTTGAACACATAGCTTTTGACACTTTGAATTTCAATTCCTCTAGAATATGCTTATAATCAGGCATCCGTTGAACACATCAATGAATGCTTGTTGATAAGTTCATTCATAAAGATGTTAGTTTATTAGAAATGTTTTCGATAGATACTCGCTGATTATTTCGACAGTTCCCCGTTGATATATTCTTTGAGAAAATTTTATATAAATCGATTTAAACAGTCCATATCGGCTTAAATCAACAAAAAACACGTCTCTCTAAAATATCAATACAAAACACCCAACACTTATCTTTAGTTATAGAAATCATTCTACCAAGGTGATTTATTGGTCATGGAGGTGGAGGTTTGTTAGTGTGTTCTGCAAGAGCCCCATCTCCACCTCTTCCGTCGATAATTTTGATACGGTTGTTTTTAAATAAAAATGATAATATGGTGGATATCAATTAGATGATCACAATTTTGATGATCATCCCAATGTACCAGTTATCGATCTTGTACATTTGGATAAGACACTATAATAAAATTTCACTTATAGAAATATATAATTTAAAATTGTGTTTAATTACTAATGCAATTTTTATGCTGAAACATACAAATAATCGCATCAATAATCTCATCATTTAAGCATCGATGCATGATCGTTTGTATTATTTATGGTAAATGACAATAAAGGTTATGCCCCTCTCATGACGGTGTAATTTTATTGTAAGTGATTTATTTAAAATTTTATTTATTTTTTTTATAAATTAATTATTTTTATTTGAAACTAAAAAAATTTTATTGTTGTTATTATAAATATCTTATAGATGTTAAGAACTACACATCGCCCGTCTATATCGTCTTGATGGGTGACATGCAATCGTGTTTAAAACTGATGATGAACAATGCTAAAACAAATTACATGATAAAGAACGCAAAACTAACATAGGCCATAGACAAAGTCTTCAACAAACTTAAACTAAAATTGAAAGTATGAAGACTTAAGGAAAAAAATGAAAAGGCAAACCAATTTTGAAACGATGATCCTTGCATGATGTATTTGTTCGTATGTTTCGGCATATCATCAACTTCAACGCTACACACACAAAAAATTATATATTTAAAATTATAGACATAAATACAATAGTAAAGGGAAATAACTGTACCGCAGGGCTATTCGAGATTGATGATTGGAACGTTAGGATGGTAATAAAAAATTATCGATCAAATCATTGATATCGACTATATCATCATGGTCATTGAATATAGGCAATGCCTATATAGGATGATACATTGACGAAGGAGGTGGTCATAGGGCTCTAGTGAAACCGCCAACAACCCTCAATGACTGATAAATCGATGAAGCGTCATTTTATATAGTGTTTGGTTTGGTATTTGGGAAATAGGATTTGTTTGCGCTTTGTGGTTGAAATGGTTGAAAATAGAATTGTTCAACGACCAATATACTCATTTATTAAACGAGCATCTATTTCAATTTCCAACGAGTGCCTATTGAAATTAGTATCCAATCACTAGAATTAGAATCACAATCCTTCATCTTCTCTTTCAACAAGCATCCGTTGAAAATATGCAATAGATGTCTATTGAAAAGTGTATTCTATCGGGAAAAAAATACGAAAAGTCAGAGGAATATAGGATATCACAAGCATCTATCGCACGTTTTAACAGATGCCCATTGAAACAGTCTAGACGGTTATGACACAGAGAGTCGTAATTATTACACAATTCAACAGGCATCCATTAAAACTATCAACATATTCCAATTTGAAACTGTGTAAAGATTACATCATAAAATATTACAATCGGTACCAACAGGCACCAACAGGCATCTGTTGAAAACTTGTTTTCGGGATCAAAGAATGTTCGTTGATACGTGTAAAGTATGAAAAAAACTATGTCCCGAAGAGTATAAATGTATCAATGGGCATCCTTTAAAAGTATCAACGGATACTCATTGATAATGGAAAATAGAAAGTAAAAAAAAAGTTACAATTCAATCATTTTGAAAATTACATTTTTAATCTTATAATTACAAATTTCAAAACTTTTTTCTATTGATTCTTCAATTGGTGAGTATTTCTTTGATTGTGCATTGAATATGTCGCCTAGTTCATCTTTGGCGTCTTCTAGTTCAATGTCTTATAACAGCTGATTTTATTCACCATCTACCATCGGTCATTGCGAGAATCTCTACACGATTTAAAATTTAATTAAGCCTATAGGTTTAGGTTTTCACTTCGGAATTGATATTCTTTTTCTTGTTTTTTAAACTACGTGAAATTTAATCTTCACCGCAACCCGCCACTCTTTTATTTAACGTTTCAATAATGATGTTAAATATTGGACATTACATACCTCAACAATTTAACATATTGTTTTAACAACCTCAATGTTTTTTCACCCAAGACGAGACAATCTAAATATCAGGATCGCTACCTTTCCATCGCGTAGCTCTAATTTTGATCTTTGACAATTTATCTTCAAATCCTTCCGCTATTGTACGTTATCCTTCGTTTTCGCTATAGCAATCATAATATTGAAGATGTTATCGAAAAAAATCTTGATATGCCTAACATCCAAATTTTGTCGTAATGTGAGTTATTTCATATAGAAATTCCTAAAAAATGATTCGTTTGTACCAGTTATGCCATTCACCTAACATTCCAGTTTTCGATGCCCACGATATCCTTCACATTTCATTGATTATTTTAAAATTTCATCGTGTTTAGTTCATTCGAAAATGTTTCTTTTCTTTTCTTAATATATGTCCACGAGGAAGAAATCTTCTATGATAATGAAACTAACATGGGTTTTCCAGTGTACGAGACAAAACGAATGAGTATCCTCCATGAAATATAGACATGTCAATCTGCCTTCTGTGCTCCATCCCTCCATCCAAACAATATCCATACAAATGAAAGTCGCTAATTGTCCACAATTACAGTACTTTTAACGTGAAGTTCTGCTTTGAAGTTACCTCATGTGAAATCATTATGTTCTTCGAACTTTAAAAATTTTTCTTCACATGTTCTGGTACTAAATATCAGCATTAGAAACATAACTTCTCTTTTCAAACTCATCTCATGAGGCAAAGTATATGGAGACAAAGTCATAGACCAAGGAGAATATTGACTTGCGAATAGTCTATATAAACTAAAACCATCAAAGCAAAGGCAAAGATAAACGTTTAGGTTTCATATGAAATCTTTAGAAATATCTCATCGAAATCTCTCAAAGCCTTAGCGTCAGATGGATGTTGTGTTACTCTTCCATTCATCGAGTGTTATGGGTGTCATCTCAGTGATGCAGCGGTTTTCTTCGAGTCGTACAATCTTCTCAACTTGATTGCTATAGGCATGTAGAACATCTTTTGTACGACATATATTTCCATTTAGATGATATTTCTAGATGAAATTTGCTTATATTACAAAATTAACATTACAAAAGGTCTTTGTCTCCTACCCAAAACAACACACAACTTTTTTACAAATATCAATCGTCTGATACAGCATGCCTAGATCTTTTAAAACATTCTTTGTTTGGTAATATGTGCAGAGCTAGATTTTTTGGTAATTATTCACGTATAGTTTGAAAAAATGAATCCTTGAAATTTTCCATCACATTGTAATGTGTTTTTATACTTATCAATTTTGATAATGACAAGGATAAACAAGACCGACCTTTACGACAACCTTCATATATAGGTTGTTTTGTCATATCTAATAGGTTAAAAAATCATCGCGCATTATTGTTTAGTGTTTGTTCTTGTATTTTCTAATTTCTTTCAATTGCTTATCATACTTTCAGGGTCACACGTTTATGCAAAAACCAAACTTAATAATTCTTCACAAAATCGATCTTATAAAGGTGTTTACGAAAATTTTATTGATTGCATTACTTCATGTTTTTGCTTCTTTTTTATTGGCATAACATTATTTCATGTTCTTGAAACAAAGGTTGCGTTGACCCAAAACTCATAGATTATTCCAAAGCGCATAAGAATTGTTGCGTAACCTCTTTTGTTTCCGGATCTTTTCTTCGATGCATCTACTCTCTTGACCTATATTTCTATTTGAAAAGGAAGACAATGTTAGAGAATATGTTTTTACTTTAATTGATGATGTTGGATATAACGAGTTAGTTGTATAAATGATTTTATTTTCAACAAGTATCCGTTAAAAATACCAACAGATGACCGTTGCATAGTACCGATTAAAATTTTCTCATGTTTGCATAAATAATTTAAATATATCAAGGAGCATCCATTAGTCTTTTCAATAGGCATCCGTTGGAATAGACTACATATTTCGACGATCTACATGTTTCAATTGGAATGTAGAACAAATATGATCTGATGCCATTGATAGATGACGCCAAATAGCACTTAGTGATGAATCAGTGACATTTGGAACAAACATTTTAACGAATATCAATGGATGTCTCAACAGATCATATCCACCGTTGATATCCATTGGAGTCTGTTGGTATTTTTTCAATGGACGAATATGTTGAACCGTACGTTGCAATGAACGTTTTTTTTAATGATCCCATAAAATGGTTTTAACCGCCAGCCTTCGGGAGAAAAATCATTCAAAAAACACTATTAAATAAAATTTAATCTATTAATATATATATATATATACAAATTTGTGAAATTATTTATTTAAATTAATTTTGATTGCATACGTGGAGTATGATTGAAACAAATGCCAAGATCGCATATGTGGAGTATGATTGAAACACATGCCAAGTAGAAGTTTGTTCTGGTCAAGGAATATGACGGCAAACAAGAATTTACCGATCATCAGACAAAACGAACGATAAAAGCAGTGATTGAAAAGATCACACAACAATCAAAAGCCATCAATTTATTTCTAAAAGAATTAACTCTACTTAAAAAAAATAAATTTCTTTACACATATAATTTTATTATTTATCGTTGCATTTTAAAAGTTAACTAGCTTAATAATATAATTATAATATTGTATATTGTTTCATTTGGTTCGGTCATATAATGGGCAGTTATACAACCTTGTATCGTTACAAAAAATATTGCAGAGGATGTCATAGTCATACCTTCTTCAGTTTAGGAGAAATACTCCCATGCACACCGCATAAAGCATCTCGAGGTGGCGTTTCAAGAATATACTACAAAGATGCGCAACATGGAAGTTGTCATAGAGCTCTTGATCGCCGCACTGGTTTGAGCGAAGAACATAAATGCCTTAAACATAGGATATCTCTTAAAACTAAAATCCAACGTCCTCGAAACAATTAACGAAATTAAACAGCTACAAACACATTTACAATCTAAACATATGATCCCTGGCTATGCTCAATTGATGGCCGAGAAATTTGACCTAACATAAATGGTACTCATACCATAACAGGAGAAAACATCAAACCACCATAATCTAACCCTTGAATCGGAAATATAACATTGAGCATAACAGGTGCGGAGCCAAAAACGCTTGATACAAACCATCCTGTCTGATCAAAGCAAGATCAAAATGTATAACACAATACGAACAATCATAGAGCATTGTGAAAACCCAGTGCAATCTACATTCAACTAAATGCAACAAACAACAAAATCCCAAGATAAACAGCCAAGTGAAACCAAAGATAAAAACAAGAGCCCGTTGTAGTAGCATGAGGCAAAGATGAGAAATGCCTACAACCAAACATCTTGAATCTTAAAATCGAACGGCCATAAAAGGATCAATGAATCGGACGAATACTAATACACAAACAATTAGGGGTGCTAATTGGGGTGGTCCAGTCCAACCCACCATGGGTTGGGTTATTTTTACGTCAGTCCAGCCCAACCTATATTCAAAATGGGTTGAGATTTTTCAAACCAGCCCAGACCACTAAAACCCGCAGGTTATATGGGTTGACCGGGGGAACTTCAAAAATACCCTCGTAGGGCTAAAGTGCTTCAAAAATACCTTTCCCTGAAAAAAAGTTTCAACTTCAAATCTACCCTTAAAATACTGATAATCCCATGTTACCCTTGTCGACAATTTTTCTCTCTCCTCCAGAGCACCTCGATTTCTCTCTCTACTGTGGCGCGAAAATAACTGTTCTCCCACACCACGACAGATTCGGTGAGAGTAGCTTGAAATCAGCATCAGATTCGCTACCAATAGGTTAAAATCGTTTGTTGTCAACAAAGAAGCTTGCAATTAAGTAGGTTCCGCAGAAAAACTGTTGCACTGGGTCATAGAATCTTATGGGTCTAAGGGTCGTAGGGGTAAAAGGATCACAAAGTGGTCAAAGGGTCGCATGGGTAAAAGGGTCGCAGGGTTTAGGATAGGGTCGCATGGGTCCAAGGGTCGAAGAAGGTAAAAGGGTTGCAGGGGTCCAAGGGTCGAAGAGGTAAAAGGGTCGCAGAGGTACAAGTGTCACAGAGGGACCTCTTCGACCCTAGGACCCCTGCGACACATGTACCTCTTCGACCCTTGGACCCCTTCGACCCTTGTCCCTCTGCGACCCTTGGACCCCTACGACCCTCATCCCTCTGCGACTCTTGTTACAATAATACTAAATCCAACCAAACAGCGATACTAACAATATAGTAAAAATAATTTATTATTTGCAAATACAATTATTTACAAATAATATGAATAAAATTTTGAAAATAATAATTTATCAAGTTATTTACAAACAATTGACTCAAATATCTACGAGCCTTGTACATTCGCGACCCTTGGACCCGTGCTACCCTTGTCCCTCGCGACCCTTGGACTAGTGCGACCCCTGTCCCTCGCAACCCTTGGACTCGTGCGACCACTGTCCCTCGCGACCCTTGGACCCGTGTGACCCTTGTCCCTCGCGACCCTTGGACCCATGCGACCCGTGTCCCTCGCGACCCTTGGGCCCATGCGACCCCTATCCCTCGCGACCCTTGGACCCGTGCGACCCTTATCCCTCGTGACCCTTGGACCCGTGCGATCCTTGTCCCCCTTTCGACCCTTGTCCATCTGCTACCCTTGTTACAATAATAGTAAATCCACAAAGCAAGGATACTAACAATAACACTAAAAATTGAATAAAAGTAAATCCACAAGATCAAATGAAGTTCAAGTTAAAAGGAGGTTCAAAGAAATCAAAATACAACTCAAATCAAAATATGTTGCTGATAAATCGAAGCACAGGATCTCCCGCAATGGAGAACTTTTTTATTACGAGGGAACAACCCACGTTCAGTCCATTTTCTTGGCAAAACTTTCTCCACTCCCCTCTGATGCAAGCGCCACCACGACCCACGGGCCTTAAAGCTGCTAGAAAAAAATCGAACGTTTTGTGATCGATTCCACAATCATGGTACATCATTACAAGACATCGTCTACGACAAAGATCGTTCTCCCTCGCAAATCCTATCGGAAATGACTGCGACATCACCAAGTTACATCAATATAAATGAATAAAAGTCTAATAAATAACCAAATTATATATGATGAGTTGGTTTAAGGTCACTTACCAATGAGTCTAGGGCCAAATTTGAACGCGTGACTTGTACAATGAAAACCCTCTCATCAAGAGTGGCTCTGGTGACGTTAAAGACCATGTCACCTTCGTGATGGAAAAGTATGACATCCCCAATACGAATGTTTTGGTCGTTGTAGAAATCTGTCCAACCATTGTGAATTCGGAGCCATCCAATTTGACTTCCCATGTTCTGTTAGACGCATTCGATTTAATCGTTGCCATGTTGTTGTCCCTCGTATTCCCGTAAATATACTCATCGAAGAAGATCTTCGGAATTTCATGTAACAAAAAACGACAAAAAAGTCAAATATGTACATTCTCTACATGTAACATACCGACAGAGTGTTTTAAAGAAGATTACAAGGTAGTACAGATGTTGCACATGAATCTGTCGGAAGAAATGAGGGAAATGTGGCATTTTCGGAAAAAATGAACGGAAGATGATGAGAGGAATGGATTGGAAAATAGGAAACGGCTGGAATTCGAAAAGACATGATATCGAAATGACGTTAGATGGAATCCGAAAAGACATGATCACACGGTCACATGGGTCGCAGGTATAAAAGGGTCGCAGGGTCAAGGGTCGAACGGGTAAAAGGTTCGCAAGGGACAAATGGTGCGACCCTTGTACCTCTGCGACCATTGGACCCTTGCGACCCTTTACGCTTTATTATTAAATAATTATTTCAAATAACATAAATAATTTTTAAAAAATAAAAATGTACAAAGTTGAATTATTTTAGACCCTTGGACCGTGCGAACGTTGTCCCCCTCCGACCTTTGTCTCCCTTCGATCCTTGTACCTCTGCGACCACTTGGACCTCTGCGACCCTTGGACCCTCTGCGACCCTTATTACAATAATAGTAAATCTACAAAAACATTGATACTAACAATAATACATTCTATTGAATAATAGTTAAAAGGCCAACCAAATACAAACATGAATTTTGTTGTTCAAATGAGGTTCAAAGCAATCAAAATACAATGAATTCAATCTATGTTGATTAAAGGCCTTGATCGAGGGGTAAACAGTAGACAAGCTACATCATCAAGAACGGTGTCCAGTTCGACTTCGAGGGTACAACCCACTTTAAAGCCATTATCGTGACAAAACTTCGTCCAACCCCTGGTGATGCTAGCACCACCGTGTTTCACGGGCCTTAGATCTTCCTCCCAAATCCGTCCGTAATTGATTATCAGATCAATCTTAATTCGTCTACCGAAAAGACCACTCGACCTCACAAACTCTATCGGAAGTGTCTTCAATAACCGAATAAATTTACAACAACGCCAAACTAATGTATATACGGCCAGATTTGATGAATTGAATATATCGGTTTGAGTTCACTTACCACTGCATCTACGGCCAGATTTGAACGCGTGCTGATACCGTGAAAATCCTCTCACTAGAAGAAGATGACCCTGCTTCTACGGATGATGATGATGATATAGTTGATGCATATTGTAGATTACACATATCATCTCCGAAACCAGTGACGTGAAAAACCATGTCACCTTCAGGACGAAAAACTAAGAAATCCCAAATACGAAAATCATGGTCCTTGGTGAAATCTTTCCATCCATCAGTGAATCTTGAGCCATCCAACTTGACTTCCCATGTTTTGTTAGACACATCCGATTTAAGCGTTGTTGTGTTGTCGTCCCTCGTTTTCCCGTAAATATGCTCATCGAAGAATTTCGTCGGAATATCCAGTAACAAAAATCGAAGAAAAAGTCAAATCTTTACATTCTCTACATTAACATATCGAATGAGAGAGATGAAGGATATTACGAGGTAGTTCTCCAGAAAGCTCAGAAGAATGATTTGGACGAAGTAGGGAAATGTTGCATTTTCGGCAAAAAAATGGATGGAAGATGATGAGTTAGAGAGAGAGCGTGTCGTTATTCGAAAAAAGGAGATGGCTGGAATACAAAAAGACATGACCCTAACATCGAATCGCATTCAGATGGAATTCGATATGTTTTTTCAAATTTCGGTGAAAAGTTTGACGGGAATTTTGGTTCGCATGAGGGTCGCATGGGTCGTTTGGTCGCATATATTGATGAATAGATGCGAACTCGACGAATTTACGGGTTTATGATGATAAAAAGACAAAAACCAATCAAAACAATGCATCTATAACGACAAAATAATTAATGCCACTTGAGGGTCGTATGGGTCGCTTGGTCGGATATATTGATGAATATATGTGAACTCGACGAATTTATGGGTTTATGGTGATACAATGACAAAAACCAATCAAAACAATACATCTACAATGCCAATCAACGGATAAAACAGATTATGACCCATGTGTACCTAGTTAAGTTGTGTATAACCAATGCCTGTGTTTCAAAAATGATAATAGTGTTTTAAGAACTCGTCGGATGATTAAACAATACATTTAACATTTTGTTCAAATGTCGATATTATTTATATTATTATCTATATTGATTCTAAATTAGACATATACAATTCAAATATATTGATAATGGCATGGGTCGCTTGGTCCGCATATATGATCAATAGATGCGAAATCGACGAATTTACTAGTTTATAATGATAAAATGACAAAAACCAATGAAAACAATACATCTACAATGCCAAACTAATTAATGCCAATTGAAGGTCGCATGGGTCGCATGGGTCGCTTGGTCGCATATATTGATGAATAGAACGTAACTCGACGAATTTACGTGTTTATGATGATAAAATGAAAAAAACCAATCAAAACAATACATCTCCAAAGTTAAACTAATTAATGCCAATTGAGGGTCGCATGGGTCGCTTGGTCGAATATATTGATGAATAGATGCGAACTCGACGAATTTACGGGTGTATGATGACAAAATGACACAAACCAATCAAAACAATACATCTACAACGCCAATCAACGGATAAAACAGATTATGACCCATGTGTATCTAGTTGAGTTGTGTATAACCAATGCCTGTGTTTCAAAAGTGATAGTAGTGTTTTAAGAAATCGTCGGATGATTAAATAATACATTTAACATTTTGTTCAAATGTCGATATTATTTATATTATTATCTATATTGATTCTAAATTAGACATATACAA
>CM071866.1:16250472-16298254 GCA_036759665.1 Gynandropsis gynandra
AATCTACAACGTCAAACTAATTAATGTCAATCGAGGGTCGCATGGGTCGCATGGTCGCAGTCCTTCTCCACCTTCCAGTCTTCTGCATTCTTCTTGTTTGGTATTGCAGTCCAAAATTATCTCATGTCATGTACTTCGTCTTCCAGTTACATTTCAAGAGTGACCCAACATCGTCACCTAAGTCACCCCCGCAACTCGTCAGTGACTGCATAGAGACTGAGTCCGCCGATTACCAAGACCTTGAGTAACACATAGACAGCACGATGCCCTCGGTCGACAATGGTGACTGCGGCACGGGGGTCACAAAGGTAAAAAAGGTTTTTCATAGAAATTAGGGTTAGAAATGCATACTAAGAGAAGAGACGTAGAGGTTAACTTATAGACATGGGTCAGAAGGGTCACATGGGTCGGAAGACAGGAGTCTGATAGCAAAACGACAAGTCACATGGGTAGGAAGGGTCACATGGGTCGGAAGGGTCACATGGGTCGGATGACAGGAGTCTGACAGCAAAACGACAAGTCACATGGGTCGGAAGGGTCACATGGGTTGGATGACAGGAGTCTGATAGCAAAACTACAAGTCACATGAGTCGTATAGGTCGCATGAGTCGTACATGGTCATATGTGGTCGCATGAGGTCGCATGCGTCGGATGGCTTCCCGTTTAAACTTGATTCTAATTTAATCCGATTGAGGGTCACATAACGGGTCATATTGGGTCGCATGAGTCGGAAGGGGTCATAAATTACGAACAATAGATACAAAATAAGATATTTTCAACGTTTAAATATTGATTACATAAGGTCACAAAGGTTACAAAGGTCACAAAAGTTACATAAGGTTACATAAGGTCTCAAAGGTCACAACGGTTAAAAATAAAGGCAAAAAGAAGTTCAAGAAAAAAAAGGCAAAAAGAAGTTCAAGAAAAAAAAGGAAAAAAAGGAAAGAAAAAAAGGTCAAATTTGTCGACTTTAGAGACACATCGGAGCCCTCCCCCGCAAAGAGAGTCGTGTGTGACTCAACGCTTTCTCCAAGTTGACCTCCAACCATAACCTTAGGTAATGCGGATACAGCTTGATGTCTGAGTCTGCCGATTACCAAGACCTTATGTAGTGCAGATACATCACAAAGTCCTCTATGCACGTTGTAAGTACTTGTGTGTATCTGCATAAAGACCGACTCCGACGATTATCAAGACCTTGAGTAACAAATAGACAACACAATGCCCTGGGTCGACCATGTGACCTTCGTGACGAAGGTCAAAACGATCACAAAGGTAACAAGAATTTTTCAGAGAATTTTAGGGTTAGATGTTAGAAATCACCCTTTAGAGAGAATGAAAGATTCGAAACAAGAGATGACTTCGTCCTCTATTTATAAACTCATATTTAACGAAAAATAATGCTACAAGTTTCCTAAAATTCCACAAAGACACTAATTACAAAGAATGACCAAGGTGCATGTATTGACCACATTAAAGTGGACACAAACTAAGATTCATCCAACATTAGAGACTTAGACGAAGAGAGGAGAGAGATGGGATTCTCCGAATTCATTCTCATCTCAAATGGGTGTTATGGTGAGACTTAGAAAATTTGATGAACCTTTTAATATAGGGGTAACAGAGACGTGTCCCAATGGTCTGGAATGTGGCATTAGTAAAATAAAAAGCATAGCTAGTACCTGGAAAAGGCAGTAGTCTGACATTGAAAAGACTAATCGAAAGGGTCGAAATGGACAAATGGGTCGCAAGGGTCGCAATGGCCGGAAGGGTCGTAATGTCCACATGGGTCGCAAGGGTCGCATGAGGCTCTATGAACCTTAGACCCGTGTGATCCTTGTACCTCTGCGACCCTTGTACCTCTGCGACCCTTTGACCCCTGCGACAATGTACCAAATATTTAAAAAAGACAATGTACTAAATGTTTACATCTTCCATTCCAAAAAAAACAATGTACCAAATATCAAGTTAGACTTCTTGGGGTGAATAGATACGTTCTCCCTTACTAAATATATCATCCGTCATATTCTCACGCATGGAAGTAACATTGTCGTCGCAAATTAAGTGAAACACATTCCTCCTACTCAATAACGAGGCTTGTACGAATTTGTAGGAGAAAACACCACAGTCATTCCCTCTTTGGTTCTGTGATAGACCTTCATAATACTCATACTTCCATTCATCTTCTCCAGAAGCCAAAGAAGGAAACCCTCCGAGAATGAGCATCTTGGGGACAAATTTTCTTATCTTCTCAATCACCGGATCAATATGCATTTTCTTATGCCTCATATGGCTCAAGGGCAGCCCGCTCGGGCTCAAGGTCTGCCCGCTCGGGCTCAAGCCCCGAGCGTGGTATTTCTTGCCCGACTCGTGCTCAATTCGCTGGACAAAATCACTGTAAGAAATGCTCGTTCGGGCTAGGGAGTTACCCGCCTGGGTAGTGGCTATTCCATACCGATTCTCGTCCCGTTGTCCCGTGATGATCCTCGATGTTGGTACTTTGTCTCGTGCACGTCCTTTAGCTTCAAAATGAACCGAATACGCATAAAAACCTGTAAGAACATGAAAACACGAAAACAAGTAAAACGGATATGGAATCATACGTAAAGCATCAAACGTAAACGTGGAACACGTGGGGTGTACAAAATTCGAGAATTCCCCTTTCCCCTAGAAATACCGCTAAAGCGAACCTAACCGATCAACTAGCACGTCGAGAGCAAATTCGGCCTAATTAAGTTCACCAAGGCTACCCATGAGAAATTAAATCAAAGGAAAACTAAACAAACCACCGTAGCTCTCTCCATCAAACAAGACTTCAGACAATGCTAAACCTAGAACAACCGAGGATACTTGTTTCACTTCAGACAAACCTAGAACAACCGAGGATACTTGTTTCTTTTCCGAGCTTCTTTCTTTCTTTATTCCCTTTTTTTCTTTTTCTTTCTCTTTTTTTTCCTTTCTTTTTATTTTTTTATGACTTCTTTTTCTTTTCCTTTGCATACACACTAGGCTTCTAGGACGTCGGATTTGAAGGGATCCAGCCTCTACTTAGACCAGACTACTGATAACGGTATACTCATGCATCTTGTTCAAGAGTGCAGCGGAGTAGGCGGCATTTTGTTTGTGCCATGCCCTTAGGACGTAGAAAGATGATCGCCAACCCACCACTTAGACCCGAGCCATCGAAAGAGTATCAAGGTCGATGCACTCATATCGATTTTAGATCATGCTTATTAGGCATTATTTCTATCGACAGCGGAGTGTTAGTGTGCCCTCTTAATCTGCAAATAAGCTCGATCTCATATGATATAGTAATCCTCATAGAAAAGTGAAGTAAAGCATCGTCTACACGAAGTATGGCCATCTGGATAGAGAGAATAAACGATAAACTAGCCTAGCAACCTCGTCTAAACCCCCCATAAGCAACACTAGGATTCCCAAAGAACTACGACCTATTGTTTTTCAGCCGACTAGTAAGCTCTAACGCTTAGGGAAAACCTAGCTCAAACGTGCAAAATCTCATGGAAAGGCAAACTTCTTAAGCATCCTAGGTTCAAGGTTCATCTCAAAACGTGGCACCGGACAAGTGCCTGGGACAACTCTGACTCATGAAAACAAAAACAAACTAAAAACTACAAAATAACCTAAAAACTGCAAAATCAAAGGGAAAATGAAAGAAAATGAAACGAAATCACCTAACAAACATGAGCTGTTCCCCCAGAATTGAAAGGCGTCCTCGACGTGAAGCTCCGATGGAGAGTAAGGAAAGTGAAGCACGTTTGTGGTGGTATTTTTTTGTGTTTTTGTGTTTTTTTTACAAAAACGATTAATAGAGTGTTAAAATAAAAACTAAGAAAAATAAAAACAAACAGCTGGGTTGCCTCCCAGAAAGCGCTTATTTAATGTCTTTAAGCTTTGATGTCTCCATTCCTCATGCGTGCGCGATGGGTGGATCTGAAAGGGAAATGGAGTTTCCACTTTTGATCGGTTGAGCGGCTTGGTAGAGCTTTAGCCGTTGTCCATTGGATTTGAATGTGTCACCCTTCTCGCTCGATAGTTCCATGTCTCCATGTGTGAAGATTTCTCATACCCGAAAAGGACCAGACCAACGAGACAGTAGGTTGCCCGAGAAAAGCGTAAGACGAGAATTGAAAAGTAGAACTAAATCACCTGGTCGGAATGCATGAGGTAGGGTCTTTTTGTCGTGCCATTCCTTAGTCATTGCTTCTTTCTTTGGCACGTCATGTACAGGATTCACTCGTTTGCTGCCCGAGGTTGGATAAATGGTATCTGCATTGAAAAGTTTTATGACGTCTTTTTCCATTACCTCGTGCAAGTACGGGTGCAGCCTTTTTTGCGTTTCGATGGAAGGTTTGTGGCTGTCTTCCGTACATACAGAAGAGCTGACTCTTCTACGCTTCTTGATGTGTGTGGATTGTTTTCTCATCTCATCTGCACTCAGGTTAGCATTTAAAACAGCAGGATATGTTTTATCGCGTTCAATATACTCATACCGAAAAGAGGACGGAGGTGGCTCGGGCTCAAGTTTGGACGTCTTCCCCACTGCGAAACCAGCGTGTGTTTCATTTGGTATCTCCTCACATGAGGCGTCTCCTAGTGCTGCAATAGCACTCATGAATTTCGTGTACATCTCAGCTCCTTCGTTCGTAAATCCCGCATCATCGCAAACTCGTGTCAAATACCGTACAAGGGAATCGGGCATACTCACTTGATCAAGCGTGTCTTTTGATAACTCGTCCAGCGTATCAACTCTAAGGCAAGACTCCTTCGATAAGGGTCCGTTCATGGGGCTGGACAGGTTGAATTCGATCGTCTCATCTCCGACACGTAAGGACAGCTTTCCTTGTTGTACGTCTATCATTGCACCTGTAGTAGCTAAGAACAGCCTACCAAGAATAATAGGTATCCTAGCATCTTCCTTTATTTCAAGTACAACAAAATCAGTGAGAATGCAAAACTTACCTACCATGGTGGGAACGTTTTCAACAATTCCCACCGGATATCTTACCGAACGATCCGCGAGGTGTAGAGACATCTTTATAGGTTTGAGATTCCCGAACTCCATCCGCTTGAAAACCGAGTGTGGCATGATGCTCACGCTTGCCCCTAAATCGCACAAAGTATTATCAATATCAAGATTACCTATTGTGCATGGAATGGAGAAGCTTCTGGGATCCTTCAACTTTGGTGGCAGCTTGTTTTGAAGGATAGCGTTGCATTCCTCGGTGAGTGTTACCGTCTCGTTCTCTTCGATATGCTTCTCTTTGGAAAGTACCTCTTTGATAAGTTTGTCATGATTAGGCATCTTTTGGAGGGCCTCCACGAATGGGATGTTGATGTCAAGCTTCTTGAGACCCTCTACAAATCTGCCCACTCGTTCTTTACTGCTCACCAACCGTTGAGGAAACGATATCAGAGGTTTGTATGTCGAAGGAGCAACGTATGGTTTGTCTAAATCTGGTTCAACTCCTTCCATAATCGCAATCTTACCTTTTCCTCTTTTCATGGATGTACCAGCAGCTTGCCCTCGCTCGTTGGAGGGCGAATGCTCAACCACATCACTGTTGTACACAGAAATAGAATTCACATACTCTCTCGGGTTCAATTCAAGTTTACTTGGAAGCTGTCCGGGATTCTGAAAGGATGAGGCGGCTTGCTGTGCTACGGAGTTCTCTAAGCTCTTCACATGATTGATCAAAGATTCCATCTGAGTTTTGAGCTCGTTGATCGCTTTCCCCACATCCGCATTGAATTTGGTTTGAGTTGAATGTTGTTGCCTTTGCTCCTTGATAAATTCAAGCAACACTCCTTTAAGGTTTGACGAAGAGGCTTGAGGAGGTTGAAGAACTTGCTGAACGTGCTGGTTATTTTTCTGGTATGGCTGCTGTGGTTGCTGAAATCCCGAATACTTCATCGGTTGAGTCGTTCGGTATGACAAGTTCGGGTGATTCCTCCAATTCGGGTTGTAGGTATTCCCGAAGTGCGTGTTTCCTTGCTGTTGGGTATAATTCATGTATTCCACATTCTCTTGCAGCATGCATTGATAAGCCATGTGTTCTATATCTCCAGAATTCACGCAGTACATGGCGTTCGCTGCATTACCCGTTGCTCGGCTCTGACTCGGTGTTGACCACATGGTGTGGTTCATGGCAAGGTTATTGATCAGCTTGTATGCCTCATCGACGCTCAGTTCCATAAATGATCCTATGGCAGCATTATCCAACATCATTCGGTGTTCATCTGAAATTCCGTTGTAAAAGGTTTGGATAACGTACCACTGCTCAAGACCATGGTGTGGACACATCTGTAGAAATCCTTAAATCTGCCCCATGCTTCAAACAAAGTTTCTCCTTCTCTATATTTGAACGTTGTGATTTCCCCCCTCATCTGAATCGTCTTGCTTGGAGGAAAGAAACGCGATAAGAACAATGTGTAGAGCTGATCCCAAGTAGTGATAGATCCAGCGGGGAGCTATTGCAGCCAAGTTTTCGCTCTTCCCCCAATTGAGAAGGGGAAGAGACGCAATAAGATCGCGTCCTCTGGGACCCTGTGTATCTTGAATGTACCTGAAAGCTCAAGGAAGTCTGTAAGGTGCTAATGGGGATCCTCGAGATTTCCACCCATGAATTGCTTCTGATAAAGCATGTTGATCATCGCCGACTTAATCTCAAACTGTTCCCTAGCAACAGCAGGCATCCTTATGGTTGTTTACACGTTGTTCATGTTCGACACCATGTAATCCCTGAGACGACGTGGTGGAGGAGCCTGTGGTTCTCCCGGTTGAGGCGCGAGTGGCTGTTGTTGCATATGCCCCAAATTACCGAGAGGTAATTGTGGCTGTCCATGGCCGTTCTGATTATCCATATCTCGTTGATTTGACGGCTCTGTGTTACCTTCTTCCTTGCCCTTTCTCAGTTTTCTGCAAGTACGCTCGATCTCGGGGTCGATTTGGAGTAGATTTGAAGCACCTTGAAACCTAGTCATAAACCAACAAAGGACAAATGAACGGAATTAGGTAGAAAGAACAAAAGAAAAGAAAACAGAAAAAAAAACAAGAAAGACTCTAGGCTCGAATCTAAGAGGTGTTGGCAATAGTCCCCGACAACGGCGCCAAAAACTTGATGTGTTATCAAAGTTAAACAAATAACCTAAACTACCCGCAAGTGCACGGCACGTGTGTAGTACTTTAGGTGTCAATCCCACAAGGACTACACAACACAACTTAAACTCAAACTATGAATCAAACTTGCTAATGAACGAAATATGGTTTTAAAAATGAAATACTAAAAGCAAATAAACAAACTAGTTCTTAAGAATGAGACAAACGTTCTAGGAAACCGGTTTCACCATAAGACTATCGAAACCAACAATCAACCTATCTATCATGCAATCTCAATCAAGTTATCTAAGGCAGACGATCCTAATATGATATCTACCCTCTCTCGAGGCATAGACACGTGATCTAGTCAAGTTACCCCCTACTTTCGTGGCTGACACCTTGAACTAAACCCATATATCTGTGATTCATCCGTTTTACCCTCAACCGCTGCTACCCTACTTTTCTGGCCTAACCTCGGTTATTCTAAACCTGATCTTCTAGGACTAAAATTCTCCTTTCGGTCCTTCTCCTAATCCCTAACACATGCATTTACTTGGTCTTCGTAAACACAAATCATTTAAGCACTCAGATAAAGAATAGATAAACGAAAATGGGAAGATGCATTCAAAGATAAATCAAAAGTGGTTCCGGGATAGCAATGGGTTAATCCCTTCTCCTAGAACAAACAAATTACTCGCTCATGCGTCCGTAAATAAACATAAACGAAAACCAAACGAAACCGAAGTGTCGGGTTGATCTCCAATGCTCCTTGTAAGTCTCCTTCGCAAGAACCTTCTTCTCTCTCTCTACTCTCTCTCTCTTCGATCAAGAACTCGAAACTTGGTGAATGAGCTCGACCTCTCACTCCTCTCCTCTTCTTTCCTTCCTCTTTTCTTTCCTTTTCTCCCTCTCTTTATTTCTGGACGTTCAGTTCTTCCTTAGGTTGCAGCAGCCACCAATTTTTGTCTTTTCATGAGTTTCCATTCTTGAATAAGTTGGGTGATGTTTCCATTAGTTCCTCCAGCGAAATATCACTTATTCCTCTTCTCAAAAGTCGTTTGTCTTATTGTATAAGTTCCCAACAAACTCCCATTTGTTTTAAGTCAAATTAACTTATTTGGAGTTGCAGGTGACGGACACGACCCGCGCAGGCAAGGTACGTGACCTGCTCGGGTACAGCGCGGAAGATCGCGCGGGATCGCGATGAGAAAGTGGCTGCCCGCTCGGGCTCAAGGGCAGCCCGCTCGGGCTAAAGGGCAGTCTGCTCGGGCTCAAGGTCTGCCCGCTCAGGCTCAAGCCCCGGGCGTGGTATTTCTTGTCCGACTCATGCTCAATTCGCTGGACAAAATCACCGTAACAAATGCCCGTTCGGGCTAGGGAGTTACCCACACAGGTAGTGGCTATTCCATGCCGATTCTCGTCTCGTTTGTCCCGTGATGATCCTCGATGTTGGTACTTTGTCTCGTGCACGTCCTTTAGCTTCGAAATGAACCGAATACGCATAAAAACCTGTAAGAACATGAAAACACAAAAACAAGTAAAATGGATACGGAATCATACGTAAAGCATCGCATATATATCATAAACATCTCTAAAATCGTGCAAGAAATACATATGAAAACGAGATGATTACTTTGCGACGTGGGTCACGTGCTCGGCAACACGGGGCGCGTCCTCGGTAACATAGGCCGCATCCTCCTCAGCATGGGTCGCGTCCTCCTAAGCGTGGGTTGCATCCTTCTCAGCACGGGCCATGTCCTCCTTAGCATTGGTCGTGTCCTCCTCAGCGCGGGTTGCGTCTTCTTCATCATGGGTCACTTCCTCTTCATTCGCCATGGCTCGAGTTGTGTCCTCGACGTTGTCCAGGATCATATCACGTTGGCCTTTAATATAGTCTCCCAAACCTTTGGCCCCCGGGAAATATCTAGCTTAGATTTCCACAGCCGCTCATGTCGAGGTGTCTTCAGGAACCAATATAGATTAGTCAACTTTTCACAGCTAGCGTCAATGAATGAAGGAAATCGGGTTATCAAGCCCTTTACTAATCCCTTGGGAATCCACACAAACTCCTCTTCCTCTTCAGGTTCTTGAACCATCGTTTTTCCGGGTTCTTGAACAACCTTTTTTTCGGATTCTTGGACTCCACCAACATCTTTTCCTCGCCCTCTCCCTCGCACTGTTCTTGCTCTTTTCACCGGTGGAGGTTCAACATATGATGCAGACTCCTTTGATAAAGGTCCAACACCTGCATAAAATTTACTTCATTAAATATATGGCGACCAATGCGACCCATGCGGCCAATGCAACCCATGCGACCTATGCGACCTCAAATGACCGTACTTACTTGGTGGTACTTCGACAATAGCAGCAACCTCTTGGATAGGACCCACTGCTGGAGTATCCTTGGCAGGAACCTCGTCATCGACAGGATCCACTAAAGTATCTTTAGTGTGCACCTCTTCGACAGGATCCATTAGAGCATCTGCATAAAATTACTTCATTCATTAGACTCATCGTTCGTTACATTGATTATGTAACACATGCGACCCATGTGACCCATTCGACTTTAGCGACCCAGTCACCCATGCGACATATGAAACCCATGCGACCCATACGACTCTAACGACCCTGCGACTTATGCGACCCTACGACTTATATGTCCCTGCGACCGATCCAACTCTTGCGACCCATGCCGATCTCGATGGAAATTGACACTCAAATGACCTTTCCACTAAATATTACTTACTTGGTGGAACTCCATCAGGAGCAATGTTTGCCAAATCCTCTTCTGAGCCACCTCCAGAGTCAACCGACTCTTCGCTTGGCTCTTTTCTTGACACTGAATTTGGACGTCGAAAGAATTCAAAACCAAAATCACTAATAGTGTCGGAAGATTGGTTTTCGGTGATCAAAACTTTCTCGGCAGCCTTTGATTTTGGATTAGGCATATGAATCCCAGCATCCCTTAGAAGGTCTCTTACGGCGTTGATGATTCTTTTCTCCGACTTCTTTATTTCCTCTATTAATTTCTGCTCCAGTGTCAGAGGGACTACAGCATCAGCATCATCTTGGACCTCTATTATTTTTCACTCACGCTCTCCTTCCTCTTAGTCCCTTTTTTCCTTCCCCTTTTTTGATCACCAAGAGCTGCTTTTCGTGTCAGCAGTTGTTGCTTATGGATATCCTCCCAACAAATACCCTTCGGATTTCTATGAAGATGTTCCATCCATATCTGAACATCGGGATCGTCATATCCCTCGTAATCCTCCATATCAGAAAGTAAAGCTTCCTCTTTGTATTCAGCACGAAGAATATTTAGAATATCCTGAAAATCAAAAAATAACCATTATTACCCTCTATGACCCTTGTGTAATTGTTACCTTAGAATCTCCAATTTGCCTTATCACATCTACATACTTCAGGTTAAAATTGGATTTAACCATCTTCTTGCACATTCTTTCCTCAACATACAATCTCTTTCCGTCCAAACTAAGGATGGTTTCGAATGGAAGTAACTGAAACATTAAAACAAAATGATAAGAATGCAACAAGTATGAAAACATTCAAGTTATTCGAATAATATATACAACTTATCATTAGTGGGATCATGAAACCGCCACAATACCATTTTGGTTTCGGTGACAACATCAAAGTTGCCAACCTCTTCCGGTCGTCGGAATTCTTCGCCTTCACAAGCTTTTCACTGACTTGTTCGGGAGTCACCTTTCCATGGCCTAAATTCTTCAGCCTGAATGTGACACCCCTTATGGACTCCCATCCTTTGGGATATGGTCCGCATTTCAATCCAGAAATTAGTGTGTGCTCCACTATAGAGTACCGGATGGGAATGTCGTTTATGACGAACCACAACTCCGTCTTGTCCCGTATAATCATGGAGTGATTTAGTAGGATAGACATTTGAACCTTCGTCAATATGGAGTCACATTGTAAATGGAATAAATGCCTAAATTGTGACTCCTTCTCGAAGTAATGCAACTCGTGTTCATCTAAGATTCCTCTTTGCGTCGTTATTGTCTCATGAGGATAACACTTGGTGGTGATCTTTGGCATTTTGTCCATGTGCTTGAATTCATACATAAACTTCGGCTTTGGCGCCACCTGCAAAATGACCAATTACGAATACATTATACTTCTACCGACTTAAGCGACCCATGCGACTCAACCGACCCGTGCAACCCCATGCGACTCAACCGACCCTTTCGATCCATGCGACTCAACCCTCAGACAGTCTGCGACACTCAACCGACTCACCGAGACTCAACCGACCCACGGGGCATAATATCAAGCGACCCACGCCCCTCAAATGACCATTGCGACCCATCCCACTTACTGAGACAACCGACTCACTGAGTCGAAGATGGTCATGCAACTCCTACGACCCTTGCGACTCAACCGACTCACTGAGTCGAAGATGGTCATGCAACTCCTGCGACCCTTGCGACTCAATCGACTCACTGACACTCACCCATTTCAAATGAATAAACCATTTTGTGACTCGAAAGCTTGCAAAACCCTAGAAATCGATCTACTTACACTTATTGACGCTATTAAAGATTGACTCGTGTTCTCTTCTTCACTGCTGCTGCTGATTCTAGTCATCTTCCTTCTTGCCAACTTCAAATTGATCCCTCTCAAGTTCGACATCACTTATCTTTCTTGCAATAAACTTTTAAACAGGTTTCACGTCGAAAAACTGTCCGGCTTTCTCGCTTTTGACAGTTTTTCCCGTCGAAAAACTGCAGAACGTGGGTATTTTCACGTTCAAACATTAAGGGTAAATTTGTCGTTTCTTTAGTTTTTTACCGATTTAATAATTATTTTAGGGAAGGGTATTGTTGAAGCGGTTTAGCTCTATAAGGGTATTTCTGATATTCCGCTGGATTGACCCATGGGTTGAATTTTTTTTTACAATTATATAATAATTAATTAATAAAATGTTAAAAAATCATAAATAAATAAAAAATGTCTAAAATTTTAAATAAAAATATCTAAATACGTTAAAAATGTTAAAACATAAAAATAATTATAATACAATATAGAAAATACAAATAAAAGTTTAAAATTCTAAATAATAATATTTTGTCTTCAATTTTTATATTTTTCATTATCCATACCTATAAACAAAACAAAAATAAATACAAAAATCAAAATAATATATTAACCAATACTAAAAGATGATTCGGAAGCATCAGTAGTTATAGGAATGCTTAGCACATCACAAGCAATGTATGCGAACTCACGGTATCGATGTCGACATCCTTCCAATAGCCTAAGACATCCAAATCGAGATAATCAGATATTCTCAATTTCTCTTCATCCAAATATATATCCAAAAGTGATTTGTCTTCTTTTTTATTCATCTCAGAATTATCATCAAATTCATAGAAATTCTATAATGATAATAACTCCAAATGAAATAAATAAATTATATTGAAAATATAAATATTAAACTTAAAATATAAAAAAATTTGAACACTTACTTCAAGAATGTTTTGTTGACTAACAAAACAAAATTGAGAAAAAAAATAAAAATATATTATAAATATAGTTTATTATTATATATAAATTAGATATAAATTATATAATATATATAATATATTTTTAGTTTTGATCCACGGATTGACCCGTAATCATATAAATTAGTCCATATAGATCGATTAAAATTTTAATCCAATCCATAAATCCATTTTATATATAAATTAAAAAAATTCAATTCAATCCACATTTGGATTTTCCGATCCATAGATGGACGAACCATTTAGTACCTACAAACAATATTAGTCATGCGATCTGTAGATGTGTCAAATCACAGTCATAATTTTGACCTAGCGTGACAGGTGCCTGAGGCACTTTTCATTCTTCCTTCTGCTATTGCTATAGATATGATATGAATAATATATAATATCCCCTAAAGATTGAAGAAAATGGCCCGTATAAAATTTTGTAGGCATTACAAGACCCAAAAAATACAAAACAATTGGGTTTAGGCTTGGCCCATTATAAGAAATACCGAAAATATCCTCATTTATAAATAAGGATCATGTCTGATAAGGCAAGAGATTAGTACAAAGAGACCGTGGGGACCACAGACTTATCTTCATTTAATGTTTATTTTATTTTTTATTTATCATTTGTTTCGTGCCGTGAATTTAATATGTTTTCTTTTCAAATTTAGAAATAGACAAAGTTAATTTCCCATAAACGTGTGGTTTTAAAAATTAGAGTTTTTAGGTAAAGGTAGTTTTCAGTTACCCATTAAATTACACATAAAGAGCCCACCACATCTCATAACTTACGTATTAAAATTATATCATTTTCAGCACATTATGTCAAAGTCATGGCCTAGACCAATAATTTATACAGTATCATCTTCAAGTTATAATTTACGTGGTATAACTCTTAATATTATGATTATGGGTTATTTTTTATATGCGATTGTTACTTAGATTCATGCCAAGAAGGAAGACTCAATCATATTAGTTAGACATCAAATGTGGTCGCCGTTATTGTCGTTAAAAGGAAAGGTATTTCACTAAAATTTTCAAGCCTTTGAATTGTGAGTATAAGCAGAGGAGGAAAGGGTATTTTGCAGAAGTTATTGCATTTTTCTTTTGTTCGAGTTTGGTGTGTAACGTATCATAATCCTGTATCCAAGCCATCAATAAAAAAATATATACTTTTCTAAGACATAGGACAAATACAATACTCGATCCGACCTCGAAATTCATGTTTTGTTCTTTTACGTTGCTTCATTCCTTTTTCTGATATGATGGTAGTTCAATTTTCTATTGTTATGAGGATGGATTTTGAATAAATTTATAAACAATCCGATATTTGAATTTAAAACTTGTCTTTCGGAAGAAATGACGTTCTAAATTCAGACTATGACTTGACTAGAGAATCTCAAACGGCGTAAGTGACGCCACAACACTTGTGATCTAGTATTTATAAATCGAAGAAGAATTCAGAATCTCTCCAAGAGTTCAATTGTATCTCGAAGATTAGCAAAGAAAAAGACACTCTCAAATCATCATAACTTAGTTTAAATGGCATACGATGGGTAATCTATTTATAGGGACCAAACAATAATAAAAAAACATAATAAAATAAGCTAACTTAACAAAACAAGGTAAAATCGCTCGGTAGTGTGGTCGGATTGCTCAATCGAGCACCGCATAAGTCTCAAACCTAAAAAATAAAATAAAAAATTAAAGAAAAGTGGTTCAGAGAAAAGGTTCGGATCAAGCGTTTCTTGCTCTAGCCAAGCAAAAATCTGCACAAGTTGAACGTTTATGATGCTTCTTTTTCCTTGTTCATTTTGGTCTCTTCTCCTTGTAGGGACTTCTTGTAGTCTTCCCTAAGTGTTCTTGGGTGTTCTTGTGCAGTCTTTAGCCATCATTTCATATCCAATTGAACGAACACATCTCGAAACTCATTGCCTTGCTTTTCATTGTGTGTCTCCAAGCAAACATATCTTGAAGGTCTTTTGCCTTGTCCCTCTTTATTTGTCCTCGTTCAACTTGTGAAGGATCCAAGATCTTGTTCATATCATTCCTCCTTTAAAAAAGATTTGTCCTCAAATTACACCCTTCAATTTGGAAACATTAGCATGTGTGTGTTTGCGAACTCTAAAAGGTCCACCTCCTTGCATTTTTAAACTGTGACTTTTGCTTCTATATTAGCTGTTCTGTACACACATGCACTCAAACCTCATCTCTATCACACCAAATCTTGTCCTTTCATTTAATTTGGTGGTTCCTTCTTCCAAAAACCGTCAAGAGAATCTTATAATAAAATAGGAACAAAACTAAACTTCTCATTATGCGTAAACACATTCTTTAGTTACGGGTACAAAGATAACTTTCTCTTCCTCACTCAAAGAAAGAAACGTTTTTCTTCGAGTGTGTTCTCACAAGCCTCTTTCAGAGTTTCTCTCAATTTTTCATGGCAGTTGAACTTCTCACATATCTTGTCACTCAATAGTTTCTCCTTCGTGTCATGTAATTCCAAGACTTATTGCACTACAAGTGATTCGACCCCTTTTACCACCTCATCATTTAGTTTTATCACATGTTCGTCATCCGCCCATGCCAACATTATCCACGAGTTTGAGCACTCTTTGGTGTATTGACTCCATCCCTGAAATTCGAGACATATAATATCGCGATTACATATAGGAGTTTTACTGGTACCTTGTACTCTTGGTCTGGATAGATCTCCGTACGAGTTCTCTATGCTTTGACTCCCTTGAACTAATCGTTGTGGGTGTTGATTTGCTTCTCTACAGTAATAAGAGGATGCATATCAAAGTCTCATCAGTGCACGCATTTCATCCTACGTCACTATATTTCTCTCCAAACCACCAACGTGAATGTTTGCTCAACCCACCATGTAAGCGCATACTCCATTAACTTCGCCAAAGCTAGAATTACTTTTGTGAGTTTGGAAGACTGATGGTAATTGAAAACCATCTCTGTTTTTCCATCCCATTCTAAGTATTCTTCCACATCGCTATGTCCAATGAAGGTAGGAATCTCCATCCTAATGTCACAACTTATTCGATCCCTCATGTATTAGTTGCGCCTCATGGGACAATCATACTCCTTATCTAGAAAATCCAATATACGCATCTTCATTAAGGTTGTCCAATCCGGGTTACCCCGATCGGATCAACCCGATAAACTCGAATCGTTTTTTAAATGGGTTACACTATGAGCCAATATGGGTTCAAATCTCAAAACCCATTCGGGTTCAGGTCGATCAAGTTCGAGTTCAAGTTTAACCTAAGGAACCCAAAAAACTCGAATTAAAAAATAGGGTTTTGGGTGTTTTCTACTTTGTGGTCTTCGATTGTTCTAGTGTTAACGACTCTCTTCTGTAGAGTTTGTCCATCGACTCCTTGTTCCTGTTAGGGTCTTCTGTATACTCTCGTCTACCGATTGTTCGTCGAATCCTCTTCGCCATCGACTCTTTTCTTCATCGTAGACTCTGCTCTTTTTTTTTCGACTCTACTCTTCTGCACTACAGCTCATCCGTCGACTCTGCTCTTCATCTGTTATCTCCTCGCTTCATTGTCGACTTTCCTCTTCTGCATTGCATCTTGTTCTTCGAATCTTCTCTTCGCCGTCGAATCTTCTCTTCATCGTCGATTCTACTCTTCCACATTGCAACTCGTCCATCAACTCTTCTGTTCGTCATCGCATCAACTGTCCCACATTGTTGACCCTACTCTTTTGCATTGCAACTCGTCTCGTATTATTGGTAAGAATCGAACCAGTATGTTGCATACATTTTATAAAGTTTTATATAGCAAAACATTGGTAGATATTAGAAGAATCTAATAAGAACAAGATATTATGTGTTGTGGTTTTGTTAGTTGTTATTAAGGGTTCCTATAAGTATCTTTCAAATCTAATAAGATGTGGTTATATATTTTATAAAGTAAATGGATATGCTTATGGTGGTTGATGATCAACTTGATACGAGCGAAATTCAATCTCAGAACAAAAGGGTAGCGACATCCAAAAACATTTAGTTACCTCCAAAATTCAAGAAAAGGTATTATCATATATGTGAGTTACATCGTCATAACTGCTCATTTTATTGATAATAATTGGCAATTGCACTAAAGGATTATTGATTTTAGTCATGTGTTTAACCATAAAAGGAAAACAACTGCAAAACAACTTGAGAAATTCTTTCTTTATTGGGACAACAAAAAGGTGTCAACGATAACTGTTGATAATGCTAGTTTGAATGATCGTGCAATTAAGTTGTTGAGAAATAAATGGAAGATTTAGGGAGATGATACACTAGTAGTACTAGTCTAGTACTTGATGGTGAATTTATGCATGCACGATGTTGTGCTCATATTTTGAAGTTAATTTTCAGTGAAGGCTTGGGGAAGATTGGTAATAGTGTGATTAATATAAAGAATGTAGTAAAATATGTTTGATCAAACAATTCAAGATCTTAGTAATTTCTAGTTCGATTAAAGCAAGAAAAAATTGGTCGAAGAAATTTGATTTTGAATTGTAGCATTACATGGAATTCAACTTATATTATGTTCAGTGCATCGTTAAAGTTTAGAGCGACATTTGATAGGATGACAGATGAGGACAAACACTACGATGCTTATTTTCATGAAGAAAATATATTAAGTGGAAAGAGAATGGTTAGACCGCAATCAAGTAATGATTAAGAAAATGCTCGTCGAATGGTAAGATTCTTGAAAATATTTTACGATTCGACATTGAATTTTTCTGCTTCTACAAAAAATGACGTTTAGCAGATGTTTTAAAGAAATATGAAAGATTGAAATGGCTTTGAGTTCGATGACTAGTAGCGATGATCACATATTGAGTCGTATGGCATCCTGCCTAAAGATTGATAAATTTGATAAGTATTGAGTGTAAAGGGTACATGTATAGGGGTATATACGTCTTTTTGTAATTACATCCTTTATTGTAATTTAGGTCTAATACTCTTGTACATATAGCCGTTTTGGCTTGATTCATTAATTCAATTCAGATTCTAATTCTTCATGGTATCAGAGCGGAAAGTCTAACGACGCAAACAAACCCTCCCAAAATTCCGGCCGCCTCCTCCCTCCTCCCTTCCGCCGCCGCCGCTTGGCCCATTCAATATATACATATACAACATAAAAGTTCACTAAATTTGTCAGTACACAGTCCCTTTAACAGTCTGATCGAGAATCCGTCATCCTAACCACCATATTAACAAAGCCATCTTTCCTAAATGTAGTTCTTTGGTTCTGTGCCGAGACAAGTTCTAGAAGCCATTCCACGAGAAATTGGCATATCGATGATATTGGAAACCAATTCTTCACCCCTTAATGTAAAATCATAGACACTAGAGGCCGAAAGTATGTTGAAAAATAGGATACCTAATACCTTTGCACTTAGAAACTGATTTTTTTTTGGTTTTACAAAACCTAGAACAATCTCATTTTTCCAATGCTATGTGGACAAGCCTCGGCTTTGTGGCTTGATTCTTTTTGTGTGAGTACTGAACATACAACTTATAACGTTAAAGTAGACATATGTTTATGTGGGAACCTCTGTTACTTATTTGGATTATGGACAGTTTTCCATCCTCTGTAAATTTGTTCAAAACATTGTATGCATTAATATTAAAAAAATAATTTCAACGGATTAGTCCGTTGATAATCAACCATCGAAAATATTGATCCGATTAAATTTCAATGTCGTCACAAAAACAACACATTGATATATCATCAACGAATGGTAACATATATATCCATTGAAATATGCCAACAGATATCAATTGTAGTTTCCATTGAAACTATGAGCGGGCGTCCATTGTAACAATCTAGGGGCCTTCGTTGAAAGGATTTATGAGACTCCATTGACACTATCAATAAGCATATATTAATACTATCGTTGAGCATCCGTTGGTATCCTGTAACCATTAAAATCCATTACTGATCGCAAGAATTATCAATGATCATTCGTTGAAAATATGTAGAAACTTAACAATGGGTGTCTGTTGAAACATTTAGTGTGTAATTCAAACATATCAACAGATTTCTGTTGATACTTTTGGTTGATAATTTGAATATACTCGTTGATATTATGAATTTTTTTTGAAAAACTTTTAAAAGATAGAAAAACAAGAAAGATAAATTGAATGTTAATATTTTTTATAGAAAATTTGAAATTTAAATTTAAAATACAAAAATCATAAATATCAACCGCCATCGTCTTTTTCCCGGTCTCCTCTGTTACCTCGGGAGAGGGTCACATCCGAATTAATCGCCAGATTTTGTCGTTTCAAAGATGATTCATCAATAGGGGGTGAATGTGGTGATCGATACGATTGGCTGGTTATCAGCTTGATGATACTCTCTATATGACACATCTTTACCTTATAATCATGAAACATGAGATCACGTTGCTAGATGCACCGTTTTTGAGAGTATGCCTCCTGAACCGTGTGGGTACGATCGTGAAATCCTCTTCAATATGTTTTTTTTAGAAGATCCAAATCGTATAATTTCCTTTTATATAGTATAGTGAAATATAGTTTTAATGAAATTTACTATAAAAATAAAATAATTTCACTTGTAAATAGATCTTATCATGTTTAGGGAAGGGAGCTCAACTAGAGATGGACCGATGGCTTGCGATTTTTGTGTAATCTTCTCTGTCAAAACCCTAATCCTTTATTCTACCCGAAGATTGACAAAATCATGTTCATCATTCTCTTCCTCTGTGATGACCTTCTACTTGGTATGTGTCTCCCCATTCTTTCCTTTACATCTGTAGTATTCAAAAATGAACTTAATTAGATATAATTTAAGGGTATATATATAAAATATATGGTACTTATAAATTTAAAATTTCTTGCCAATTTTTTTTCATGAATGATTTCAACTTCCGAGGTGTGGCGATGTAGACCATCCCCGGAAACCTTTTCTTCGTATATATATTTTTGGCATTCTCACTCTTGCCCTTGAAATCTTCTAACTTCCAATGTTGGATGATTTGATTGAATATTTTGTCTATCATCCATGTCAGTTTGGCATTTTCTTAAATACATAGCTCATATAAACGTTGAATGGAGTAACAAAAAAATCAAATATTTGTTTAAATATATCAACAAAGGACCAGGCAAAATAATCACAAGTTTAACATCGTCTATAAAAATATAACAACCAATTGATTAAACACTATTTCAAGTACAAATACGTGTCTGGATGTAAAGCTTGTTGGCAAATATTGAAATTTGATTTTTATTTAAGAAGTATACCCGTAGAACGTGTAAGTTTTTACTTACCAAAAAAACAAATCGTAGTTTTTAAGTAAGATGAATTTTTAACTGATATTGAATAATATAGAATACTAACCAGACAATGTTTACAAAATGATTCAAACACAACCAACTATATATTGAGTCCCCACAACTTACATACGTTTATTTTCTACCTAAATATTTTTGGAATATGTATAAAAAGCTATGGATCCCTATACAATGAGGATTTACATATGGTTGATTGCATCGTACAACATCCAATATTGGTAAAATATATTAATTGAGAATGTTACTTAACAAAATCAAAGAGCCAACATCATTTGGAGAAATATTGTTGATGAAATAATGCACCAAACGTTAAAAGACACATGTCGCACACTAGACCTGTTGGAAAACAATAAATAATACATAGTTACTATTGAAGAATCCGGTAATAGGGCCATCAATTCATTCTCACAAATCCGGTAATAGGACCATCAATTCATACTCACAAACATTATTTGTTTTGTTTTTAACAATAGAATGTCGATCTTCTTCCCAAAATATCTGGGCATCTATATGGCAACACTTGACTGACGATGTCTTTTACAAGCGAAGAAAATAATTATCCTTACCAGGTGATAACGTTTCAAGCACAATGTTCTCTGATTGAAATACATTAAACAATTTTGAATACAAATACCATTTAAAAAGATTTGAAGATATGTAAGGAAGAAATGAAAAAAAAACTATACACTCATTGAGGTTGAGAAAATGCTTATCAGAAATGGGAAAACCTTAAAGCGATATCCTTATATGTCATACCCTGCAGAGGCTAAAAATTGCTCAAACATAAACATACTAATCTATGAAAAACTCATACAATACAACAACAACCAAAGAAGAATATAGTAAATTGTTTTCAAAGGCAACGAATAAACAATCAAATACTTTTACTGAAATCATGGAAGTAGTCTACTCAAATCAAGGCCAAACATTTTTTGTACATGTATACAGAGGTGTTGATAAAACTTTCATTTGAAAATTTTTATCAATGGAAATAAGATCTCAAGATCATATAGTTTTAAATGCATCATCCAGTGGAATTGCATCCCTTTAGATAAAACACTTAAAATTATAATGAGCTCCATCGACCCAACTTATCGATCCATACCATTTGGTGGGAAAACCATTGTGTTTGGAGGCGATTTCCAATAAATATTGCCTAATTTTACAAAAAGGCACTAGGTATGACACAATTAGAGCTTCTATTAACACTTTATATATTTGGAATTACTACCGCTTGTTAAAACTAACACAAAACATCGATTATTTTTATATTTGACTAATGAAAATTATGTAAGAACGAAATATTTTACTAGATTGGATATCAAAGTTGGGCGATGGAAACTTTTAGAGATAAACAATGTTCAATGTCGAGTGGATATTCCGATAAATTTATGGGTAAACTGCCTGTTACCCCCTCAAGAATGTTGTTTTTGTCCGATTCTCCCTTGATTTTTGCTCTGGGATTTCACTCTCCAATCCCACGGAGTACCGCTCCATTGTTGGCGCACTACAATATCTATCTCTCACAAGACTGGATGTTAGTTTTGCTGTCAACAAGCTGTCTCAATTCATGCATGCTCCCACGGATGTTCATTGGCAAGCCGTCAAAAGAGTCCTACGCTATCTTGCTGGCACGAAAGAGAGAGGTATCTTCTTATCCGCCAAGAACAACCTCTCCTTACATGCCTTTACCGATGCAGATTGGGCTGGAGATTCACTTGATCTCAAGTCCACTGGGGCGTATCTACTTTTCCTTGGTGCACATCCTATTTCCTGGTCGTCTAAGAAGCAAACGGGACTCTCCCGTTCGTCTACCGAAGCTGAATACCGCTCCATTGCATCCACAGCCGCGGAAGTTCTATGGGTACTCGCTTTACTATCCGAGATTGGGGTCACGTCATCCTCACCACCTACCATCTATTGTGACAACATTGGAGCGACATACCTCAGTGCCAAGCCCGTCTTTCACTCTCGAATGAAGCACTTGGCGCTAGACTATCTCTTTGTCCGTGGCCTAGTCGAGTCGAACACTATTCGGGTCACGCATGTTCGAGCCGCGGATCAACTTGCTGACATTCTCACAAAGCCTCTTCCGAGGCTTCCGTTTCAGCATTTGTGTTCCAAGATTGGACTCACCGAGGGTGCTCCATCTTGAGGGGGCGTGTAAAGGGTACATGTATAGGGGTATATACGTCTTTTTGTAATTACATCCTTTATTGTAATTTAGGTCTAATACTCTTGTACATATAGCCGTTTTGGCTTGATTCATTAATTCAATTCAGATTCTAATTCTTCATTGAGAAGGTTTGGAGCAAGTAAACAAGATTTTGCTAGTCGTCATTGTACTTACTCCGTAGAGTAAAATGATTTTCACAATTCATTGTTTTGAGAATATGTATGACAATGATGAACAAAAATAGGTGGAATGAAAGAATTACTCTTGGAATTTATCTGTAAGTTTTATGGATTTTATAGTGCCAGGTATAAAAATCAAAGTGCTTCTGATAGCAGAAGTTATAGTAAAATTCATGAGAGGGTAGAAGAAGACGTTGTTGATGTGTATGAATGTGAGGATGAAGAAGATGATTCATGGAGAGAATTTAAGAAATTGGTTATTGATACGGAAAATACTAAAGAGGTTTCAATTGAATTGGATACTTATTTGATGGAAAGTCTTCAGGTGCCGACTCGTAATATATTGGGTCTAAAATTTGATATATTTCTGTGGTGGAAAGTGAATAAATTCATGTTTCCAATTTTAACGCAAATGACTAGTGATGTTCTTGCAATTTTGGTATCTACGATTGCATCTGAGATGACATTTAGTACCGGAGAATGTATCCTAGACCAATTAGGAGTATGTTGACTCCTAAAATGGTTGAATCATTGATTTTGGCATAAAATTGGTTGTGATCAGCACTTCGTATGGATACAACAATTCAACAATTAATGGATTAAATCGAGTGAATGGATACACTTTTTAAAGGTATGTTTTTCTATTTCGTTTTATCTTTTTATATAACATTGAACTTATATTTTATTCATTATTTTTAGTATATTATAAAATAAAATAGAAGCACGAGGTGTGACTTCATTTTGTTTGGGGATGACTTGGCATTTTCGGAGTTCATCCGGCGTTCTTGGAGTTCATTTTGGTGTTTTCGAAGTTCATTTTGACGTTATTGGAAATTTTGGATTTTTAGACATTTTTTATGATTTTAATTATTTAGTATTGTATTTTTATGTTTTTTATATGTTATGTTTGATCTTTTCTTTTTGTTAAAATCGACAAAACCTCAAACAACCCAAATAACCTGACACCCGAATAACACGAAGAATCTGAAATCTAATCAACCCGAATAACAGTTGATATGATCTCAGATCGATATTATATTGTTAAGAGGATGGATTTGAAATCCACTAGAACCCCAATAATGGAACCTAGAAATTGGCTTCCTGAAGAAAGGACATGTGAAACCCAAACTATAACGTGACTAAAGAAACTAAAACATAGCGAATGACTCCACAACACTTGTGATGTAGTGTCGACGAGTCAAAGAAGAACTCAAAATCTCTCCAAGAGGTCGATAGCTAAATCTTGAGGTTTGAAAAAGAATAAGACACTCTAAAATCATCATAAATTAGATTAAATGTCATACAATTGGTCATCATAGGTACCGAATAATAATAATAACGGAATAAAATATGCTAATTTATAAAAACTCGATAAAATCTCTCGATCGAGCAATCAGATCGTTCGATCGAGTGCCGTATAAATTTTAACCTTAAAATAAAAAAAATAAAGAAATTTGGACCAGAGAAAATTCTTAGGCCGGGTGTTCTTGTTCTGGCCGAGCAAAAATCTGCACTAATCGAATGTTGCTTGATACTCTCGTTTCTTGCTCCTTTCAGTCTCTGCTCCTTGTAAGGACTGGATTTTCATGATTTTGATATTGAATATGAATCTTAAAGATGAATAAACAAGAGGGAGACAAATCTTGAAAAACAAAAAAAATAGAGAAATGAGAGAATATGAATGTATAAAGTTGAACTCAATACAAAGAAAGATATATAAATTATTGTAATATAATTTACCAGGATGGAATTTATGAAATTCCAATTTGAACATGACCTAGAACCTCAAAATACCAATGCTATATGAAATTTAAACATGGTCTGAACAGAAAATTGATAGCAAATACGATATGAATAATAGGATCAGAAATTGAAAGTTCATATTCAAGATTCTTTTTTCTCCAGAGCATATCTAATTTTGGTATGTATTTTATGTGATTTGGAAGGAGAGGCCGTGAGGAGATAACATCATTATTCAAGGTTACGATGATGATGGAAAAGATTGTTGGCGATTTTGAGTTCTAACGAAGGAAATAATGGGGTATGTGTTGATGAATTTAAATTTTAAGAGATCCGAGAAGGAGAAAAAGATTGAAGCATGAACCCATATAGGTGATTTTTGCGATATTTTGAGTTATTTGGATAACAAGTTTTAAACTTTCAATAGAAAGACAACCTTCAAACTTACAATTGTGCACATGAAGATGATATGGCAAATGAAGCCCATGATTACCATTAACATGATCGCCACTAAAGTCTTGTGTTAAGAAACACGTTGGAACGGGTTTTCCAATCTATTTTCATAATGAAGTATCATTTCATAGTATGAAACTGGAGAAATCAATCATAAATCAGTTGGAGAGGTATCAATGGGCTTCGTTGAAATTTTGGCGAGAGTTTTAAAATATTCAATGGATGCACACTAACATATTTGGCGGGTAATTTAATCATTTCAATAGATGCTCATAGATAGTATGATGTGAATATTTTTAAAAACTTAAAAAATAAAAATCCAAAATTAAAATTTACAACTTACAAAACCTACATATCATCTAATATGTCGCTTTGTTTTCTCCATCTTGATTACCACCTTTAGATCCGGGAGGAGGTCATTTCGGTATCAAACAATGTATTTTGTCATCTTGACGTTATGTAGATGCATGTGTAGGTGGATGTACAGATGAATGTTGGTACAATTGATAGGTAATTAGCACAATCATACTCTCCATGTGACACATCTTCGCAATATAATCTTGAATGTGGCATCGAAATGTTCGATGCGTCGTTCTTAATAGTAAATTTGATAATTATAAGGAGATATGGTCTGGGCATCCTCTACAATATCTTTTTCTAGAGAATTAAGAACATACAATTGCCTCTTATATGACTGAACCGGGTACATATAAAAATTATTTAACATTAAAATGATTAAAAAATTGTTTAAATCTAAAGATAAATAAATAAATTTTACCTACAAATATATTTAATTTTTTTGTAGAGGAGTGTATTCATCTGGAAATGAACCGACGATTTGAGGTTGTTGCGTAATCTCCTCGATGACAACTCAGTTCGTTCATTCTGACTAAGGAAGAGGGTAATGAACACGGATTTGAAAATCCTAAATTCTCTCACCATCATATGCATCTGCAATATTGAAATATTATTTAAAAAACAATAAAAAATTTAAATATATCACATAATATTTATAAATTTATATATTTAACAGTTTTTTTTCTTTTCGGAAATTATTTAGCTCCTGAGATAGGGAGATGTGGACCATCCCATGAAATATTCTTGTTGCATCGATATTTTTGTTTCACTCTTGGCATTAAGGTCTTTCTAGTCCTAATATTAGATCAATTGGTTGAAGACTTCCTTCGTGGCCCATGTCTGTAGTTCTTCTTAATATCGTTTCTCTTAGCATTGTTCATCATTAATTTGAAAAGCGATTGCATATCACGCATCTACGCGGTATAGATGCATGAGGTGTAGTTCTTACTCCGTCTATAAGATATTTGCAAGAAAAAGCAAAAAAAAAATTAGTATATTCATAAAACTAATTAATTATTTGAAAAGTTTAGAATTTTAAAACTTACCTGGAGTAGTATAAACCATCTAGAATCGTTGCTAGGATGATGTGGCTGTTTGTATGTTGAAAACATTACCCATATCAACCTTATATAAAAATTTCATTAAAAACTAAATATAATTTTAAATAATATATAAATTAAATAAATTACATATTTACAACATAGTGTTCCATCTGATCGTTCATGAATACTGATAGGCATGTTAAGGTGTTCATTAAAATTATTGATCAATTGATTGATATCCATCATATCATCGTCCAACATCGGCAGCGCCAAAATTGGTGGGAAGGACAATATGGTGGCGGAGATGGTGGTTGTGAAGCTCTTGCTGAACCCACCAATAATTCTATGTGACCAATAAATTGTCCTTTTTTCATGGTTTCTAACGTGTTTAGAGTAATTTTAGAGATGTTTTACACAGGTTTTTTGTTTAGTTGGTTGAATTTTGTTGAAAATAAAACTATTCAACGGGTTACATACATAAACTTTCAATGGACATCCATTGAAATATCAAAGTATGCTTATTGAAACCAACTTCAATCAACAGACGTTATGGAGACCCAATCATTTATATACTTTTCAATGGACATCCGTTGAAAAGCCTATTCTATAAGCAACGAGATACGAAGAGTAAGAGGCACACTTTGTACCAATGGACATACGTTAAAAGGTAAAAAATGGTTGTTTATCTCACGTCCATAATAATTGTCAATGGATGATCCTTAATATGTATAAAAATGGTTACGATGATACATTTTACAAACGAAAAGTTTTTCAATGGCGTTCGTTGATTAACTAAACATTATCAATGAATGCGTATTTCGATTAAATAAAGTCAGAAACTTTATCTAATTCCTAAAGAAGGTATGCATATTAATAGACATTCGTTTCAAAATTTAAAAAATATCAACGGGTGCCCATTAAAAATATCTAATATATAAAAATTTTGCGAAGTTAAAATCAAAATTTTACATTTAAAACAGATTTTTTTAAAATAAACACTATATCGAATGATGTTAAATGATAATAGCAATAGGAAGACTAAAAAGGTTACAATTTTGTTTTTACTTAATCGCGAAATATAATTATAGTTATAAAATTTTACAACTCTTCTTCTGTTAACTCTACAATTGGTGGATCTTTCTTTGATGGTTGGTTGAATTCGTTGTAGTGTTCATCTTCAACATCTTCTAGTTCAACGTCTTCATAATCGTTGATGTATTCACCATCTACATCGGCCATCTCCAGAATCTCTCTACGATATTGAAATTCAAATAGTGATTCTGGTTTAGGGTTTTGGACTTGTAATGGATCTCTCTTTTCTTGTGTGTTTAACTTCATGCAGTTTCATCTTCACAACGACCCACTACTCTTCTTTTCGACCTTTCAAAAATGTTGGATATTGAACATAGCATACCCAATAAGCTTGATCTGGTATGATGAATGGGCATACATTGCATATTGACATAAAAGGTTTATATCAGTTCTTCTCCATCAATTTTTTCATGTATTATGTTCTATTTTCACTACTATAAATTTAAGATTTAGGGACTGAAGAATCATCGGATTAGAGACGGCCAAAAGTAGTCCACAAACAAGTGTTGCCAAAAGATATTCGTCCCTAATGCGTCCGAAAATAAAGACAGAAATTTTAGTCGGCAAACAATCTGTAATTGTACCACCATGTCCTCCGCAAATCGACAAAAAAATCGGGGAATTTGTTTTTAAAAAATGTGACGGATGGCCCGTCCGCATTTGCGAACGTCCACATCCGTCCCTAAATTTGCGAACGCCTAAGTCCATCCACAAATTTAGGGATGGCCAGTTCGTCTGCAAATTTGGGGGTAGACGGGCCACCCGTCCGTAATTCAAAAAAAATTGAAATTGAAAATTTAAATTTAATTTATATATTTAAAATGTTTGTACATAACGGTAATTAAATAGAAACTCGGGACGACCGTCACAACTCCGGACGGTATTTCGGGACGATATTTCGGAATCGTCGTTATCAGAATTCGGGACGGCCGTCGGAATTCAAGACGATGAGTGGAACTCAGGACGATCATCGGAACTCAGGACAACCGTCGGAACTCGGGATAACCATCGAACTCGGGACGACCAATGGAACTCGGATGAGAAAGGAGTGTGAAACTTTGAGAAAAATTCGACGGAATGAACAATGGAGGGTGGATGGAATTTATAGCCTTTTTTCCAGATGGTCGAGAAAAACCGTCCATAAACCGTCTGTATCTACATACGGAAAGAAAATGATCGTTCATAATTACGTATGGAAAGAAAACGGTAGTCCGCAATTGCAGATGGAAAGAAAACGATCGTCCGTAATTGCGGACAGAAAAAAACAATTGCGGACGATCCATGGTCGTTCGCAATTGCAGACGGCTCGGTCGTCCGCAAATTTGCAGACCATCTAGCTCGAACTTTCTCCATCTGTGACTCGATACCGTCCGTGCGTCTCGAGCTTTCTCCGTCCGTGACCTGACACTGTCCGTGTGTCTCGAGTCTATGTTTACAATGCCTAATTTGTTTATTCTGTTTCTGTGATCGATTGTTGGACATGCAATTGACAAGTCAATCGACCAACAAGAATAAATGCATTCATTCATGTAACTCCACACAGACGGACGGAGTCGGGTCACAGATGGAGAAGGCTATCGTGATTTGTGAATCTGTGATATTCAAGATCTATGATATGTATGATTTGTGAATCTGTGATATGATTGATTTTCGATGATATTTTTTCACGGAGGGCTGTTAAATCCCTAAGGCAGTATCTATCGATTCTCGGTGAATTTGAATATTATGCAATATCTATCCATTCTTGGTGAATCGGAATATGTGAATGCTCCTGATCGAATAAATATTACCTAAGTCAGATTTGACTAAGGACAAGAGGTTATATAATTATGCGCTCTTATGAGTTGGCTCCCTCTTACCTGGGAACTATTTAACTAACACTTAAGATTATCACTTGCATCGTAAATAATGGGATCTAACAGCAGTATGTCTCCGAATATTAGTTCTTTTTCCGATTATATTTATGTTTTATGAAATATGTTTGATTACGGTGAAAATCCCTCGTGTGATTAAGTCATGTTAAATGCCTACCAATAAATGCCTACATTAGATCGATGTGTGTAGAATTGCCAAAGTGAATTGTCACATAATTTAAGATAGTGATTGCGTATGCAATTTGCTTATGTAGTAAGATGTTGGTTGATCGAGATAAAGATTTGTCCCTCCTATATAACAGGAATGATGTCATGAGCTCACAATCTTGCTCTTGCATATCCCCTTCATAAACATATAGACGTTTTGAGTCTTTCACCTTGCCATCAAGCGCTCTTTAGTAAAATAGATAAGGATATCGAGCCACGGAAATACAAAGAAATGCAAGGGAAGGAAGAATGGGAACAAGCTCTAAATGCCGATGAGCCGTCCCTGAAGTCATCCATAAGAGGATATGTGGACGTTCCGGATTAAGGACCGCAAAATCCGTTTGCAATCTTCAAATTTCTAGTAGTGTACGGACTAAGACAAATAGTTTCCGATGAGCCATCCCGAATCTGTCCCTAAATAGATATATGGTCGTCCCCGATTTGCGGATGGCTCTTTATCCGCCCGTAAATTTCTGGACAGATTAGGGACGAATATCTTTTCCAGTCCCTAATCCGCATGTAATCTGTCACCAAATTTAGAGACGGACTGGTCAGTCCGCAAGTTTCGTTTGCAATCTTAAAATTTCTAATAGTGTTTGTAGAATACTTATTTGGTGAAGATGATATTTTTTGACGAAATCGCTTGCACAACAAAATTTACATTCCAAAAATTTTTTATCTCCTCCCAAAAAAGATACAATTGTTTCTGTAAACAACAATATTCTAATGCGACATACCTAGATCCTTTTTAGAAAATTGTTTCAAAATATGTTTATGAATTTTAATTATTTTGTGGTAAATATTAACACATAGTAAATGAATCAATGAAATTTTCTGCCAAATTGTAATCGTTTTTTATTATAATAAATCTTGATAAAAGGATTAATGTGATTGACCTTCATGACAAATTTCGTCTATAGGTTATGTTGTCACATCCAATTGGTCAAAAAATCATTGTACATCATTGTTAGGCGTCGCTTCCTACGTTTTATCTATAACTCTTGGCCAAACGTCTAACACCATTTTGACATATGGATTGATCTTCATTGTTGTCATAACCTCATCATCATTTATTTCAGTTGATTGTGATTCTAACAACGTCACCCCTCTAACGATGATGTCTTCACCATGTAGAATCCAAACTTGATAATTATCAATGAAATATACCTTATAAAAAGATTTGCAAACAATATCTTAATTGTGGTACTTTATATTCTTGCCTCTTTTACGCAGACGTCACATTGTATCGCATTCTTGGTACAAAGATTGCATCAGCGCAAAATTCATAAATTATTCCAATCCGAGTAAGAATTCTTGCGTAACCTATTTTTTACCATATCTTTTTTTATACATCCAATCTCTTAACCTATATATTTCTATTTGAAGAGGAATATATTTCTGGAAATTAAGTTTATACATGAGTTGATAATGATAGAAAACACTTGCTCCCAGTAACGTTCATCTATTGGTATCAACGGATGACCGTTGAAACGCAATGGTCAAAATTTTCTAAGGGTCGCATCGTAAATGTAAATATTTTAACAAGTATCCGTTGTTATTATTATCAACAGATAGCCATAAATACGTTCAACTATCAACTGTTAGAAAGTTGCATATGTTTTCAATGGAATTTCAACGTGCATTCCAATAGATTCCAACGAGAATGTTCAACGATCATTACCCGTGGAAAAACACTTGATAACTTTTATAGGACATTATTTGTTGCTAACTCGTTAAAAGTTGCAACAAATCGTCCAAAAATTATCAACAAATGTATTAATTTCGCTTAGTCGTTGATTTTCAGTTGACATTTTAAACGGATTACAACAGATAGTAGACCATTGATGTTCGTTGAAATCTATTGAATATTTTTCAACTGACACATTGTTCATTAAAAATGACATGTTTTTTTAGTGATTCCCTCCATCCCTTTCATGAGATATACAGTTGTTACATCTTTTATATAATCTTAAATTTAAATATTGAAAGGTATAACCAAACAAAATTCATCAAATATATTTTCATGTAAATAAAGGTTTGGATAGGGTCACAACAAACATATAATCGTCACGTCCACTATCATGTTCATAACCAATTTATTAGAAAAAAATATCTGAGTTGCATATATGTTTCAAGTTAGGAGGCTTGTTGGATAATCTACAAGTTTGAGATTCATTAGAGTTCTTTTTACCACAAAAATAAAATATTATTTTTGGAAAAAATAAGGTATTAATTGATCTCGTCTCTAAGCGAAGTGCTAAATGTACTATATTTAAAAAAAATGATATATACTAATTTCAGATAATTTGTATATATTTTAAGTTTTTGACTCGATTTGTATGGAATAAAACAAAAAAATAATGAGTCTAAGGCAACGAAATTAAGCAGTCGACCGTTTATACCACATGTCACCTAGTGCTGGCAAAGTTTATTAACTGAGAATGCCTCTAAATAAAATCAAATATTTCACTTCATTTTGATGATTTATGGACTATAAATGGAAATAATTATACGAAATTTAAATATACACGTCTTGCACAAGATCCTCTAAATGATGAAAAAGATTATATAGATGTTATTAGAAAAAGTAAGCAATTATACATCGGCATCTTACCTACGGGTTTTATTTGAATGTTACTAAATGACTAGTTTTTATGCAACATGTATGGGTAGTTCGATTCAATAATATAAGAACTTTGACATTAGGTAAATCTCATATTTTTTTGTTTGGTAGGTCTAGTAACATGTCTTCGCGGAGCACATCATATTATTCAAAATCAAGAAACTCTTGTTAAAGGATGGTCGGTCTTTAAATCATTTTCCCCTTATGCCTTATCTTGTTGATATTGTAAGTTGTTCGAATTTAAATATTTTAATTTATAAAAAGTTGTCTAAATCTTTTTGCAATACATATAGATATTTTAAACTATTTCATAAATGTTGTTTATCAATCTAATGGGCAGATTTTCTTCGTATATGGCTATAGAGGCATTGGAAAACAATTTAATTGGAACGCTGTGACACTTGAAATTACATTATGAGGTGATATCATTTTGAATGTTGCGTCAAGTAGAATCGTTTCAATGTTATTACAAGACCATCGCACTCTGCACACCAGATTTGCGATATTCATAGACATTAACAAAAATATATTATTTTCCAAAACAAATAAATTGATTGATGAATTAATGACATAATTTCTAAAGAATGTCTACGCTCAGATGTATTATACCATGCTAATTGCATTGTCTACGATGAAAATGAACTCTATAACACCAAATTTCTTAACGCTATAAATGCTCTCAATTCCTAATCATTTAGAACTTATATTATCTTGTTAAAAAAAATAATGGAACACTTGGTTATTTAATACTATATTACTTCTGATTACACAATTACAAAATAATATTTTTGAAGACTAATCATTACATATAACAATGCATGTCACACAGTTGTTATACCTAGATTGTATTTACTAACAAATGCAACATTGTCATTTTACTTCAAAAATAAAAAATTTCTTCTTATTCCATATTCACAATAACAATCGATAAAAATTAAAGATAAAGTTTAAATAAATATAAACTCTATGTATCCTTATCGTAAGAGTCAAAAAGACAATCGTGCTAAAATTGTTTATTCTCGACGATGAAAAAAATTCTAACACCAAACCACTCAATATCATCTTAAAAAGGTTTGAAAATCTGTAGAAACGATTTATCCCATTTAGACCACAACACAACGTCGTGAATGCTACAACTCTTCCAAGACTTTTGCAGAATACGACCATTAATGCGAGATTGTGCATTTACAAATAAAATAATAATTATTTACACATCTTTCAGTTGCAACTTTCTACAAATAATTTTTGTTATCGAACTTCACATATATTGTGTATATAATCTAATATATGTTTAAATAAAAATTCATAGGCGCTACAATTCGTGAGTTTGATTCTACAAATAAAATCTAAAGTTAAACTGAACCAAAATGTTGCCACCGGTTCTCTTGTTTTCTTTTTCTTAATATAATAAAAAAAACTAACCAATAATTGATATGATCCACATTTCTTTAGTAACTAACCCGCTTCAAATCTCTCTAATTTCATTAGTGGGAAATGTAAATTGGTTTAGTTTTAATGTATTGTTCCAAACCAGATCAAACCGGTTTTATTTCTCTAACAGACAATCGGGGATAACAAGTGGAACTGCTTTTGTACTTCTTCGAATCTCACAACTCAATTCGAACAAGACAGGATCGGGACCCACAATCTTAAAGAGTGTCGTTTAGTAAGGACACGTTTCAGTCGGCAAAGGGATTGAAGTACACGTGGCGTCCGAAGATGTTATTAACTTCAAATAGTGGGCCCTTTTACAGACAACGGCTTCCATCAACTTCGGCCGAAGCGACAGAACATATGGCTCATGAAATAAGCAAAATTCTAGCCAACTTTGTTTCGATAATTATTAAAAGAAAGTAGAAACATAAAACAACATTAAATGCCATTATTAAATGAATATAGTATAACATGGGATTGAATTATCGAGAACATGGGTGTTAATCTGTAGAACAACTATAATCTTTTTTTTTTTTTGCATTTTTCTTCTCAAAAGTAAATAATATTTGAAAATTAGGTATTAGATTCATTTATTTCTAATATTTTTAGTAATTACAATAATATTAATAACTTTCACTTATATTTATTTCGTTTTGGACAACATTTCATTTAATTGCAAGATCCAAAAACGTTAACTATTAGATAGTTAATATTTTCTTAATTTAGTTTCTTTATAGTTGTATCTTTCAATTTCAGTTCTCGTCATATATTTTAAATCTTAGCGATTTTAATATCATCCAACTTTGATTTTATATATTTATCATAATTAAAAAAATCATATATTCTTTTCTTATAACAAATAACATTAATTAATATGCAAAAGATCATTTTGCACGTACAAATTTTCCTTTTCCAAAAATGAAAACATGATTTAAAAAAATTCTCGAAAAAATTAAAAAGATTATTTAAAAAGATTATTGAATCAGATCAAGAAATTGAAGAAGAAAGTTTTCCGAGAAAACTAAAGAAATGGAGAAGAAATCAAGAATGTAAAAATGGAATAATTCTCTATATTGAATTATGATTTATTTATTGAGGTTTTATAGACTTTGTTCCTAACTAACTCATAACAAACTTTCGGCGGGAAAAAATAAAATGAAAAGATTAGGTTGCGTTCCGAGTCGCGTCCCGGATTGCCTTTGCGTTCCGAGTCGCGTCTCGAATTGCCTGGGTCGCGTCTCGATCTTAAGTCTTCGCGTCTTGGTCTTGATCTCGCGTCTCGATCTTATGTCTTCGCGTCTCGGTCTTGTTCTTGCGTCTTCGCGTCTCGGGTCTCAGGTCTTGCATCTCGCGTCTCGGGTCTCCTCATTTCGCGTCTCGGGTCTTCACATTTCTTTTGCTGGCGTCTCGGGTCTTTGCAGCTGGCGTCTCGGGTCTTCGCATTTCTCCAGCTGGCGTCTCGGGTCTTTGCAGCTGGCGTCAAAGATGGATAATCAGAACGGCAATGGACAGATGCAATTACAGGCTCCTCCACCACGTCGTCTATGGGATTGAAATATGAAGTTTAGACAACAAAAAATTAAAAACACTTGGTTGTACAACCTTTGTAAATAAATCCGCTAACTGGTATTGTGTCTTGATATGTATGAGATTTAGGGAACCAGTTTTGAGCTTCTCCCGGATGAAATGACAATCCACTTCTATGTGTTTTGTCCTTTCATGAAAACCCGGATTTGTTGCGATGTATATAGCGGATTGGTTGTCACAATAAAGATTAGCAGGACCAGTAACTGTGACATGAAGATCTTGAAGTAGATAACCGAGCCATAGTAACTCACAAGTGACATTTGCTAAGGAACGGTATTCAGCTTCAGTGCTACTACGAGAAACAATAGATTGTTTCTTAGCTTTCCATGAGATGAGTGAATCACCTAGAAAAACACAGAAACGAGAGACAGATCTTCTTGAATCTTTACATGTTGCCCAATCAGCATCAGCAAATCCATTCAGCCGTAATTCAGATTGTGCAGAATAAAACAACCCTTGTCCTGGATTGGTTTTCAGATAATGTACCACACGTTGAGCTGCCTTATAGTGATATGAAGTAGGTTTGGATAAGAACTGACTGAGTTTATGGACTGCATATGTAATGTCTGGTCTTGTGATTGTCAAATATAAAAGTTTTCCCACAAGAGCTCTGTAACTTGTAGGATTATCCAGTAGGTCTCCTAAGTCCTGTGTCAATTGAACATTTGGATCTATTGGGACAAATACAGGTTTGCATCCTATTAATCATGTATCAGAGAGTAAGTCCAAACAATACTTTCTCTGACAAACTGAAATACCAGATGATGACCTTGCTATCTCCAATCCTAGAAAATATTTCAGTGGTCCAAGATCCTTGATATTGAATTGTTGTTTCAGAAAATTCTTTAGTTCCATAACTGACGTGTCACTGTTACTTGCAATCACAATATCATCTACATAGACCAGTAAAGCTATGAAAGAGGTACCTTGTTTTCTTGTAAACAGAGTGTGATCTGCTTGAGATTGAATGAATCCATGAGCTAGAAGAACATCTGAGAATTTTTGAAACCATTGTCTAGAGGCCTGCTTAAGACCATATATAGACCTGTGAAGTTTACAAACAGGTTTAATTGGAAGAACCTCACCTGATGATGGAGTATAACAAGGTGGTAAAGTCATGTATATATCTTCATCAAGATCCCCATGTAAGAATGCATTTGTAACATCCATTTGAGTTAAACTCCAATTCTGTGTTGCTGCAAGTGCTAAAAGCAACTTAACTGTCACAAGTTTTGCAACTCATGAGAAAGTATCAATATAATCAACTCCTTCTTGCTGTGTGTAACCCTTGGCAACCAAATGAGCTTTGTATCTTGTTATAGAGCCATCTGCAAGTCTTTTGATCTTATACACCCATTTACACCCAACTGCCTTTTTATCAGATGGCAATGAAACTATAGACCAAGTTCCTGATTTTTGCAAAGCTTTAAGTTCAGCATTCATAGCAGATTTCCATTCTGTGGATAAGATAGCTTCCTTAAAAGATCTAGGTTCAGCATTTGAGGTAATATTTAGAATGTATGTTCTGTAATTTGGTGATAATTTGGTGTAAGATAGGACAGAAGACAAAGGATAGAAAGTAGATGTAGATGTTGTGGGAGCAGTTTGGTGTTGAAAAAGATAGCAATGATAATCTTGAAGATATGAAGGGGTTTTGAGGGTTTTTTGTGGTCTAGTAGTAATGGCGTCTGTGGTTTGATTACTTTCTGAATCTGGGGTGTGAGGAGGGATTGGTAAAGGGAGAATAGTTTGTGGAAAGAGATATGTAACAGAAACGGGTAAAATGTCTGAACCTAGCTTCAAAGGAAATATATCTTCATGAAATTCCACATTTCTAGAAATAACTATTTCATTTGTCTCAATATCCAGCAATTTGTAACCTTTATAACCAGAAGGATAACCAATAAATACCATTGATCTTGCTCTGGGACTGAACTTGTGCCTGGTCTGAGGCAAAGTGGAACAATAGCATAGACAGCCAAACACCTTTAGTCTACTGTAATCTGGTTTCTTTCCATGAAGCATCTCATATGGTGTTTTTTTGGTAAGCAAAGGAGAAGGCATTCTGTTGATCAGGAATACTGCAGTTCTAATACAATCACTCCAGTAAGACAAAGAAAGATTAGACTGAAACATCAAAGCCCGTGCCACATTCAAAATATGCTGATGTTTCCTTTCAACAACTGAATTTTGCTGTGGAGTATTAACACATGAAAAATAATGATGTATGCCCTTTGATTTAAACAAATCATGAAAAATGAGTTCTGGAGCATTATCTGAACGTACAGCCTTTATTGTGGTCTTGCATTAAGTTTCAACAAACTGAACAAATTCAGGAAATAATCTGTGAACATCAGATTTCTGTTTCAACAAATATAACCATGTATTCCTAGTGTTATCATCAACATACTTGTAACCATCTACTGACTCCATGGAAAAAGGACCCCAAATATCTAAATGAACTAGGTCAAAAGGTGAATCAGAGATGTTATTATTGGATACAAAAGGTAGGCGTTTTTGTTTTGCTAGGTGACAGATTTTACAATGAGAAAGATCTGTTGCTCTATTGAGAGAAAGTTCTTTAAAAATAGTCTTTATTCTTGGTAAAGATGGATGACCAAGTCTTTGATGCCAAAGGGATGTATCAACATGCAGAGTATTGCAAGAATGGATAGAAAATGTGTTTCCCAGAATGTAGAGTCCATTAATGAGATTAGCCTTCCCAATCATCCCCTGAGTATGGTCTTGAATAAGGCAAGATTCAGGAGTAAATAAAAGGTTGTATTTATGTGTTTGGAACAGAGCACTGACGCTCAGTATATTGAAAGAAAAAGAAGGTATATAAAGTACATTGGTCAGAATGATGAACTCAGACACCTTGACAGTACCAGAAATGTTGATGATAACACTATTACCATTTGGAAACTTCACTAATGTAGGATCAATTGTAGACATGTTACTGAATAATGATTTATTTGAGTAAACATAAATACTAGCTCCAGAGTCAATTATCCAATCATCTTTGTAAAGATCAGTAGGCCAAGCATGATGCAGAGAAAAACATATGACAGAGGAGATGTAAGAATGTATACCAGATGAAGTGGATGTTTTAGTGGCTCCATTTTCAGTGATGGTAAGTCCATTAAACCGTAGTTTAGCTCCAATTTGAGTGTAGATTTGCTGAAGTTGCTCTTGTGATATCTGACTTATATCAATTGGGAAAGAAGACTGATCTGTTTTATTTTTTTCTGCAACTACACTTGCAATCATACCTGATGTCTGATTATTTTTCCTATGAAGTGGAGGTCTAGAAGAGAATTGATTTTGAGGATTTGAATATACTGGTCTAGATCCTTGATTAAAAGATCTAGGAACCTGAGCTTGTCCATATCCAGGTGGATAACCATGTAATTTGTAACATTTGTTGACTATGTGTCCATACTTACCACAGTGAGTGTAGAGAGGTGGAGGTGCTCTTGGCCTGTATTGACTTCCAGTGATTGCAGCTACATGTGTAACAGAATCTTGATCATGAGAAATGACATGTGAGGTCTGATAAACTGCAGACTCTGAAACTACAGTAGGCTTGACCAACTTCTGTTGCTCATGTTGTAGCACAAGATTGAAAGTCTTTTTCAAGTTTGGTAGGGGATCCATCAATAAAATCTATCCTCTTGTTACATCAAAACTGTCATTTAATCTAAACAGAAACTTGATAACAAAACTTCTTTCAAACAGTTCATACCAACGTTTGTCAACACCACAAGAACAATTTCCACAAGTGCAAATAGGGGAAATTTGTACAGCCTTGAGATCTTCCCACACTGTAAGCAGCTTAGTAAAATAAGCAGAAACTGATAATGATCCTTGACGTATATTCTGTAAAGATTGTTCTATATTGTATAATTTTGGAGCATTGTTCTGGTGAAATCTTTCCACAATATTTGTCCACATTTCATGAGCTGTATTGATGTATAAACAACTTGCAGCAATATCTTTTGAAACTGATGCAAGAATCCAAGAACATACCACATCATTGCATCTTGACCATGCTGTAGAATCTGCATGCCCTGCATCTGGCTTCAGAAGTGATCCGTCTACAAAACAGAGTTTATTTCTACCATTTAACGCCATGGTGATGGAACGTTTTCAGGAATTAAAGTCTTCATGACCTGTAAGTCTATCAGAAACAATTAGCATGTTCATCTGATCATTTGATCCAAGATGATACGGATTATCATATGAATCTGTATTTCTAGGCGGTATTTTGTAACTTCAAGAAACTGGATTGTAATCCAAAAAAGGAATAGAAAATCAAAGAGAAAGAATCAATTGGAACGGAAACGTGATATCTGCTCTGATACCATATTGAATCAGATCAAGAAATTGAAGAAGAAAGTTTTCCGAGAAAACTAAAGAAACGGAGAAAAAATCAAGAATGTAAAAATGGAATAATTCTCTATATTGAATTATGATTTACTTACTGAGATTTTATAGACTTTGTTCCTAACTAACTCATAACAAACTTTCGGCGGGAAAAAATAAAATGAAAAGATTAGGTTGCGTTCCGAGTCGCGTCCCGGATTGCCTTTGCGTTCCGAGTCGCGTCCCGAATTGCTTGGGTCGCGTCTCGATCTTAAGTCTTCGCGTCTTGGTCTTGATCTCGCGTCTCGCGTCTCGATCTTATGTCTTCGCGTCTCGCGTCTCGATCTTGCGTCTTCGCGTCTCGGGTCTCAGGTCTTGCATCTCGCGTCTCGGGTCTCCTCATTTCGCGTCTCGGGTCTTCACATTTCTTTTGCTGGCGTCTCGGGTCTTTGCAGCTGGCATCTCGGGTCTTCGCATTTCTCCAGCTGGCGTCTCGGGTCTTTGCAGCTGGCGTCTCGAGTCTTCGTCTCGAGTCATCTTGCGTCTCGGGTCTTCCAACTCTCCAGTTGTGCCAGTCCATAGTCTGATAAAGATATTAATATAGATATTTAAAATATTGATTAAAAAATAAATAGATTTATTTTTGTGAACCCTAAATAACAAATGGTCCATCACCTTTTTTTATACCTCTCACATCTTTTACTCGAAAACGGTTGACAAATGTCCTCCTTCTCGTCTTTATATTCATCTTCGTCATCCTATTTGTTATCATTATCATATTTGTTTTCATCGTGGTCATCGTTGTCGCTTTCTCTTTTGTCATTGACCTCTCGATCATCATCAGGATAAGCTTCCCTTCATCCCCTAGAAATCCTTGTTACTTCCATCATCATTGTCATTGTCCTCATCTTGGTCATCTTGTTCCAAGAGAAGCACACTGATTTGATGAGAAGAAGAACAACCAATCTCGTCATGCATTTAAAAAAAATAACACAGATTTTCTCTCCATTACATGTTGTTTGTTTCCTTGAAAAATTTTTTTGGACGATACAGAGATAAACTCGACAGTTTTTAATGTTTTAACCGTGGAAAAACCAATCAGGATATCTCAAATCATTCGAAATATTAAATATTTATAGAAAAATAGAATAAAGAGAAAAATCTGACACATCGAAGTACAAAAGATTTGAATACCTCTTTGTCGGGAACCCTCCTCCACCACAGTGTGGGTGATACACACCTCGAGTCTTAGATCTCTGGACATATACAAAAAATCCATTAAACTCGATGGCTCGAGTAGATTCGTCAAAAATGTGGAGGATCTCTCTACCGGTCTAAAAGCACTCTTCAAGAATTCGTCCGTTTGGCGGTGGATGATGGTGGTTGGTAGTGGAGGTTATGATCTCACGAAGAAAAAGTAGCTTTGTAAGAGTAAGAAGATGGATAAAGGAGGTTTTGGGTGGAATAAAGAACACCAACAGAAGTGCAAAAACCTCTTGATACAGTCGAAAATGACTTCAGTTTTTCCTAGAACAAATTGAAGACATCATGATCTTGATCAACAATCAAGAAAATAAAATGTTTATTTCTTTAGAAAATAAAGTCTCAAGTAACAAATGGGGTAGAATCTTTAATATACACATTGGAGATCTTCAAAAAAGGAAAGTAGATGATATGGTAGGATAAGTTTGGCTTTGAAAATTTCTTAGTTGTTGCAAAGGATAAAGAAAATATTTTATCTTTCTTATTTCTTTATTCATGTCATCCGAGCCCATCGATTTTTTGTGTATGTATTGAGACCCAATTCAATGTAGAAGATCAACGTGAAATTTCTTTGAGTTTGTCATGAATCCTCTTTTTTTTATCAAGAGTCTCTGATGCCTCCTTCACTATCTCGGCTACTTTGTTCTGCAAGGTCCTTGCTATTCCACATGTGATTAGGTCGTGAGAAGGTTTTATCTGCTCGTTTCCTTGAGTTAGCTCATCGGTCGTGTGACCCTCTTTTGGTTCTGCTTTATGTTTAATTTTCTTATCATTTCCTCTCTCTTACGAGCATTCTTTCCTCGCATTGTTATCACCTATATCGAAATGGGATAGATAAAAACACGTTAAATGTTATAAATATATTATACTCACCTGGTAGTTCAAGATGGTAGGCGTTGTCGTTGGTTGCTCTAGAACGCGAGATCCGTTTTAGTCGTGGATGGTTATCATAAGTGATTTCCAACATATCATAGGATTCCCGTTGTTTCCTTTTGGTGTTTGTTTTGAACTCCTCTTATCAGGGAACCTTTCTTGTCTCATGTGTAGCCACACCAAGTTTTTTTATTTGAAAACCATCTTTCTTTGCCCCTTGTTGGCTTGTTTGACTTATTGTTTGATACTTCTCCTTGTATTTTTTTCAAACGTTTTCATGAAGTGTCTCGATTAAGTTAGCTTTCTTCTCGCCTTCCAAGTTGGTGATCTCTGTGCTTGGCAAGGGCGAGAGGTCTAACAGAGTGATGGGATTGAGCCTATATATAAACTCAAATGACGAGTACTTCATTGCAGAGTGTTGTATTCGATTGTAAGCGAGGCATGTGTTAGGTAGTCAAGCAAATTTTTTGGGTACCTTCTAATAAACAATTGTAGCAGTATTACAAAGGTTCGGTTGACCATCTCTGTCTCACCGTCAGTCCATGGATGGCACATAGTAGAGAACACAAGCTTTTTCGCTAGCTTTCGCTAAAGTGTCCTCCAGAATGATTTATAAACATTGTATCTGCAATATTTGTTGTGCCATTGGTCTTCAAACATGGTACAAAGTACGACATATTGGAAAATTCGTCAACTACAACAAAGGCAGAATCTTTGTTTCAAATCTTTAGAATTCTAAGAACAAAGTTCACTAACAAGTCAGCCCATGGATGAGTAGGAATGGATAGAGGAAGATACAAACCATGGGGATGGATGCGAGACTTGACTTGGTGACACATCATACATGATGTACAAAACCATTCAACATCATGCTTGAGGCATGGCCAAAAGAAATGCTCATTTATGGTGGCCAAGGTCTTCTCCACGGTAAAGTATCCCATGAGAGCTCCTCCATGTGCTTTTATAAGCACCAACTCCCTCATTGAGCTCAGCGGGATGCAAGGTTGTCTGTCATGGAAAACATATCATCGTGTATGTCAAAAGGTCTGCTAGCTCCTTCCCTTCACAATTGGAATATCTCACCAAGCTCTGGATCTTGTTTATACAGCTCTTTGAGGTGCTCGAATCCCAAGTTTCTAGCCTCCATGGTGGTAATAAGAATGTATCTTCGTGATAGTGCGTCAGCTACTGTATTTTCTTTGTTTTCTTGTACTTGATGATGTACCAAAAAGAACTCAATGAATTCCATCCACTTAGCAAATCTTATCTTGAGATTGGTGTGGCCTTTGAGATGTTTAAGGGTCTCGTGATCGGTGTGGACGATGAAATGCTTTGTTAATAGGTATTGTTACCACGTTTCCAAGGCTCAAAAAGGGTGTGGAGTTCCTTTTCATACGTGGGGTTTTTAAGTATGGCTCCACTTAACTTCCCATTGAAATAAACCACAAGTTATCATTCCTAAACCAAAATTTCTCCAATGTCGATCCTTGAGGCATCATACTCTACTTCAAATATCTTGTCGAAATTTGTAAGGACAGATGCGGTGGTGAGGCTTTCCTTAAGCATTCAACCGCCTTAGTTTGTGCCTTTCCCCATTCAAATGCCTTTTTCTTTTTTATAAACGTGATGGGGGTGGGTTATGTTGTTGAAGCCCTTTATGAACCAGCGATAGAATCTTGTTAGCCCATGAAAGCTTCGTATGTGTGTAATGATGGTCAATCTGGACCATTCTTGTATGGAATTGATTTTATCCTCATCTACGGGTAAGCCCTGTGAAATTACAATAAAACCTAGGAAAATAATTTCATCAGTGCAAAAGAATCACTTCTTAAGGTTTGCGTACATTGTTCATTTTGAAGCATTTCTAGCATTTGCTCAATATGTACTATATGTTTAGTAAGAATTTTATTGTAAACAAAATAAACTACGACCAATTTACCGATATAGACTCTTAAAACATCACTACAATAAAACTTGTTGTTTTCAACGGACGGAGCAACGGATCCGTCCGTTGGACACAAATAGCAACAGATTGTAACGGATTTGGTGATACTTTCAACGGGCGTAAATCCATTGCAATCCGTTACAAATTTCAATGGAGTTGTAACAGATACTTTTCGTTGCCATATCCGTTGCAATCCGTCACAATTTTTAACGGATTTGTAACGGATATAATGCGTTGGCAAGCTCCGTTGGAAGACCCGTTAGAAGCCGGATAAAAATTGCAACGGTCATCCGTTGCATATTGTAACGGATGCCCGTTAACAATTGCAACGGATGCCCGTTAATACTATTAATTTAGAGGTTCACCGGTCGAAATAAATTCCCGTGACCGTGCAACGACCATCCAGTAGCAACGGATAGCGGTTGGAAAATTGACTATTTATATCGTAACTTAAGATTGCCTAAAATCATCAATAACAAGTGTCTTAATATACATTGCTGAATTCAAAACCACCTTCATAAACTGTTTCACCGCCGGGAACTTGAAAAAGAATCACGGCGGTGATGCGGTTTATGAGGGTGGTTTCAAATTCGGCAATATATTGAAGATGTTGGATTTGATGATAGAGGTGTCGGCGGAGAGGCAAAGTGTCGAGTTCAACACTTTGCCTCTAACTTGAAGCCATTTCCTAAATGTTTTTCTTTTCTGTTTATTGTTACAATATGTTATAGCGTAATTGAAAGAAATCTTAATGGAATTGTAGTTTAAAAAGAAATATAATGTAAGGAAATAAAAAAAATTTAAATTAACTTATTACATATTTCGCATCATTTCGGTTTTTATTCACCACTTAAGTTCAACATTAAATCAGTTATAATTATATAAGCAAAATCATAATTCATAAGATCTAAATATTGTAATGTGAAAAAATAACGGATTGTAACGGATTTGTAAGCACTTTCAACGGGCCCTAATCCGTTGGATACGATTTCAACGGGCATTCGTTGCAAATTCCAACGGATGCCCATTACAATTGGCAACGGATTGTCGTTGAAATTGTTAATTTCGAGGTTCACCGGTTTAAATAAATTCACGTGAACCTCCAACGGACATCCGTTGCAATTTCCAACGGATGCCCGTTGGAATGTTCACTATTTAGATCAATACCAAAGAGTGCATCAAACCATCAATAACAAAAATATTTTCAACAAAATGTCATCTTTTTCAAATCGAAATATATATAGATCGAGAGAGTGTTTGTATAGAAGAAAAAATCCTACAACCGAAGAGATTACGGAAGAATTCTTACACGGATTGGAGCAATTCATGAGTTTTGCATCGATGCAGCCTTTGTGTGAAGAACGCGGGACAATGTTATGTCCGTGAAAAAGATGCAAAAACATGAAGTATCGAAGTCAAAAAATTGTTTGCAAACATCTTTATAAGGTGGGTTTCGTTGAAAATTACGAAATTTGGTTTTTTCACGGTGAAAATTGCGGTGTTAGAGATAGTGTGCAAGATGCACAAGTAGAACGAAATGAAGAAGTTATTTATGAAGCACCAATGACCAACCCATATGTGGAAATGGTGTTAGATGCTTTCCCTGGAGCTGTTAATGAACAAACGCATGAAGAGATGCCGAACATCGATGCACGTCAATTCTTCAACCTATTTGATTCGACGAAACAACCTATATATGAATGTTGTCGTGAAGGTCAGTCTCGCTTATCTTTATCTTCAAGATTGATGAGTATTAAAACAGACTACAATGTGGCTGAAAATTGCATGGATTCATTTTGCAAAACAATGCGGGAATATTTACCAGAAAATAATCAAGCTCTGGAGACATACTACGAAACAAAGATTATGTTAAAATATTGGGAATGCCATATGAGAAAATTGATGTTTGTAGAAATAGTTGCATGTTGTTTTGGGGAAATGATAAAGACTTGTTGGAATGCAAATTTTGCGGTGTAAGCAGATTTCAGCCTCAAAAACCATCTTCACGTAAATATGTACCATACAAGAAAATGTTCTATATACCTGTAGCAAAACAAGTTGAGAAGGTTATATGAATCGAGAAAAACCGCTGCGGATAAATCCGTTGGAAAACGGATTTTGCAACGGATTTAAGACGTTTTCCAGCGGATAAATCCGTTGGAAAACGTCTGTTTTTTGTAGTGCAAGTAGTATAGGAACGGCGCATGAAATACTTTTTTCGGATGTAGCCTTTATCCATTAGCTCTTAGACTTTTCATTGTAATTCCTTCATCTCCTCGAGTTTCATGCAGTATGCTAGCCGATTCGAAAATGTTGATCCTGGGATGAGGCCATTTGATATTCAATGCCTCATATTGGTGGCAATCCAGTCGGTATCTCCTCAGAGAAATAAGTCACGATATTTTTTTTAATATGTTGGTGATATCCAAGGATATTTCGTTGTACTTGTGCCTATCAGACGTGATCCTCGCTGGAACGACACTCTAGAACAAAGGTAGCCGAGTCAGAAGACTCATTACACAAGGTGTGTGGGGTGAATGATCACACGAGAGTTGCGGAAAGGCTCTCGATTTACCGGCTCGTCTTCGAGGATATTACGCACCTACGGAGAACGAACGATTTGTTGGATTTTACACACCAATACTTATTGGATATTACACACCAGCAAAGAAGAATTCTCAAAGCGAAATTCAAAGATTAAAATTCAAAATTCAAAGTTGTTCATCTACACATGCATGGCCATAAGTAGTCAAATAAAGCCATGCAAGACTTTAATGACCATTAAATACTTAGAAGCCATGCAAGGATCGAATTAAATGAACTAAATATCCAAATTCAAAATAAAATATAATTGTAAGATAGGTTACTTCGATACGATTAATCGTATGAAGTCTCGGATCAACAATTAGGAAGCAGAAGTGAGTCGTGGCCTCGTTAACAACCCACCATTGGAAAACCACGTGGGAAAAAACCAACGCTGGGAAAAGAGCACACACGAAACACTTACCATAATTGTTGATCGTTGCCAGTTGTGCTTCGGCTTGAAGTATAATGCAGATGTTGGAATTTTCTTGAAGACTCGAGTATTCATCTTGAACTTGAACGAACGTGAGAATCTCGACGATCGCCTTCTTGAGCTTCTTAGATTTAGCTCGGGTCACGGGACCTGCTGGTAGGGTCAAGGCTTCCTCCTCTCTAGCCCTAGCACGGGTCATGGGACCAACGTCCTTCTTTCGGGTCACGTCCACCTTCCGTCCCTTCGGTTCAGCTCTGGTTGCTTCTTCTACGGCACAAGTCACGTCCTTTGCGGCGCGGTTCACGTCCTCGGTAACACAGGTCACGTCCTTGGCAACACAGGTCACGTCCTCCTCAGCATGGGTCGTGTCCTCCTTAGCATGGGTCGCGTCCTCTTCATTCTCCACGGCAAGGGTTGCGTCCTCGACGTGGTCCATGATCATATCACTATCAAAACATATTTGTAAGCAATTAGTAACATTGAGCTTTGATTACTCAATGTCTTACAAATCACAGTAGCTTTAATATAAAATTAGGTTTAACCTCGTGATTCAAATTCACTTACATATCATGTACTTGTAAGAGATTATGAAGTGTTAGTGTTACCTTCTTTTTGTTTGGGACGAAAGAATAAAAGGTTGTATTGCCATCATGATTTACCTCACAGTCGAATTGTCTTGGTTGTCCTAGTAGAATGTGTCCTACTTGCAATGACATGACATTGTATATATAGTACCTTATCATGGTACTTCTTTATGTTGAAAGGCACGCTTGCTCGGTTACTCTAAGCTCCCTTGATTGGTGAGCCATTATAGCTTGTATGGATGGGGATGCTTATTTGGTCCAAACCTAGCTCTTTCACCATATATACACTTACAGTGTTAGCACAATAATTGTTATCTATGATGAGTCCATATAACTTATTCTTAATGAGATCTTTTGTGTGGAAGAGTGTCTTACGTTGGGCCATCTTTTGAAGATTGACCATCTTGCTCAACACACGCCTTGTAACGAGTAGTTTGTCAATGACTGGGTATTCGATCTCGTCACTTTCATATTTGTCTAGTTAATCCTCATTTATAAGTATGTATTCTCCATAATCGACGATGATCATAATGTGAGGGTTAAAACATATCAGCTCACGAGTATGAATTGACTTAGAACATATTAATTTGTTACCTTCTCCTTTGATATCCTTTGATGTCTTAAGAGTTATATCCTTGGAACGGTTGCATGTTTGATCATCTCGTTTTCATACGTATTTCATGCATGATTTAAGAGACGTTTTCGATATATATGTGTTGCTTTACGTATGATTCCGTATCCGTTTTACTCTTCGTGCTTTTCATGTGCTTACAGGTCTTTACACGCATTTGGATCATTTTGGAGCTAAAGGAACATGCACGGAGCTAAGGAGCAACTTCGGGGATCATCACAGGAAAAACGGGACGAGATTGAGCATGGAAAAGCCTCCACCCGGTCGGGCACAACCCTTGCACGACCGGGCAAGACCTTCGGCCAAACTTGTGCACCATTTGCACGACTCGGGCATGACTTACCCGACCATTTGCC
>CM071866.1:16310297-16321755 GCA_036759665.1 Gynandropsis gynandra
GTTTCCTTCTTGCCAACTTCAAATCGATCCCTCTCAAGTTCGACATCACTTATTTCTTTTTTGCTATAAACTTTTAAACAGGTTTCACATCGAAAAAATGTTCGGCTTTCTTGTTTTTGACAGTTTTTCACGTCCAAAAACTTCAGAACGTGGATTTTTTCACGTTCGAACATTAAAGACAAATTTGTTTTTTTTCAGTTTTTTTTCCGATTTAATAATTATTTTCAAGAAGAGTATTTTTGAAGTGGTTTAGTCCTATAAAAATATTTCTAGTATTACGCCCGCCCTACTAATCTGAATCTTGTTTACGTAGTAGTAATAATAATAATAATAATAATAATAATAATAATAATAAATTTAACCATAATATTGTTAGACTGGTCAGTTCTACTATTACACATTAGAATGCAATTTATATATACATATACATATGCCACTAAAAGACAAATTCACATCGCAATAAACTGAACGTGAATGCCTTGGCATCAAAGAGTGGCCTATGCCATCATTAAATCCAGTTCAAAGCCCCCATTACCTGAAATTATAACACATGCTCGTAAAAATAACTAAAAAATCTGCAATTTGCATATATATATATAAATATATATATATATCTAAGAGGTGACCATTTTTAAAATATTTTCGTGTTATTATAAAAAAATCCAAAATAGAATAAAATTATTATCAAATAAAAGTATAGAATAATCATCATTTATATATTTTTTAATGTGATAACAATAAGTGATTTATATATTGATTGGAATTCAAAAACTTTTAAAAAAATACGATGATAAATATTGCTTGAGACACACTTTTAATATTGAAAATACTGAAACTTGATTTTGTTTTCTATTTTTCTTTCTAAACTCTTCATATTTTTGCAATCTATTTTTTAATAATAATAATAAATAGTGCGAAAATAGAATAAAATTATCATCAAATAAAAGTATAGAATAATCATCATTTATAAATTTTTTTTTGTGTGTTAACAATAAGTGATTTATATATTGATTGGAATTCAAATAAATTAATAAAAAATACGATGATAAATATTGCTTAAAACACACTTTTAATATTGCAAATACTGAAACTTGATTTTGTTTTCTATTTTTCTTTCAAAACCTGTCATATTTTTGCAATCTATTTTTTTATAATAATAATAAATAGTGCGAAAATAACAGAATCCAAATTTATATCATATCAGGCAGAAAAACAAAGGATTCATTGTGATTCCGTAGATGTGTGAAATTAACTTTTTCCAATCAATATATATCTTTACACAGTAAATTAAATAAAAAATGGGCATTCCGATTTACACAAATGTACTTTCAAAGCTAAAAAAGGAAAGAAATCTTTGCCACTAATATGTTTGATATTCACACCCCACCAAATGTGCTTGCAAAGTGTAACAAAACCACAATGCCAACACTTTTTTTCCATTGGTTATTAAAACATAAAAGCCTGGAAAAATACATGTAATTTTAAAAAATGGAAAAAGAAAAGAATCTGCAAATTCTTCAAATATATCACAATTTTCTGGAAAAAATCATGTAGTTCACAAAAAATTTTGAAAAGTTTCCCTTTATATGATTTCCACTTTAATCTTTTTAAAATTCCGTTATTCGATGAATAAGAAGTGCAACTATTTATTATTAAGATAATATCAGATTAAATTAAAAATCAAAACTTTCAGAAAAAGTTACAATGAGATACGGATTTTGTAGCCATGTAAAACCCATGATATAATTTTATATGCTTATTTTTCAAACCACTTGGCACCTAGGAGGTCACTAATTCCAGCTTATCAGGATATGATGTTCAATTAATAAAAAAATAGAAATAAAGATAAGAAGCATCATTTATCTCCAAATTTATATATCTATTTACAAGATAAGGTTTCAATTAATAACTTAAAAAGAGAGAAATGATAATAGACTGCTTGAACTCATCCACAAAACTATGAAATTCACACTTCTCATCTATCTTTCTAATATGTACACAAGGATTTAACATTCCATGTACCAAATTTAAGAATATATATTTAATTTCTTTATCTTCCACTTGTTGATTTTTAAAAGGGAGCTCGGTGAGGTATACCCTTTCTTTGACGCCGGCGAGGAGAATTACGGTGGTTGTAAATAGGAGGAGTTCCCGGAGATATAACATTTGTGAAGGTCTCGTCGCAGGAGCTTGTGGACCGTTGATCATGATCGGCCCTGATCGAGATTCTATCGATCAAACGGCTGAAAATCCCCGTCTTTCGAATCTTCGCCGGGGCCTCAGATTCACGGGAATCCGGACCAAGGCAGAACATGTCTCTGTCACTTTGTCTGGTACTCATGGTATTTTAATTTATTGTAAAGATTTTACATAAAAATATTGTATTATTTATCCTTCAAATTTCCCTAAAGATACCATGAGTATTAGAGGATCCTCCGAGCTATGAACAAAAGGGCAAATCGGTCGAACTCAGGAGTTGAAACCGTGAAGCTAATCATATGGAGTAGGTGAAAACCATGAGAAATATAGTTCGTGTATACTATTAGTGCGGATTAAACTAAACGGTTCATGACATTAAGAAATAGCTATGGACTTTTGTAACTTAAACTTCAAGAAATACAAGGGAGAGACAGTGAGTAGTAAGTACTCTGTATGAAACCGGTGGATTAACGTACCTTGCATCCGAGAGAACAGAACCGGAACGCATCGAGGAGGCTACGGTTGCAGATTCGGCAGGTGTTTGTGACGCCTTTCCCGGGACGAGGCTGAGGTCTCTCATTCAAGAACAAGATCCTGGCGCTGTTGATAATGTAGGTTTGAATACAGGAAATGTCAATGTACTTTTGTATCTCGTTCACTCGAACCACGTTGTGGTACGAAGATCGTCGAATCTGCAGAGGAAAAAAAAAGAAAAAAACAGGGGATTGTGTTGGGTCGATGAAATTCCTCAGAGAAGAAACAAAAATGAATATGCTGGCAAGAGAAGGAGAGAGAGGAGCTGAACCTGGACGACGCGATGATCTTTGTGGTGAATAAAACAGTATGAGCAGAAAGCATTTCCCATACAGTCCAAGCAGAACAGATTGCACTCATTCTTGTTCGAAACTCCATGAACAGAGCAAGGGACGAAGTAGTTAGCTCGGAGCATTGGCACCAGCCATGGCGGACCCATGACGTCATCGTCCTCCATTCTCACTATCTGACTCACCTGAAACCCACCGAGTCGGAAATTTTCAGGAACAACCCATAAAACCAAATCGACAAATGCAACCCAAAACCCAAAAAAAAAAACGGATATCACGGTGATTGAGACTGAAGCAGGGGCAAGGACTACCATCGTTGACTTGATCGGCGACGTCGACGGCAATAGAATAACGGCGATGTATGATTTTGTGTATCTGAGATGTAAAAAATACGAAATGGGTCATCAGAATGAATATCATGAAACACAAGGAAGAAAAAGAGGCATTCGCCATGAACACAGACACTGCAGCTGCTCAGAATCAAAATAGTAAAGCCCCATATAGAGAGGGGGGAGAGAGAGAGAGAGAGAACCTACCGGAGAAGATGGAGAATCGTCGTAATTCGTCGTACGCCACTGTGGGATTACAGAGAGAGAGGAGAAATCAAAGTAGGGGAGGAAGAGGAGGAGGAATTTATAAGACGCCGAAACCGAAGGGGTTTTAGTCTCCATGAGGCGGTTCTTCTGATGGGATGTTTTTTTATGTATCGTTTCAGAAAATTCCCATAAAACTAATAATTTACATAACAACCCCTAAATTTATGTTTCTGTCCTCAATAACCAAAATTTATTTTCAATCTTATTAATCTCGGACGGATTGATTCATGTATATCACAATAACTAATTATGTATCCCAAACTCATATTTATCCTTATGTTTCCCAATAAATTTAGTATATATCTATATAATATATATGAATATTGAATCCATTAATATGTTCATAACGAAACGAATCATAATGCCATGAAGGACTAAATAGATTCTAATAAAATTTGATGATCCTTTATGTAAAATATTACAGGATATATGTTCCCTTTCTGACAATGTTTAAACTTAAACAAAATATTTAAAATTAATGAAAAATAATGAAACTATTGGGGAAAAAATAAAGACGGAATAGAAACGTGTCCAAATACTAAAAGGCGAAATTTATCATAGATGGTCTGGAATGGGGACAACGAACGGTTCGATATAACCTTCTTTAAATACGGACCGTCCGATCTTATCTCTTTACCTTTAATCCTGCGGATAGCCATACCATAACCAATATACATTCATTGTTCGTATCCGTCCGATGAACAGAGGGTTCGATGGGCCCCACCTTTAAAACGTCGCAGGATTATGTGTGTACGTAGATGTATAAAAAGATCCAGGAATAAAATAGTTTGCTTATCATGGCTTTTTTCCTCAACAAAAACATAGTTGATTAAATTTAAAGAGTTAAAACTACATGAAAAGGATAAATGGTGGCAACGCTTCGTCTTGCGTTTGCCATTGTTTATGTCTGAGCAAGCCGTTGGTAGTATTTTATATGACTGTATATAATAATATGTTTGATAATGAATGCGCCTAATCACATGAATGATTGATTGATATGCGATTAACGATTGTAAATTGAGAATTGACATAAATTTTAGAAAATATATAAATATTTATTAATATTTTTTAAAATAATATTAAATTTTCATTTATAAATTTAATTAACTTTTTAAAATCAATTTAACATATTGTTAAAAAAAATTAATAACATATGTACAGATATATTATCCATATATACATGTACAGACACATATCTAAATATATATTATATAGGTATATACACATATATGTATACAAATATACATATATATACACACCAACGTAATATAGATATATGTATATGAATGTATGTATATATATATATGCATATATATGTGTAAATGCGTTTGTAAATGTGTATAAACATGTGTATATTTTTGTATATATGTGCATATATATGCATATATATATATGTATAAAATGATATAATTATAAATTTACATAATTAATTCCGACGTTAGATCGCAGATACATGATATATACATATATATATAATTACTTATATATAATTAATTTTCGAATTATTAGATCGCCGATACATGATATACATGATTGATATATATATATATATATATTGTCTGATATCAATTATAAAAGTTAATAAACACTATTATGGTATTACAACCATAGTGAGATTAAAACTCTCTTATCCTAGTTGCCGATTACCTTTGTTCACTACGAGCCTTCTGTCGGTCATCATCGTCGACGTTGCATATTGTCGGTGTCATCGCAACATGACCCTCTCACGTCGCGAAAAACCCCAGTCTAGCCACCTATTTGATTTACAAAAGTCAGCGTTAATTTCTTCGTCGACCTTGTGAGAATTCATTTTGACCTCGACTGCTTTTCCCTTGATGGCAGCAACTCATCGTCGGTCGTTCCTTGCTACTCAGCATGTCGTCGCACAATTTCACCAGTTCGCATCAAAATGTGAAAACAAGTCATCGCATCGTGTCCTCGGATCTTTCGTCGTTCACACTACAAGCATAATCACGTGTTCAACCCCGATTAACCATGTCGCGCCTTGATTTCGGTGAACATGAGCAATGTCACTAAATTCACGCCATCTAATCATTTAACATGGAGTATTCAAGTCATGGGTTTTTTTTTTCAGGTTATGGTCTTGATTGTTTAATTTATGATATTCACGGGTAACACTTCTTATTAATGGTGTCTATCATGCAAATACGACGTCTCAATGTTGCAGCTTTTTCAAGTTACAAGATCATTTCTCTTTTCTGTGATCTTCCGTGCGATGTTCATTTTGCTTCATTCCATTATTACATGGTCAATTTCCGTTTGTGATGTTTCGAGGCTTCTTTTTAACATGTCTAGAAAGGTATCTCACGGCCATGTCAAACAACTCAAAGACCAACTTAAACGAGTCTCAAAGTGAACCCAAATCATTGATGAATACATGAGATCCATCGTCAACAAATTTTATGAGCTTGTACTCCTTAGTAAGTTCGTTGACTTGGATGATCAACTTAGATATATGCTACATGGTTTTCCCGAATAATACAAACCATTGATCGATGCGGTCAATGCTCGAGATACTCCCTCTTGATGAGCTTCATGAACACTTGTTGATTCATGAAGCAAAGTTGGACATGTATGTTCATATCACATCGCAATTACCTATCACGACATATATATTGATGACTTCCCAACACCACCATCATCACAGTTCATCGGTTAATCGTGGTCGTGGGTCATAACCATGGATTCGTTACTCCTTATCTTTCACAAGTCGTGGCTATCAAGGAAAGTGTCAAGCATTGGTCACAATGTGAAATATTGTCCATACAAATAACAAGATCATCATTTCACTAGATATACGTGGTTGTATCAGTTGAAGCAAAAATCTCATGTCCATCCCATTTTACTCGCTCTCATTTTTTTTAGTTTATCACGTATTCTCATCCATTTGAAATCATTGCCTTGGAAGTTGGACATATCATATTGTTTTTCAGATAGTTTCAAATACTATGTTATATTTATTCATCATTTTACTCGATATACGTGGATGTATCCTTTGAAACGAAATTATCATGTCTACCCCATGTTCACCTATTTCAAAGAACTAGTCAAAAACCAAGTTCATCATAAAATTTCCACCTTTTATAGTGATAATGGTAAAGAATACATTGCATTAGCTTCTTTTTTGCATCCTATGGGATCTCTCGCCTCACCACACCTCTATATACACCGGACCACAATAACATCTTTGAACGATGTCCCCATCATATAGTTGAAACGACTGTATCCTTACTCTCCCACGCATCTCTTCCAACTCACCTTTGGTCACTTGCCTTTCCCACTATTGTCTACATTATAAACTGTATACCAACCCCAAATTTATCCCACTCACCACCTTATGAATAATTCGTACACATAATCATGATGGCTCTTTAAGACTCGAGTGGCGACGTGCCATGAATGATGAAAATGATACTCTTATTATAAGAAATCAAACATGGGAAATGATTCCATTAGAAGAAGCTCATAACATTTAGCTTTAAATGGATGTTTTGCATCAAACATAATCATGATGGCTCTTTAAGACTCGAATGGTTACTAAGAGATTTCATTAGTGTCAAAGTGTGGATTTTCATAAATCTTCAGTCATGTGGTTAAGGCCTCTACATTCGCCTAGTTTTCAATCTTGTTGCATCTTATGGATGGTCCTAAAACATTTAGACTCAACAATGCCTTATTATAAGGAGATATAATTGAGGAAGTGTTCAAATCATAACCATCGAGATTCACTGACAAAAGACAATCCTAATATAGTGTGCAAACTAAAGAAAGCTATTTATACAAGCACATAGAGCATGTCAATCTCAATTGCAACCGTTTCTTGAGTCTCAGGGATTTTTGAACTCTCTTTCTAATGATTCGCTCTTCATTCTTCGATATGGTGATATTCGACTGTTTTTCCTCATATATATTGATGATCTCATTATTATAGCCGCATGTCAGTGCCTTCATCACCTTCATTGGATCACATTGCTCACTAAATGAACTTGTGATCTTTGATAATCTCTAGGCATTGAGACGACGAGGACTTCGAAAGGTCTTATTCTTACGCAACATAAATACTTTCAGGATCTCCTTTACCGCGCAAACATGACTTCTTCAAAATCGAGATCCATACCTATGACCTCGTCTAATCGTCTCATATTTTCTTCGGGAGAGCTTCCCGATGATCCTCAAAATGATTATATGATTATGGAGAGTCTTCAGTATGTCTTACTCAACCATATATCAACTTTGATATGAATGACTCTCTCACTTCATGTGTTGTTCTACAACTGATCATTGGTAAACTACGAAGTGTTAGAAGAATTGGGCTAAAGAGTCCAACAATGAGTTATTTTCGGTCTAAACCCTAACTAAGGGCTCGGTCCATTATTTCTCCACTTCTCTTGCCGCCTAAGTCTCGTTGTTTCACTAACGAAAGATTCAAATCTGGACACCATATCATTCCTTTGCATATTCTACAAGATCTTCATATCATTCCCTTACTTATTCTACAATATCTTTATTATTTTCTTTTTCCGTGATTTGTATAGTTTTCTTTTTCGTTCTTTAATTCTTTGCTTTATTTTTCTGTATATAATAATGTGTATTCCATGTACAATAAACAAGATCAAGAGAATACACTTCTCAGTTTCTCTCCTTAATTTCCCTTTTCTAATCTCAAGTTCATAAAATTCTATATGGTATTAGAGCACTAATCCAGTGTTTCTTCCGCAAATCAGTTTTCTTAAGCTCTTTTCTTTCGTTTCTCATCATGGATTCCACAAGAAGGATCCCTGTTCTCCTTAATGGTGACAACTACAGCCTTTGGTCGAAAATTGTGGAGGCAAATCTACGAAGTTGTGGTCTGTGGAACTACATTGAGCCATCCATGCTGTAAGTGCGAGTCCACAAACAGGAGGAACAATGTGGGCTCAAAACGAAACCAAAACTTTGGTTCTCATCCAAAATTCATTGGAGATGCCACTTCTCAAAGGATACAATCATATCAAGAAACCGAAGGCTCTATGGGATGAACTCGCAGCCGTCTATGGCCATGTTTCAAACAAAACTCGAATCTTCGAAATTTGCAAGAATCTCCACACGATTCGGCAAGATGGGCAGCCTTTCAACGAGGTTATTGCCAAGTTTAAGGATATGTGGGCTGAGCTTGAAGATCTCAGGCCGAAAACAATAGATCCGAAAGAGATTTCCGATCGCAACAACCAAGACACAGTGTTTTGTCTACTCTCGGCGCCAGATTCGTCCTGCCAAGATCTAATCGCACAAGTTTTAAGGCTAACGGAGTTCCCGAGCCTTAATGATGTGTGTCTTCTCATCAAAAAGGAGGAAGACACGAATCACTTGTTTAAAGGCACCTCGGATATCGCCCACTTAAGTAAGGGTAACACCGGTTTCACATCTTTTTCTCGCAAGATATATTATTGTGATCATTGCAGGAAATAAGGTCAATCAAAGGATCGTTGCTGAATTTTACATCCACACCTCAAACGCAAGGGAGAAACCTTCAATTCCTCTCGCGAATATGGCTGACAAGCTGCTTATCAAGACTCAAAGCAGCAGTACGTGACCATGGCAGCTCTCACGCAGCTCCTTCACAAAATGATTCACGCAAACCCCGAAGACGATAACATGTCCTTTATTTTGAAATTAAGACATCATATTATTATAGGTTCAGGCTCTACAACTCACATGATTAAAGATATAGATCTGTTTCGCACTATTTCTAAGTCTTTCGGCCATGTTACAATAGCTGATGGAAAAGACATTCCTATTAAAGGCTCGGGTGACCTAAAAAATTTAAACAAAGAATCTACGACTCCTTATGTTCCGGATTTCTCTAACAACTTACTTTCAGTTTGTAAACTTGCTAAAGATTATAGTTGTCTTGTTTGCTTCAATGCTAACCGTTTTTTGCTTCAGGATATTGAGATAAAGCAACTCATTGGAGGAGGGAGCTTAAAGAACGATCTTTATGTTTTAAAAGAGCTTCAATGAGCTTCTTTTTCTGTGTTTACTGCTTTCAGTTCTAATAAAACCGATGTTTCTTCTCGTGTGTGGTATGCAAGACTAGGACATCCTCATCATAAAGTGCTTAATCTCGTGTTTCCTAACATTAAAGTAGATGTCTCGTTATGTGACGCTTGTACTCTAGGAAAGCATTGTCGTAACATTTTTCCTATTTCTACTACTATATATAATAAACCGTTTGATCTTATCCACTCCGATGAAAAATCTAAGTTTACCTGGATTTATCTTCTTGATTCAAAGAATATGGTTTATGACTGCTTCATTCAATTTTACAAGCACGTTGAGACTCAATATGAAACTAAAATCAAATGCTTACGATCTGACAATGAAGGCGAGTACTTAAACCATAAGTTCAAACAATTTCTTACTGAGAAGGGCATCATACACCAAACTTCGTGTGCATACACGCCTCAATAAAACGGCGTTGCTGAAAGGAAGAACCGCCACCTTATGGAGGTCACACACTATAAGGTTTCATAGAAACTTTCCAAAATTTTTTTGGGGAGATGCTGTCATTACGACATGCCATCTCATCAATCAAACTCCCACAAAGTGCTCGCAAGACCAATCTCCATATGAGGTACTCAATGGCTCAAAACCTGACTAGAACATCTTCGAGTTTTCAGTTGCATTTGTTATGTCTTTTTTGCAAAAAATCTTCGAAATAAGCTTGAACCAAGGAGCACGAAGTGTATATTCATCGGGTACAACACTACTCAGAAAGGATACAAGTGTTACAGCCCTTTAACTCAACAAGTGCATGTCTCCAGAGATGTCAAGTTCGATGAATCAATCGGATACTTCAAAAAATGAAATTGGGAAGAATTATAAGACCTATCGGCCTCATATGATCTTAACTCTACTATGCGTCATATTATCTCTAATATTAGAAATCCAGGTGTGTCTATTAGTACAGGCTTATCCTCGGAAGAAACCACCGAGGAGGTCATGGAACACCAACCAAGGAGACCGAGGCACCCTCCACCGAAGAGATCACGGATCAGTCGCTTCAAACCAAAGGAGTAGAAGGTGCACCCATCTAACTTAGGGAAATCATCGAGGATGAGCCTGCAGAAATCAATGAAGAAACACCTCACGATGATACTCAAACCACTGACAGAGACATCATCGGTCATGCAGCCTTCAATGATGCTCATACTAACGTTTTACATGCAGATCTCAACGAACCTACAACAACAGAGGACGTCGTCGAACAAGAGCAATATTCAGTTGTCCTTCCTTGGAGAAGCACTCGACTTAGGACTAATCGAATTTTCCTTAAGGGTTTAGTAGTTGCCTATCCTATTCAATGTTATTGTGATACGTCTAACTTACTGATAACACTGAAAGTGTATCAATATTAGGATAGGTTTTAGAGTCATTTTTGCTTATATTCTATGTGTACATTTACTTATCCGATATGATTTCGAGCTTTACACACCCGTTTTGTTGGTTTTCAGGTTTTTAGGCGACAAGGCCTAAATGAGAATAAAATGAAGGATTCCTATTCAAAACCACCTGAATTGAAGACATATCTACTCAGAGCCAAGAACGAGCTCCAGAACCCAAAGGAACACCCGAGCAAAGAGCGGAAAAGAGAAATTTCAAGGAGACAAGGGTGCCCGGTCGGGCACTATTCATCCACCCGCTCGGGTAAAACCTACGGGGTTTTATCCGCACACCCAGCACGACCCGGGCACAAAGGCAATGAGATCGGGTAGCCTTACCCGATCGGGCGCAAGAAGAATACCCGCTCGGGCGTTGATCATCCAGTTTGCCCCGAAA
>CM071866.1:16330207-16390498 GCA_036759665.1 Gynandropsis gynandra
GAGCGGAAAAGAGAAATTTCAAGGAGACAAGGGTGCCCGGTCGGGCACTATTCATCCACCCGCTCGGGTAAAACCTACGGGGTTTTATCCGCACACCCAGCACGACCCGGGCACAAAGGCAATGAGATCGGGTAGCCTTACCCGATCGGGCGCAAGAAGAATACCCGCTCGGGCGTTGATCATCCAGTTTGCCCCGAAAGTTTACACGACTCGGACCACTCAACCAAGCAATCGGGTGACATCCACCCGATCGGGCACCATGAAGCAGCACGACCGGGCGAGCCTCTGCACGACCGGGTAACACCAATGCCCGAGCGGGCCGTGTAATCTGCAACAACCTAGATCTAACTTTCAAACGAACGGATTTAAGGAACAGAATAGATCTAGGGCAAAAGGGGCGACGAACAGGGCAATGAAAGGCTGGAAAAACATCTGGGAAGGCTCGGGAGGCATCGGAGAAGAAGAGAAGCATCAATCCTTGCACCGGTAACACAATAGGGAAGGTCGAGGCATATGCTTAGTTTTATCAATTTTATTCTTGATTTACGGTTCTACACTTAGTATTATCATTCTTACGCTAGTGCTGACCGCTCAGCGACATAGGATTTCGAACCTTGCTGGAAGGTTAAGGAACGAATCCGGACCTGCTAAGTTCTAGATTAAGTGTGGCTAATGAGAATCTGACCGGTCGGTTAGTCATCTTAGGGATAATGATTGCGTTCATAATGCTGCCATGATATGTGTTAATCACTGCTGGAAGGTAGGGTTGCATGTATCCATGGTTAGGAGGTTTAGGCTTGGAAGAATCACTCCTCACCGTAGGGCATGAATTTCCCGTTGTCAAGAATAGTTGATAGATCTATGATCCTTAGTTGTTTCATCCATGCGAATTCCGGTATCCCGTACACCCGTAGTGCTTGCCATATCTAGTTTTATCCCCAACCTAGTTTCGTTGTCACCATTAGGATTAGTTTTAGGATCACATCCCCTACTATCTTTTCCTATCTTAGTTTAGTTTTGTTCTTAGTTTAGCTGCATTAGTCCCTAGAGATCGACCCTGGTACTACACGATCCGTATATTTGCGGTGAAGTGGTCTAGGAATAATTAAACCTCGTGTTTCCACACGTGACTTACCTACTCATCATTAAGTTTTTCTAAGTAAGATTGACCAGGAACAGGAACCTCACAGCTTTGAAAAGGCAAAACAACACAAACCTTGGAACGATGCGATGACGGAGGAAATCTCGGCCCTCGAAAGAAACAATACATGGGATCTTGTTGAGCTGCCAAGACAAAAAAAGCTGTAGGCTGCTGTTGGATATACAAGCTCAAATAAAACAGTGATGGTTCTATTGAATGATACAAGGCTCGACTCGTCGCCAAAGGATTCACGTAGACCTATGGAGACGACTACATTGAGACTTTCGCCCCAGTAGTGAAACTCCACACAGTAAGAATCTTATTGTCTCTTGCAGTTAAGTGTAAATAGAATCTTTGCAAGATAGACGTCAAAAACGCCTTTCTCCAAGGTGATCTAGACGAAGAGGTATACATGAAACCTCCACTTGGCTACTTGATGGAACCAAGCAAGGTGTGTAAGCTCCGGAAGGCAATCTATGGCCTCAAACAGTCTCCACGAGCTTGGTATCATAAACTTCATGATGCCCTCATTCTCCATGGATTTCAAATGAGTGAGGCAGATCATTCCATGTTTTCAATTCAAGGGGAAACATGTACCATTGTGCTACTTGTCTATGTTGATGACATGATCATAACAGGTGATAATCAAATTGGAATTGAAAACACGAAAGATTTTCTAAAAAGAATCTTTGATATCAAAGATTTGGGTGAATTAAAATATTTTCAAGGAATAGAAATTTCTCGTACCACTGACGGTCTATTCTTTTCCCAAAGAAAGTACACACTTGATCTTTTGAGTGAGACAAGTAAATTAGGAGCTAAACCAGCCAAGACGCCAATGGAAGAGAAGTTTAAGGGTCATCAAGAGGGGGATCTGATCGAGAATGTCTCCCAATACCAGAAAATGTTGGAAAGCTCATCTATCTGACCATCACACGACCAGACCTCAGCTTTGTCATCGAACAAGTTAGTTAACACATGCATGCTCCATGGAAGCAACACTGGTATATGGTCAAAAGAATCCTATGCTACCTGAAAGGGTCACCTGGAAAACGAATCTGGATGGAATGCAACAATGACATCACTATTGTAGGCTACTGTGACGCTGACTGGGCAGGACACCAGACTGATCATAAGTCAACAACCGGGTATTGCACTTTTGTTGGTGGAAATCTTGTTACATGGAAGAGCAACAAGCAAAATGTAGTAGCTCGCTCCAGTGGAGATGCAGAGTATAGAAGCATGGCCAACACAACCTGTGAATTTATGTGGGTTAGAGCTATTCTTCAAGACCTCAGGATCAAGAACTTCGACCCCATCTCCCTTCACTGCGACAATCAGGTCATCATTCACATCTGCATTTCCTAAAATGACAAAACACATAGGAGTAGATTATCACTTCATAAGGGAGAAGATCAAATTAGGCATCATTGCCACAACCTACATAAGAAGCTCATATCAACTTGCCGATATATTTACAAAACCCACAATTGCAAAACTCAACAAAAGTCTTCAACAGAGAATCGGATTGTTGGATTTATACAAACCGCTGAATGTGTCAAGTTCGACCAAGTCTATAAACAACACCAAGTGATGGTACTCTTTTTCCTTCATCATGCTTTTGTCCCACTGGGTTTTACATTATAAGATTTTAACGAGGCTTGATGGTACATCTCTCACCTGGTTGAATTTGAGGGGAAATGTTAGAAGAATTGGGCCAAGGAGTCCAACAAGGAGTGATTTTCGGCCTAAATCCTACTTAAGGGCTCAGTCCATTATTTCTCCACTTCTCTTGCCGTCCAAGTCTTGTTATTTCACTAAGGAAAGATTCAAACCAGGACACCATATCATTCCCCTGCCTATTCTACAAGATCTTCATATCATTCCTTGCCTATTCTACAATATCTTCATTATTTTCTTTTTCCTTGATTTGTATAGTTTCTTTTTTCGTTCTTTATTTCTTTGCTTCATTTCAGTATATAACAATGTGTATTCCATGTACAATAAACAAGATCAAGAGAATACAATTGTCTTTTTCTATCATTAATCTCCCTTTTCTAATCTCTAGTTCATAAAATTCTATACGAATCGCATCTATGCTATCATGAAAGGACACGAGACGATGATATATTTTTCTCCATGGAGAAAGATCACGCTCCACGCCTTTAATGATGCTGATTAAGGAGGTGATCACAATGATTTTTTCTTCTACGAATGCATATTGTGTATCTTGAAAGACGTATAATAATATGATCTTTGAAGAAAAAGAAAGGTCTTGTTGCTAGTTCATTCACGAAGGCAGTATATTGTTCCATAGCTGCAACATCTGCTGAAGCTTGTTCGGTCTCTAATCTATTAAGCAAACTTCGCAAAACGTCTGATACTACATCTGTGATTTAATGTGATAATATGGGTGCTACATATTTATTCGCAAATCTAGTTTTCGCTCCCGTCTGAAGCATCTTGCCTTGGACTATCACTTTGTTTGAAAAAAACTCAAGATGGTTCTATTCGTGTCAGTCGTGTTGCTTCCACCAATCAGCTCTGTAACTTACCCATGAAGCCACTACCATAGAGATCTTTTTTCACTTGTTGTTAGTCAATATTTGACTCGCCCACGTTATCTATGTTGAGGGTATATGGAAGGATATAATTTTGAAATTACACAATTAGTTTTATTTCATTAGGTCACATGTCACATTTTGATGTGTGTCTATATATATATATATATATATATTGTCAAATGTCAATAATAAGAAACTAATAAGCCGTTTAAAAAAAGTTACTTTAAAATGACGTCGTTTTGCCGCCTTCTCCTTCATACTCGCATTCGTCTTCTTCTATCTCTTGTGTTGTCTCTCATCTACTATCTTCATCCGAGTCCCTTGTCCTCGCCTTTGTCTCTCATCCTCACATTTGCCTTCATCCTCCCTCATATGTCATCGTCTCACGTCATCTCTCGTCTATCGTCCCTTGTATGTCGTCTTCGCCTTCGTCTCTTATCCTCGCCTTCGTATCTCATTTTTTCCTTGTTTCGCCTCCACCCTCGGCCATTCTTCTCTTGTCTTCACTCTCGCATTCGTCTGACATCGTCCTCAACGCCCGTTTTCAGTAATTTGTTTATGATTTTGTTTTTCGTTGTGAATTTGATATTGTGAACGTACTTATAAATATTTTCTTATAAATATTAAATTTTTATTTATTTTTATATGTATTTTTAAAAAATTAAACAGTTATTAATATTTCAAATTAAGTATTTAACTATCTAATTATAAATATTATATATATATGTATATATATATATATATATATATTCGCTAGACACCGCCTACACGGTAGGTTTGGATGTCCACATCGAGGGCTTAGAGTTCTCTTGAATACAAATATATATGTAGATGTATATGCAATGTTTGTATGTGTATATATGCAAATATATATGTAGATGTATATGCATGTTTGTATGAATGTATGTGCATATGCATGTATCTACTTGTTTATGATCCTATATGAATGTATAAATGGATGTGTAAAAATAGATAGACATACATGGATATGTGCACGTGTATTTGTATATATATAGTAATGCATTTGTATTATATATGTATATATTTTTGTATATTTGTACATATGTATATACACACATTAGAGTAAATAAATACATATATACACTAGTATGATCTCCGTGCTTTCGCACGGATTTTGTTAAATTTTATTTTATGTATTAAATTTAACACACAAATAATATTAAAAAATTTATATATAAAAAAATATATTCTATAAATATTATGAAGATATTGGAAATTTAAATTTAATTAATATATATTAATATTTTAATTTATAACAAATTATAACTAAATATATTTATAAATTTCCAAAATTTTGATTGATTTTTTAAAATTTTAAAATATAAATCTCCAAAATAAAATAAAATGTTATTATTAATAAAATAAAAATTTATTAATAATTTTTAAAGTTATTGTTAAAATCAACTTATAAATCTATTATTATTAGTTTTATTAATATTAAATAGAGAAAATGTATTATTGTTTTTATTTTGTATTATTATTATTTTTTAATATTTAAAAAATTGTTAAATCATTTTCGTTAAAAACATAAAAAAAATTTAATATTTAAATCGTTTTTATTAAAAACAAAAAAAATTGAAAACATTATTTTCTTCTGTAGGTATTAGCGCCTCCTCCTCTCACCTTGTAGACACCTTCTTGTTTCTCTCTCCTCTCTTCATATCGCCTGGCTCACTTCTGCCGACCTGACTATCGAGTTGGTCTCCTCTGTGTCCGCTAGTCTGTCCGCCGAGCCGCTCTTCTCTGCGTCTGCCGGTCGTTGTATTACCCTAAAAATTTCACTCAAAATTATTAAAGATGCTGAAATTGAAGATTATTTCCAGAATCAATTTTTAGAAATAAAAAAAGGAAGAAAATGGAGTAAAAAATGGGAAGAATATATTTTCTTTTATTTTATCAGAAGTAAAAAGTCAAGTTTACATCTTGAGGTATCAATGTATTTATACCCATTAAATCTAACTACCTAATACAAGAATTAAATTAACAAATCAAGAAATACAAAGAAACCAAATAAATATAAATTAACAAAATATTAATTTTTAATGCTCCCCGTCAAGATGAAGAGTACAAGTCAAGTACTTTCATCTTGGAGATAAGGAGATTGAATTGTGTTGCAGAAAGAGGCTTCGTAAATATATTCGCCAACTGTTAGTTGAATCCACATGAAGCGTCTTCAAGAATCCACTTTGCAGTTTTTCACGGACTACATGACAATCTATCTCTATGTGTTTCGTTCTTTCATGATATATAGGATTGTTCGTAATATGTAGCGCAACTATATTGTCATAAAAAACAAAGATGGTTCAGAAATTGGTATAGATAATTTACGAAGGAGAGATACTAACCATGTTAGTTCACATGTAGCATTAGCCATGGCCCTGTATTCTGCCTCTGTACTATTGCGAGAGATTGTTATTTGTTTTTGGTTTTCCAAGAAATTAAAGATTCACCTAAGAATACACAATAACCTGTGATAGAACGTCTTGAATCTACACATGATGACCAATCTGCATCCGCAAAAGTTTTTAATTGCAAATCAATAGATGCAGCATAAAAAAAGTCCTTGCCCTGGTTTATTTTTTAGATAACGTAATATTCTATAAACAGTAGAAAGATGCATATGTGTTGGTTTAGACATATATTAACTAAGTTTATTTACAGAATAACAAATATTTGAACGAGTCATAGTGAGATAAATAAGTTTACCAATCAACTTCCCAAAATAAGATGGATCATCTAATAGATTACCTTCTTGTTGTGACAATTTTAAATTTACTTCCATAGGAATTAAAACTGGTTTGCATCCTAAATATCCAAATTCTTCTAGTAATTCTAGTGTATACTTCCGTTGTGATAAAAAAAATACTTGTATTTGACCGAGATATCTCAAGGCCCAGAAAGAACTTACAACTGCCAAGATCCTTAATATTAAAAGAAGATTGTAAGACCTGTTTAAGAGATGATATTGCTGCAACATTGTCATTTATAATCAAAATGTCATCAACATATACAAGTAGAACTAGAAAATAAGTTGCAAAATTACTTAAAAATAAAGAATGATCCGATGATAATTGTTTGAAACCAGAATTTATTAAAACAGTGGAGATTTTTTTATACCATTGTCTTGATGCTTGTTTAAGACCATATATTGATTTATGTAAGTGACAGTCAGATTATCAGGAAAAACTCCCCCTTACTAGGAACATAACCAGGAGGTAGTGTCATATACAGTTCTTCATCAAGATCACCATGTAAAAAAGCATTTGTTATATCCATTTGTTCAATGTACCAATTATATGCAGCAGCTAACGATAAAAGAATACGAACAATGACCATTTTCACCATTGGACTAAAGGTATCTATATAATCTAAACCCTCCCTTTGTGTGAAACCTTTAGCAACCAATCGTGCTTTGTATCTATCTACAGTTCCATCGGCTTTATGTTTAATTTTATAGATCCACTTACATCCTATTGGTTTTTTATTCCTAGGTAAACTAAAAATTGTCCAAGTATTGTTTTTAAGTAATGCATTTAATTCTTCTTGCATTGCAATCTGCCATTTATCATGTTTAATAGCTGCAGAATAACTTTGTGGTTCTATTTCAAATGATATGTTTAAAGCAAAGTTTCTGTCAGTTTTGGCAAGTTATTATACGATATATAAGAAGAAATAGGATAAGGGGTTGACTTAGAATATGGAACAGAAGAAAGTTGTAACAGAGAACAAATGGTAATCAGATAGGTAAGCTGGATTTTTAACAATCCTAACTGGTCTAGTAGATGTTACTGAATTAGAATTATAATGGTCTGTAAGGACGGTTGGTGAGGAATCTATATCAGAAGGATTATTATTGATTAGGTCAGACATAGGAATTGGTAGAATTGAATCAGGAAGTAGTTTTTAAAACATTTGGCGAGGTGTTTTCACTTTGAAAAGGAAAAACAGTTTCATGAAAGGCTACATTTTTTTAAATTAAATTTTTATTAGTTGTAAGATCTAGTATTTTATAACCCTTGTAACCGTGCGGATATCCTAGAAAAACAGAGGGGTTTGCTCTAGATGTAAATTTATGCTTATCCTTAGGGTACGTGGATGCAAAACAAAGACCCTCGAGAACTATTAAATGATCAAAGATAGGAGACTTACCTTTAAGAGCTTCATAAGGAGTCTTGTTGTTTAGTATTGTTGCTGGAGTCCTGTTGATTAGATAAACTGCAGTGGACACACAATCTCCCCAATACTCAAAGGGAATGTTAGATTGGAAAAATAAAGCCCTAGCTACATTCAAAATATGTTGATGTTTTCGTTCCACAACAGAATTTTGTTGTGGAGTGTATGCACATGAGAAAAATGCATAATTCCATTGGAAGAAAGAAGTTGTTTAAACTGTAACTCATGTGCATTATCAGTTCTTATTGATTTTATTGTACAATTGAATTGTGTTTTAACAAAGTTTATAAAATGGGGAAATATTTGAGTAACTTCAGATCTATGTTTTAACAAATATATCCAAGTTGCTCTTGAACAATCATCTACTATTGTCAAGAAGTATTTATGACCATCAATGTTTCTATGTGGAATGGTCCCCATATGTCCAAATGAATTAATTCAAATATATTTCCAGATTGTTATTATAAGAAATGAAAGTTAATCTCCTTTGTTTTGCTAATGGACAAACAGAACATAGAGAATTAGTGCTAACACTAGTAGATTTTATATGAGATTGATTATGTAATAGTTTTATTTTTTCAAATGAAGGATGTCCTAGTCTTGTATGCCACAAATCTGATGAATGTGTAACGGTGAATATTGAATTACAATGTTCGTCTAGAAAATATAAATTGTTATAGAGATTACCCTTCCCAATCATCAAGGCCCGAGAAGGGTCCTGTATTATACAATTAGAAGAAGAAAATGAGACAGTGTAACCATAATTTTTAGTTAAAAGACTAACACTTATCAAGTTGAAATTAAAGATTGGTATATATAAAACAGTATCTAGGGTCAACGTTTCTGAAATATGAATAGTTCTAGTTTGAGTAACAAGGATATTTTGACCATTTGGTAATGTAACATTAGTATTTGGAATAGATGTAATGTTAGAAAATAAAGCCAAATTGTGAAAAACATGGCATGAAGCTCCTGTATCTATAATCCATGCATCCTTACTAACAGAAGGTAAAGATTGAAAAGAAGTTGACAAGAAATATGTAAGTGCATAGTTACCTATGTTGGGATGGCAAATAATAGACAAAGTTTGTAAATTTTGATTATTGGAGGAAATAGGAGTCATGCTTGTTGAAGTTGTTAAAGAACTAAGATGTGACACTAATTGTTGCAATTGTTCTGGAGTAAATAATCCACTGGCAGATTGTGATATTCCTACAGATTGTGATATTCCTGCAGATTCTTGCGAAACAGAATGAATACGAGGATGATATGATTGTGTAGCAAAGGAGTTAGGTCTAGAATTATCTGAATGTGTATTTTTATAACCCGGAGGATAACCATGTAGTTTATAGCACTTTGTTACAAGATGACCAGCAATACCACAATGAGAACAAATTGGTTTTTGTTTTGATTGAATTGGATTATTATTAGGACCTCTATATTTAAAAGAACTGTTAGAATATGAATTAGTTGAATTATAAGGATTTTTAGTGGTTTGAAAAACCAAAGATTCTGGAGGATGAAAAACTCCTCTTTGTTGTTTATCTTGAACTACCAAATTGAAGGCCTTTGAAAGTGATGGTAAAGGATCCATTAAAAGGATTTGTTTCCTAACAAGAGCATAACAATCATTAAGACCCATTAAAAATTTGAGAAGATACTTACGTTTTTCTCTTTGCGTCATATGTTTTAAGAATTGACATTCAGAATTGCTACAAGAATATGAATTGAAATCCTCTAAACTTTTTAATTCTTGCCACAATGTTATTAATTTGGTATAGTATACCTTTATATCCATATGACCTTGTTGAAGGTTCTGTAGTTCTTGTTTAATACTAAAAATACGTAGCATATTACTTTGATTAAACCTATCATGGAGGTTTTGTCATATTTCAGATGCAGTTTTCATGTGATCAATACTAATTCCTATATCTTTTGACACAGAATTAATGATCTAGGAAGACACAATATCATTGCATCTCATCCATGTTTCATAATTTGTACCAGAAGGAGAAGGAACAGAAAACTTACCTGTCACAAATCCGAGTTTGTTGCGACCATTTAGCGCTATGGTCATTGATCGGCGCCATGTATTGTAATTGACTTCACCTGTCAATTTATTAGTGACTAACAGAATGCAACCAGTGTCAGAATTATGTAGATAGTATGAATTTTTATAAGGATCTGAAACTTGCAGTGAATCAATGGAACTAGAAAAAGATGCAGGATTACTAGTCATGATTCGAACAATTATGGATTATGAACAAAAATTAAGGATTAAGAACAATCTGGAATGAACCAGAAATGAAGCACAAATTATAAACCAAGAATGAATGAATGAACAAGCCTGCAAGATGGAACCAACGCCTGTAGAAATTATAAACCAAGAATGAATGAACAAGTCTATTGAACCAATGCCTGCAAGATGATTTTCTTTTATTTTTTGCAAGAAAAACACGGAATTTCTGCAAGATGAACTACACAGACGCCGAATTTGGCAAGATGAATATCTACAACACAATAAAACACCGATGAATTTCTGCAATACAAACAAACGCAGATGAAATTGGCAAGAAACGCAGATGAAACGCCGATGAATTTCTGCAATACAACAAAACATAGATGAAAAAAAACTGAATAAGACGGTGAAATTCGAACACCAGACGACAACGAACACGAGAAAGAACGAGATAAGATGAAATTCTTTCTGCAAATCTGGAAATTCTTTCAGAATCGACAACCCAAAATCACCAGAACATGAACAGATGCGAGCACCGCCAAAAATCAACACACCGAAACCGAAAATCAAATGAAAGCAAAAATCAGACGAGTGAAAATGAACTGATGCGGAGTTGAAGAAGATGAAGAATCGTCGGAAATGAGGGTCGGTGGAGAGGTGATAGGCGAAAGAAAGAAAAAAAAATATTGATTGTCAAAGGCAATTTTCCTAAAAAGAAATAAACTCTGATACCATATTACCCTGAAAATTTCACTCAAATTTGTTAAAGATGCTGAAATTCAGGATTATTTCTAGAATCAATTTTTAGAAAGAAAAGGAAGAAAATCGAGGAAAAAATGGGAAGAATATATTTTCTTTTATTTATCACAAGTAAAAAGTCAAGTTTACATCTATAGGTATCAATGTATTTATACCCATTAAACCTAACTATCTAATACAAGAATTAAACTAACAAATCAAGAAATACAAAGAAACCAAATAAATATAAACTAACAAAATGTTAATTTTTAATATGTTGTTCCATGGCCGCGCTTGCCGCTGCTTCGTCGCCGGTAAATCGCTCGCCTCGACCTTGCAGATCTGTGTGATGACCTTGTTCCGCCGTCCTCGCTCTAGCGAGGGGTTCTGCTAGTCGCCGCCTCTCATCCGGCCGCCGCACCGATGAACGTCATCGGCTTCACTCCCTTTTCCTTACTCATCCACAGCTTTCATCTACTGTGTCCCTCCATCACAGTCCTCCACTTTTTTCCATTCGTATCCATAACTCAAATAGATTTTCTCATTTTTCCATTCGGATCTATGATCTTCTTTTATTATCCGTCTTATTTTTTAATTTTTTTCCTATTTCTATTTTTTCATTTTTCCCGTGAACAGTAGCGATTTTCATTTTTTCTCTCTAAATAGCAGCGAAAATGTATCTAACGATTAAATAAAATGCCAACACATTACAAAAATTGATCAAATGGTTAAAAAAGCAACACATAGTCATTGGTACTGTTCACTTGGTCTTGTATTATATATATATTAAAGATATATATATATTTAATGTATATAAATGTGTAATTATTGAAAAAAAAAATATCTTCATTCGTTATTGTATCAAAGCCCAGAACATACATTCGTAACATAAATTTAATGTAAGTTTTAATTCTCATGATTACAATCGAATTTCGTTTCGTCCGCAACCATAAAAAATCGTAAATGAAATGTTTTTTTTGGCATTTGTGTTTGTTCCAATCATCCCCTAAATAGTTATTAATTATACAACTGAAATATGCGATAAATAATATACAAAATCTTATCATATTACAAAAATATCGAGTAAGATGTTTTTTTTTTGTAATATTTTTTATCGGATAACTTTTTGGCATTTCTAAAAAATAGTTAAATTTCAATTATTTTTTAAATCTATTATATGTTATTATGAATACATAACTTTTTAAAAATTGGTATTTCCTAAATATTAGTTGTGGATCATAATAGATGTCTCAACAATGGATTGAATCACGAATCCCGAACTTGTAATTGGTGTAGTAAGTTTGCTTTGCCTCGACGACAAGCTTTAGCTACCCATTTCGAGAGAGTAGTTTATCTAATCAATCGGAAGAAAGACTACACACATCCACATTCAATGGAGTAGTCCAGCTTGTCACAACGATTGCAGGCCTTGGAGATGATATTGAAGAACTCAGAATTTTCAATCGCTTCCAAAGGTGATATAAATCAGTTCATCAGATTCATCTATGACCATGGTATGTCACAACACAAACAATCATAAAATAGAGACGCACTAATATACTCGACTTTAAGTCTATACTATCTGAGGTGTTAGTTCAATGGCTCTGCAGAACGCACAAGTTGATCAAAATTGTTTCAAAGTTATTAATGAATAGAAAGGAGATCAAGGAGGCAACAAGAAACGGAGGTGATACAAGGAAAAGAAACAACTATACCTTTATAGACAAAACTAAACAAAGAGACGAACCTGGTATCTTCTTGAGATACAAATCCGAGGTAGATTCGTCACGAGAAATTCTTTATGTTGTTGTTTGTCTTGAGGGTTCTCTGTTCGAACTCTTTGATCGTCTTCACAAGCTTCTTCATGTTGTCATCATAGACGTAAGGAAGCTTGTTGTACAATGTCACCTTCTTCTTGGCTGACATGGGCAATAGCTCCCTGCAGAGCTCCTCATGCACGGTTATGGTGTTGTGGTAATGGTAATAACGAATCTTTGTCTCTGTCTTGTGTAGCGTCTTCCCTATCACATTCTCAGACATGTGAACTCCAGTTGCGTAGGCGTTCTTGGCCTGGATAGCATATTTTCTGTCACGTCGTATACCTGTTCTGGATTCCCTGAATAGCAGCTTCTCAAATCCCCATTGCCTGAAATGGCCGGCCACACAGAGAAACATAAGGGCAAAACTCAAAAAAGCAAACACGTATTCCATATTAAATATTATACAATCATTATCCTACCTAGACTGTTGTTAGCCAGATTAATTTCAATCTTTCTTGACCTGGCTTTCAAACTACTTATGATGGCTACGAATTTAATGACAGTAAAGCTTAAAGCCAAAGTCAATCCAGAGAAGGAAGTTGAATTCTGCTTTAAATGAACTCTTCTCCTTTTTGTAGAAAATCTCTGACCCGTCACACGTTCAAACAGGCTACAGTATTGCAAAATCACAAACTTCATAGAAATGCAACGGAGCATCCCACCACTAAAATCTGATTTTCCACCAACCCATTTCAATGTCACCAGGAGACTCTAACAGTTTGGCATCAAATTCCCAATTCCCATGTATAAGAGGGTTTTTAGAAGCTTACCCAGCATAATCTTGAGTTGAATCATTCAAGCAGAGAACACTAGACATGGGGTTCTGCTCAATTGTGAACTGAGTGTTATCCGACAACTCGGAGAGCACAGACTCGAGTGTCCTCTCCTGAGGCAAGTAAATGTACTCATCGACGTCGAAGTAGAACGTCCAATTTGCGGCGTGTCGATACCGATGCAAGCAATCGTTAACGATCAGGAACTGGTTGTAGTAGTAGCCATCATAAGATGATTGATCGCGTATGTCCTGAACCGTGACCCTCCCAGCTCGGACCCACGGCTCTAGAACCTCCGGCGTCACTCCTCCGGCGTCGTGGAAGACGAAGTGCGACCTCTCGCCGAAGAACCACGAATGGTAAGCTATCCACTCTCGCATACGCGCCGCGCTCAGGTTTCCGTACAGCGACGAGCCGCAGTAGAGGTACTCGTATGGATACGGCGGAGAGAATCTGGATTCGTTGTAGGATCCGGCGGATTCTTCAAGCGCCGTGAATCGTTCGAACTTCCTCGGGGATTCGCCGTAGTAGGCGTTGATCAGGAGCTTGCCTCCAGAGTTGTCGGTGTTAGGGTTCGTAGCGAAGGTGCAATTGACGACAACGACAGTGTAGACACGGCCATAGCCCCAATCTGGGAGAATCTTGTACGCTTTAGCTCGAACCGAGGATCCATTGTTCGAAACCCACTCGCACTTGAACCATGGCTTCCCAAACACATGGATCGGCTTCGAAGCGAGTCCGACCACTGCAAACGTCGCCGGGCCACCGCGGTAACCTCCCATCAGCACGAACAGCGCCGCAGCGTTTCCGAACGGCTGGAAGACGCGCTTGTTCGGATCTGGAGGCTTCACGGAGACAGAGTAGTACTTCCGCGAGTAAGAACCACTCGTATTCGCCGGCGGCATCGTACCCTCCGCCGTCGCAGCGGCTAGAGAATTTCCCGAGGGAGTTACCGCCGTAGAGATGAGGTTGTGGTAGTAAGGAGGGAGGTTCCATATCAGCATGACGAGAGTGAGAGCGACCAATGCAGCGACCAAGGGCTTCGTCTCGAAGCAGACGAAGAATCTCCCCACGGCGGAGGAGGCGGCTGATACCGGCGGCGAAGCTTCCTTCCTCATATTCTCTGGCGCCGGCGACTGTAACCGTGACGGTGGTGTTAACGGTAACAGTAACAGTAACGGGAGTTATTATTTTTTAAATATATATATATATTTTTTTGTGGCGTGGTTTAGTGGACAAGCGTCAACAAGGAGTCACCACAGAGCCGACACGGCGTTAGATTAAATGAAATTCGTGGATGTATTTGCATATATCGCATCACATGGAGAGAGAGTGTTAATTATAATATCGAGGTGGTTACGAGAGTGGGCCTGGATCTTTTTAGAATTACGAAAATGCCATTATACCGAATTGAATGAAATCAGATCGAACGGCTTTGACTGGCTGGCACCCATAAGATGGGATCCACTTTCGAGCTTTTACGATATCTCAAACGGTTGTTTTTCCCGTAAAAAGGTAATGGTTAATATTTTTTTAAGATGAAAGATTTAAAATATCCTTGAATCTGTTTGTTTTATAATTAAATATTAAATTATGAAATGATAAAATAATAGATAAATTATGTTTTATTGGATATCAATTTTTAATATTTAATTATTCATTTATTTTTAATATTAAAATTAAAGTTGAAGAAAGGGTTAAACGTTAGGTGGACGGATATGTCCACCGTATAGAGTATCTTGATGGAACCTAGATAGAGAACGAGCATAGACAGAGAACGAGCGAGGACGGCAGCGGACAACAGATGTTGTGTAAAGTAAAGGCGAGAAATTGTTATGATAAGTTGTGCCACATCGGCTAGGACATGAACCTTGCGGCTTATATATGTGGTGTTAGGCAACCCTAAACTCTTGAGTTAGCTTTTGGGATTAGTTAGGCCCAGCCCATATTTGTCATAGTATCAGAGCCCGGTTCGTCCCGATTTGAATATACCGATGTTGGGCCCCCGATTGTGATGTCCACGCTCCAGGATCGAGCCTGGGCGTGAGGGGGAGTGTTATGATAAGTTGTGCCACATCGGCTAGGACATGAACCTTGCGGCTTATATATGTGGTGTTAGGCAACCCTAAACTCTTGAGCTAGCTTTTGGGATTAGTTAGGCCCAGCCCATATTTGTCAGAAATGAAACTGAGGTGGAGGTGAGAGACGAGGATGTGAGATTAAGGTAACACGCTAAAAGAGAGATGAAGTTGCGGTTGGAGGCGAAAGTCAAGGACGAAGATGAGAGACGAAAGCAAGGATGAATGTGACAATGGGAGATGAAAAACGACAGAGGAGAGCCAAATGCGGGACAACGATTGAAAAACGAGGACGAGAGGACAAAGAACGACAAGAACGAGATGACAGGAGATGAAAGACGACATAAGACAATCGACATAGGACGACGAGGATGACACAACAAAGGACTTCGAGGACGAGACAACAAAGGACGGCTCGGACGCGAGGATCAGAGGCGAAGAGAGGGAACGGAAAGTTAGGTTTTTGTTGATCTTTCAACACCACAACAACGGCGTTTTTATTCAATTTTTTTAATAAAAATAGATCATCTAGACAACCATACAGTGATTAATTGGTCATCTAAACCACTAGATAGCTCATCCGCTTGACACCCCGATTGGAGGTAAATTAGAGCGACTTATGTCGTCTATGTCGAATTTTAAAAAATTGATTAAAATATATAATTTACATTAATTTAAATGTGATAATGTGTAATATTTTATTTATTCTAAGGGACTAACTCAGCATTGATATCATTTTATTATAAATTTGTATTTTTTATTTTAATATACCACTTTTAAATTTATTTTTAAATAGTAATTTAATTAAACATTATAAAAAAATTTGGCACTTTTTAAAAAAGGTTGTGGCAAATGAAAAAATAAACAATAATAAGGTTTAAAAATTGTAAATATAGATGTGTGATAAAAATAACAGAAATGAAAAAACGGAGGAATAACAATCATGGCCATGTAAAACAAAATATGGTTGGTGCAATTATTAGTGGAGTGGAGCCCTAGTTGCGAACATAATCCGACACTTACTTTTTTATTTATTTCAGCTAAAATAATTACCACACAATTTCCATTTACATAGTAAAAGAAAGAATCTGATATTATATAAATATATAATGTGAAATTATTTCCAGATAATGAGACGAAATAAAGATGGTAACAAATATATATATATATATATATATATCATGAACACTGTATGACTCATGTGACACTATTTATTTTCTGGCATCATTTTATTAGTTTGATTGACGTGGCGTTTTATAGTCATTGGATTTAGGTGTTGTTTGCTCACCCATGTTGTTAACCGTCCGATATGTAAATAATTTTAATATGCAAAGAACTGTTTGATGTGGGCCCACCAATCTATATTGTTTTTCTCTTTTATCACTCATTAACAGAGAATACCTTACATTTTCTTTCTCATGCAAATATCCATTCTTGGCTTCCACATTAAAAAAGAAATAAATTTATTAATTTAGTTTTAAAAAGTAAACGAGTTCAATATTTGTTAAAGTTATAACGTTTACTTTGTAATCATTTACGATTGTCAATTTGTTTTTTTATAAATTTTAAAAAATAGATAATTAATAGACCATTATATTATATAAAAATTCTTTGTAAAATGAAAAATTATATCTAAATAAAAAATTATAAAACATTTTTTAAAACATTGAGGAAGACATCCGAAGGCTATATTAAATCATATAAGACATCCGAAGGCTATATTAATCATATAAAACATTCGAAGGCTATATTTATCATATAAAACATTCAAAAACTGAAAATATTTCTCTAAATAAAAATAAAAATTAATGATTAATAATGAATTCAAAATTGATAATTTTACACCCAAAATTTATCTTAAAAAACACATTGAAAATCTACGTTTAATATTATAATTTTTTATTATACAATTAATATTAAAATTTAAAATCAATTAGGATAGTTTTATTGATTTTAAATTGTAATATCAATTGTAAAATAAAAAAATTATAATATTAAACTTAGATTTTTCAATTTGATTTTTAAAATAAATTTTGATTCAAACGCCTCTCGATTCATGAAAAAGTAAAAAAAAAAAAAGTAGTAAAAATGTCAAATAGATGTCTCTCACGTGTTAAATGTAAACTACTTTAGGATTCTCTTTTACTTACATATCACACTAATTCATTATAAAATAATAAAAAAATAATAAAAAAATTGATACAAACTATTAGAACACGTGTTAAACTACTTTAGGATTCTCTTTTACTTACATATCACACTAATTCATTATAAAATAATAAAAAAATAATAAAAAAATTGATACTGATACAAAGAAAATATATAAAATATTTTTACATATTTATTTATAAAATTATTTATTACTTCACACTAATTCATAAACGAATATGATACTTTAAGAATCATCTATGAATTAACATAACATTTTTAGAATAATATATGAATTTTTGTAATTATTTCTAAATTGATCGATTTAATAATGTATAATTTCATGAATAAATATTTTATAAAAAATTATGTATTTTTTGTTAGATTGAAATATATTCAAAAATTATTACAACAATATTATAACTATACACAATCATTGAAATTGGTATTACGGATTCCATCTTTCATAAAAAAAAAATTATCTCACAAACTCAACTAAAAATATTTTTTAAAAATTTGATTTTATGGGATAATCTAATTCCGTTTGAAAATCACTAGAATACTAGTTGAAAATTTTAGACCCGCTAAATTTTTTTAGATCTATAGTTTCTCTATCTCGAAATAGGGTCAAGAGAGATTGATCCATCCCAATTAAGAGAGTGAAACTATGAGTAAAAGGATTTTAAACAATCTTGACAATTATATAACAAAATTTTGGTGGAGTCGTAACCAAACGCAAACGCGACGATTGCGTTTTCTGGTGATTCTGGGTGACAATAAAATCGACTGGTGGAATCGGAATCGCCCGAACGAAACACAGATTTTAAAAAATCTGAAATTATGTTGCGTTACATTTGTATTTGATGCGTTTTGAATAAAATTATCAAAATATCCTCGTATCTTTCTTTAATTTCTTCTCTCTTTCTATTATAATTTATATTAATTGTAACTATATATACATGTATATATATATGTATTCTAGATTTAAATATTTTTATAATTTTAAAATTTTAAGTTTATTTCAAATATTTGAAAATTATAATTAAAAAATATAAACTAAACAAAAAATTTAAATAAATATTTTTCTTAATAATGTCTATTTTAATAATTTTGTTCAAAACGAAATCATAACAGTTTTTTCTCATTCATTTCTAGTCGTAGTCGTCCGCAAACCTAACGATTCCACTATTTTGATAAAATGAAACAAAAAATCGCCAATCGCTTACCGAAATGCCACGCACAAAACACAAACGTTGTGTTTCTACCAAACAAACCCTAAATACATCAATCACGTAACCATTATAAAGATCAACAAAACTAGATAAAGAATAGCAACCAAAGGTAAAGCCAATGTCATGCATTGATGTGCAATTTCGTTACTCATTCTAAATGCCGACATACGTATATCCTTTCACATCATGTTTAGAACCAAATTTAGGAAACTGATAAAAACAGACACGTCTACACTATATTCATCACATCATATATTCAACGAAACATTAAATATGGAATAACCGAAATTATTTTTATATTAGATGAAATAGTTTTATAAGGTTAGAATTTTTTTAGTTTGGAATTTAAATAATAATGATAGTTAATATATTAATTTGAAATATTAGCAGTAAGAAATGCTTTTATATGAAACTCCTTTAGAATTTATAAATTTAGGTGGAAAAATATATAACAATAAATGAATTTATGTGAAAAAATAATTAATGTATTAATTGAAAATTAAAAAAATTTACGTGGAACTCTTTCTTAGCATGTCAATTATGTTTTGGCAGTTACTCCAATCATATTTTGACAAATCTTTTACTACGTTACGACCCGACGTACAGAAACATGACCTTTGGAAGCTTCCGACCGACAAAGAAAACCTTCTGCTGGAATAGTTTTAACTACAACGGCAAAGTAATTTAGCTTAGAGAAAGGTAAAAAATGTTTCTTCTACCTTATCCCAATTGTGTTGAAAAATACAAAAGAACAGTATATAAAATATAATAAGACAAAATATAAGACAATAAACCAAATTTACACGCATGTATTTTCTATTTAAAATAAGAAATTTGTTGATTATTTATATATACAAATTTGTTATTTAAAAGTATATTCAATTAAATATGTAGGATTATTTATCGGACAACCAAAGTGATGTTTGCAACTCAATTATAAATCTAGTTCGTTTTATGATTTTAATTGGAGAGTTGGTGTTTATTTTCTAAAACTACACAACAAAAAGATCACTACACTAATTTTTAGTGACGAATCGTGTAGGATGCAATACTGATGAGGCAGAACCACTACAATCGATCGATATCGATATCGACTTCATCATCAACAATTGACGCAGTAGAAATCTTAAGAGAATTCTGATTCTCTTTGTTTATCTATGTTTTAGTTTTTCTACACAAGATTTATTTTGATTATACGGTTAACAGGTAAATAGTGAGTAATTGGATATATTTATATGTTTTGTCTTAATTTTAGAAATCAAAATATAATTAATTTATAATTAATTAACTTTGTAATGAATCTTATATTTATTTGTAATTGCACTAAAAGATATATACTTTCAACAGTCTCCCATTTGTCGTAAGTGCCAATTACTCGATAATACAAATATGCATCATCATACGTATGCCACTATGCATATCATATATTAATCTCAAAGAGACGTCCATTCTCAAAATAAGTCAATTTCGATGCCAGTAGAAAACATAATCGATTACCACGCTCATTATCCATCAATCATCGGTGAATACCAAAACACTCATTAGTGTGTGACCCCATGGATTCAACACTAAATTGGTAGAAGATTAGTTTTACTAATCATCTAATCGAGGTTGGTTTCTAACAACACTCCTCAATGACCATAGTGTGAATAAATATCTTTTATTCTGATGAACTACAGTGAACGAGAATTCGGTATTTCCTTCCGTCTTTCTAGTTCCAGATAATCCTAGGATATGGTTTGATTATCAATCCTTAATCGATTGTCGAATGAACTCGAGTAACTCTTTACCTTATCATTCAATTGCTTGACCAAAGATTTTACCGGTTGTTATGATCTATGAAAACATAGAGCTTAAACTCTTAGTTAAAATTGAAGGATCTCGTACGTCTTGATCATCAAATTCACAAGCAAATGATCATTCTCAATATACTTCCAATAAGTGCTCTAGAGCAAAGGGTGTCTGGAATTAAAGAATGACAAATAAGTTTTCAATTTCTCTGTTGACCTTAGGTCCAAGGATATTATGATATTCAAATGTTTTTCGAGAATTCATAGTGACAAATTAATGATAATTTGACCATTAGAAAATATTTCTTTAGTTTAATGTATTGATCATATATCCATGTACATCATCCATATACTTGACTTCGTAAAAGAGACCCACTATTTCAATCGAATAAAAATCGTTACATGTATGTTGATCTAACCAGATAACGAACGTCCTATTAGTTATCATACGATCAAGAACATATTTTGATCTATATACGATAAAACGTATCTCTTTTTATCATGATCTCTATCATGAAAATGAGTTTCCAATATAAATCATGTATATATATACTCTCTATATAAAAATCAACAAAATGAAATAAATGATGCCTTATTATTAAAATAAAATGTTTATACATAACATGAATGTGTACTACTTCTAAATAATATCAAGTCCTTGAAAATATACTAGAATTAGTTCCAATACTTTACATCTTTCAATCTTATCTTCAACTTGTGCTCATCAAACTCCTTTGAACCAAACGCTTTTTGTGAGTGGATCGGTTACGTTTTCCTTTCCTTCAACTTTGATAATCTGAATGTCCTCATGTTCTATATGTCTATTAAGATGGTACTTTCGCATAAAATACTTCGATCTTTGATAAGATCTCGGTTTCTAAGACATATTATGAAACAAATAATGTTTTAATGTATTTTGGAATGCTACATGAGAAGATTGATATTTGTAGAAATTGTTGCATGTTGTTTTGGGGAGTAGATAAAGGTAGATAAAGACCTTTTGGAATGTAAATTTTGCGGTGCAAGTAGATTTCGTCCAAACAAACCATCTTTACGAAAATATGTACAATATAAAAAGATTTTTTATATGCCTATAACAAATAAATTAAACATGTTATATGAATAAAAAACTCACTTGACGAGTGAAATGATAATGCAATATCCATCGGATGACAAAGATTGGAAGGATTTCAATGAAATATTTTATGAGTTTATGTATAAAACGATAAATGCTTATCTTTGTCTATGTACCGATTGGTTTTAGTCCATATGGATAATCCAAAGGTCAATATTCTCCATGGTCTGTGATTTGTCTCTGTATATTTTGCCTCCCGAAATATATCTGAAAAGACAAGTTATGTTTCTGATGTTGCTGATTCTAAGACCAGAACATCCAAAGAAAAGTTTTGATGTATTATTACAGCCCTTAAATCATGAATTAAAAGATTTATGGAACAATGAAATTGTTGCATATGACGTAAATACGAAGCAAAACTTCACATTGAAAGCGATGTTGTTGTGGACAATTAGCGACTTCCCTGTCTATGGAATGTTATCTGGATGGAGCATGCATGAGAGACTGGCATGTCCATATATTGTATGGATGATACAGATTTGTTTCGTCTAGTATATAGGAAGAAACCATGTTGGTTTGATTTTCATAGACAATTTCTTTCACGTGGACATAAATTCAGAAAAGATAAGATAGATTCTCGAAAGAACGTGGTATAGAAAGAATAGACACCATGCATGAAAACATGTATGCAAATACTATACAAACGAATAAACATGATGGAAAATTTACAAGAATCGGTGGAATGTGGAGGAAATTGATGTGCGTTAACTCAAGTAATAAATTATCTAGATCTAATGCTTCCGCAAGGATACGGATCGTGTAGCAACTAGGGTCGAACACAAGGAATTGATGCAACCTTAAAGCTATTAAACTAATGGAATAGACGTGTAATTTGAATAATTGTGGATTCCGAACGAACTAAACTAAACTAATCGACGGGATAAACTTATGACTAAGCACCATAGGTATCGTGAGTTGCACAACGATGTAACGAAGTTCTAAAAAGATAATTGGTCTTAGGTACTATCATGAGTTCAGGGAATTCAAGCTCTCCTATAGGAATTGACTGGCGTAGACTTGTCCACTATCTAGCATGCGTATACCAATATATCTATTGCGCATCTCACATACATAGACGCATTAACTGAAAATATTTCTCTAAATAAAAATAAAAATTAATGATTAATAATGAATTCAAAATTGATAATTTTACACCCAAAATTTATCTTAAAAAACACATTGAAAATCTACGTTTAATATTATAATTTTTTATTATACAATTAATATTAAAATTTAAAATCAATTAGGATAGTTTTATTGATTTTAAATTGTAATATCAATTGTAAAATAAAAAAATTATAATATTAAACTTAGATTTTTCAATTTGATTTTTAAAATAAATTTTGATTCAAACGCCTCTCGATTCATGAAAAAGTAAAAAAAAAAAAAGTAGTAAAAATGTCAAATAGATGTCTCTCACGTGTTAAATGTAAACTACTTTAGGATTCTCTTTTACTTACATATCACACTAATTCATTATAAAATAATAAAAAAATAATAAAAAAATTGATACAAACTATTAGAAAATATATAAAATATTTTTACATATTTATTTATAAATAAAATTATTACTTCACACTAATTCATAAACGAATATGATACTTTAAGAATCATCTATGAATTAACATAACATTTTTAGAATAATATATGAATTTTTGTAATTATTTCTAAATTGATCGATTTAATAATGTATAATTTCATGAATAAATATTTTATAAAAAATTATGTATTTTTTGTTAGATTGAAATATATTCAAAAATTATTACAACAATATTATAACTAAAATTAACATAACATTTTTAGAATAATATATGAATTTTTGTAATTATTTCTAAATTGATCGATTTAATAATGTATAATTTCATGAATAAATATTTTATAAAAAATTATGTATTTTTTGTTAGATTGAAATATATTCAAAAATTATTACAACAATATTATAACTATACACAATCATTGAAATTGGTATTACGGATTCCATCTTTCATAAAAAAAAAATTATCTCACAAACTCAACTAAAAATATTTTTTAAAAATTTGATTTTATGGGATAATCTAATTCCGTTTGAAAATCACTAGAATACTAGTTGAAAATTTTAGACCCGCTAAATTTTTTTAGATCTATAGTTTCTCTATCTCGAAATAGGGTCAAGAGAGATTGATCCATCCCAATTAAGAGAGTGAAACTATGAGTAAAAGGATTTTAAACAATCTTGACAATTATATAACAAAATTTTGGTGGAGTCGTAACCAAACGCAAACGCGACGATTGCGTTTTCTGGTGATTCTGGGTGACAATAAAATCGACTGGTGGAATCGGAATCGCCCGAACGAAACACAGATTTTAAAAAATCTGAAATTATGTTGCGTTACATTTGTATTTGATGCGTTTTGAATAAAATTATCAAAATATCCTCGTATCTTTCTTTAATTTCTTCTCTCTTTCTATTATAATTTATATTAATTGTAACTATATATACATGTATATATATATGTATTCTAGATTTAAATATTTTTATAATTTTAAAATTTTAAGTTTATTTCAAATATTTGAAAATTATAATTAAAAAATATAAACTAAACAAAAAATTTAAATAAATATTTTTCTTAATAATGTCTATTTTAATAATTTTGTTCAAAACGAAATCATAACAGTTTTTTCTCATTCATTTCTAGTCGTAGTCGTCCGCAAACCTAACGATTCCACTATTTTGATAAAATGAAACAAAAAATCGCCAATCGCTTACCGAAATGCCACGCACAAAACACAAACGTTGTGTTTCTACCAAACAAACCCTAAATACATCAATCACGTAACCATTATAAAGATCAACAAAACTAGATAAAGAATAGCAACCAAAGGTAAAGCCAATGTCATGCATTGATGTGCAATTTCGTTACTCATTCTAAATGCCGACATACGTATATCCTTTCACATCATGTTTAGAACCAAATTTAGGAAACTGATAAAAACAGACACGTCTACACTATATTCATCACATCATATATTCAACGAAACATTAAATATGGAATAACCGAAATTATTTTTATATTAGATGAAATAGTTTTATAAGGTTAGAATTTTTTTAGTTTGGAATTTAAATAATAATGATAGTTAATATATTAATTTGAAATATTAGCAGTAAGAAATGCTTTTATATGAAACTCCTTTAGAATTTATAAATTTAGGTGGAAAAATATATAACAATAAATGAATTTATGTGAAAAAATAATTAATGTATTAATTGAAAATTAAAAAAATTTACGTGGAACTCTTTCTTAGCATGTCAATTATGTTTTGGCAGTTACTCCAATCATATTTTGACAAATCTTTTACTACGTTACGACCCGACGTACAGAAACATGACCTTTGGAAGCTTCCGACCGACAAAGAAAACCTTCTGCTGGAATAGTTTTAACTACAACGGCAAAGTAATTTAGCTTAGAGAAAGGTAAAAAATGTTTCTTCTACCTTATCCCAATTGTGTTGAAAAATACAAAAGAACAGTATATAAAATATAATAAGACAAAATATAAGACAATAAACCAAATTTACACGCATGTATTTTCTATTTAAAATAAGAAATTTGTTGATTATTTATATATACAAATTTGTTATTTAAAAGTATATTCAATTAAATATGTAGGATTATTTATCGGACAACCAAAGTGATGTTTGCAACTCAATTATAAATCTAGTTCGTTTTATGATTTTAATTGGAGAGTTGGTGTTTATTTTCTAAAACTACACAACAAAAAGATCACTACACTAATTTTTAGTGACGAATCGTGTAGGATGCAATACTGATGAGGCAGAACCACTACAATCGATCGATATCGATATCGACTTCATCATCAACAATTGACGCAGTAGAAATCTTAAGAGAATTCTGATTCTCTTTGTTTATCTATGTTTTAGTTTTTCTACACAAGATTTATTTTGATTATACGGTTAACAGGTAAATAGTGAGTAATTGGATATATTTATATGTTTTGTCTTAATTTTAGAAATCAAAATATAATTAATTTATAATTAATTAACTTTGTAATGAATCTTATATTTATTTGTAATTGCACTAAAAGATATATACTTTCAACAGTCTCCCATTTGTCGTAAGTGCCAATTACTCGATAATACAAATATGCATCATCATACGTATGCCACTATGCATATCATATATTAATCTCAAAGAGACGTCCATTCTCAAAATAAGTCAATTTCGATGCCAGTAGAAAACATAATCGATTACCACGCTCATTATCCATCAATCATCGGTGAATACCAAAACACTCATTAGTGTGTGACCCCATGGATTCAACACTAAATTGGTAGAAGATTAGTTTTACTAATCATCTAATCGAGGTTGGTTTCTAACAACACTCCTCAATGACCATAGTGTGAATAAATATCTTTTATTCTGATGAACTACAGTGAACGAGAATTCGGTATTTCCTTCCGTCTTTCTAGTTCCAGATAATCCTAGGATATGGTTTGATTATCAATCCTTAATCGATTGTCGAATGAACTCGAGTAACTCTTTACCTTATCATTCAATTGCTTGACCAAAGATTTTACCGGTTGTTATGATCTATGAAAACATAGAGCTTAAACTCTTAGTTAAAATTGAAGGATCTCGTACGTCTTGATCATCAAATTCACAAGCAAATGATCATTCTCAATATACTTCCAATAAGTGCTCTAGAGCAAAGGGTGTCTGGAATTAAAGAATGACAAATAAGTTTTCAATTTCTCTGTTGACCTTAGGTCCAAGGATATTATGATATTCAAATGTTTTTCGAGAATTCATAGTGACAAATTAATGATAATTTGACCATTAGAAAATATTTCTTTAGTTTAATGTATTGATCATATATCCATGTACATCATCCATATACTTGACTTCGTAAAAGAGACCCACTATTTCAATCGAATAAAAATCGTTACATGTATGTTGATCTAACCAGATAACGAACGTCCTATTAGTTATCATACGATCAAGAACATATTTTGATCTATATACGATAAAACGTATCTCTTTTTATCATGATCTCTATCATGAAAATGAGTTTCCAATATAAATCATGTATATATATACTCTCTATATAAAAATCAACAAAATGAAATAAATGATGCCTTATTATTAAAATAAAATGTTTATACATAACATGAATGTGTACTACTTCTAAATAATATCAAGTCCTTGAAAATATACTAGAATTAGTTCCAATACTTTACATCTTTCAATCTTATCTTCAACTTGTGCTCATCAAACTCCTTTGAACCAAACGCTTTTTGTGAGTGGATCGGTTACGTTTTCCTTTCCTTCAACTTTGATAATCTGAATGTCCTCATGTTCTATATGTCTATTAAGATGGTACTTTCGCATAAAATACTTCGATCTTTGATAAGATCTCGGTTTCTAAGACATATTATGAAACAAATAATGTTTTAATGTATTTTGGAATGCTACATGAGAAGATTGATATTTGTAGAAATTGTTGCATGTTGTTTTGGGGAGTAGATAAAGGTAGATAAAGACCTTTTGGAATGTAAATTTTGCGGTGCAAGTAGATTTCGTCCAAACAAACCATCTTTACGAAAATATGTACAATATAAAAAGATTTTTTATATGCCTATAACAAATAAATTAAACATGTTATATGAATAAAAAACTCACTTGACGAGTGAAATGATAATGCAATATCCATCGGATGACAAAGATTGGAAGGATTTCAATGAAATATTTTATGAGTTTATGTATAAAACGATAAATGCTTATCTTTGTCTATGTACCGATTGGTTTTAGTCCATATGGATAATCCAAAGGTCAATATTCTCCATGGTCTGTGATTTGTCTCTGTATATTTTGCCTCCCGAAATATATCTGAAAAGACAAGTTATGTTTCTGATGTTGCTGATTCTAAGACCAGAACATCCAAAGAAAAGTTTTGATGTATTATTACAGCCCTTAAATCATGAATTAAAAGATTTATGGAACAATGAAATTGTTGCATATGACGTAAATACGAAGCAAAACTTCACATTGAAAGCGATGTTGTTGTGGACAATTAGCGACTTCCCTGTCTATGGAATGTTATCTGGATGGAGCATGCATGAGAGACTGGCATGTCCATATATTGTATGGATGATACAGATTTGTTTCGTCTAGTATATAGGAAGAAACCATGTTGGTTTGATTTTCATAGACAATTTCTTTCACGTGGACATAAATTCAGAAAAGATAAGATAGATTCTCGAAAGAACGTGGTATAGAAAGAATAGACACCATGCATGAAAACATGTATGCAAATACTATACAAACGAATAAACATGATGGAAAATTTACAAGAATCGGTGGAATGTGGAGGAAATTGATGTGCGTTAACTCAAGTAATAAATTATCTAGATCTAATGCTTCCGCAAGGATACGGATCGTGTAGCAACTAGGGTCGAACACAAGGAATTGATGCAACCTTAAAGCTATTAAACTAATGGAATAGACGTGTAATTTGAATAATTGTGGATTCCGAACGAACTAAACTAAACTAATCGACGGGATAAACTTATGACTAAGCACCATAGGTATCGTGAGTTGCACAACGACTGGTTCAACATCTTCATAATCGCATATGTATTGTCCATCTATGTCACTTCTTGCGAGAATCTCCACTCTTTTGTCTATATCAATTAACCGTATCGGCTCCTGGTGATCAATTTGCAATGGATCTTCTTTTTCATCTGTGCTTATAACTCCTCGCGCCTTGATCAGTAATACGGCCCACCACTCCTCTCTTTTACGTTTCAATGTTGTTAGATACTGCACGTAACATACTTCTGGCAATACTCTTTAACCCATGGTAATAGATCTACTCAGACATGAACGCAGTAAAGAAACAAAGGAGAATACTAAATTCGACATAGAAAGAGAATAAGAATGCTCCCTATTCATCAACCGATGTCTTCAATAGATCCTCCTTGCTCCCGATCCTTTGTTCCGTCTTTTCTTCCTTTTTCCTTCTGACCTAATGTCTCTGAATGTTCTCCTCTCCAATCTGGTTCGAATCCCCTTTATTTAGATCTGATCTCTCCTAGTTTGGCCGTTCTAAATCTTAGGAATTAGTTGAGAAAAACAAGGGCCCGAGCGGGCACAGCTTCTACCCACTCGTGCAAGGCCTTGTGCCCGGTCGTGTACACCCTTTCTAGTCCAATGCCCGAGCGTGTATGTCTTGAGATGTTGTTTCCGCTCCTTTCGCTCGGTGTTTGAATGTTCACTTGAATCCATGGCCTTGCACAAGTTGAACCTTGTCATTCAACTACGTTTTCGGGGTTAAATTGTCATAATCTCTCGTGTTTCTCCTCATGTCTTCGTTTCCTATGCAAAACACGAAATGTAGATGAAGTCCTCGAATAAACTCGATAAATGTATGAAATCTAAGTAATCTACTCAAAACTAAACCTAAGAATGATATAAAAACTACAACGGATTACGTGTTATCAGAAATCGTGGGCATCGAAAACCACAGACCAAGGTGAATGGCATAACTAGTACAAACATAGTATTTTTGAGGAACTACTACATTGGATATCACTCATATTGTGTCATAATTTGGATGTTGTGCATATTGAAAATAGTTTTTTGATAACATCATCAACATTGTCTTGAATGTGACGGAGGAAACGAAAGATACCATACAATCGATGAAAGATTTGAAGACAATATGTCGCAGACCTGAGTTGGAGTTATGCGGCAAATATCCTAATATTCTGATTGTCTAGGCCTACAAAAAAATATTATTGAGTTGGGTAAAAGAAGATATTAAATCTCAGATGGATATGCATTAAACATTGCTTGGTGTGTGGATATTGTGGATTCAAGGCTCATCGAGTTAAAAAGTCACGGCTGTCACGTTTTTATATAGTGCCTCATTCCAATTGTGTTTGTGGAGCTATTACCATGAGTGCACAACGAGTTGTGCGAAATTCGCATATACTTCAAAGATATATGTTTAAGAAATTTAAAAAGAGATGACTTGGAGTTATTGAAAAACAATATCTCTGATGTATCATGCTATTTGGAAAGAGTTTTTCCGCCTTCCTTCTCCAATGTCATGGAACAGTTTCCAATACATTTACTAGACGAGGTAATACTCGGTGGCCCGATTCACTTTAGGTGGATGTCTCTATTCGAAAGGTTTTTCTTTTATCTAAAGAAAAAGGCAAAAAATAAAAGCGGTTGAAGGATCTATTGTTAAAAAACACTTGTTGGAAAAAATCACATATTTCAACATATTTTATTTCGATTTACATATTCTGACAAAATAGAGAAGATCAAAAGAAGATCACACAAACTATGTATATCAATTTAATCCTCAGTTTGGTGCAATTTGTGAGATCTTTACACCAAATTGAACGTACGAGAGGGAAATTCGAGGAATATTGGTTAACATGAGAGGTGTATAATCATGTCCATATATATATATATATTATTAAATTTCAAAAACTATTACCTTTCAAAACGTACAAAACGATGACAATCGATCTTGAATTTATTACAACTATATGTGTGTGTGTGTGTGTGAGATAACATATTTTCATTACAGGATTTTAGATGAATAAGTAATGGGTGCATATCCTTGTCTAAATGAAAATGAATTAAGAAAATGAAAGTTCAATATTATACCTCGTGGTTGAGAGATTAGTAAGTACATATATTTTCGTATATATAAGTAATTACTCATTTTTATATTGTATAGAAAAGATTGCGATGAGACACATCCTACTTGATTAAGAGATTTGGCTAATGGTTCTATGAGAATGTGTTGTGTTGGCCAATCATATTTATTCAAGAATACATATTTCACACTTACGAGTGCATAAAATATAGAAGCACGTTCAATTGCGACATTTTCATTAATGGTGAATAGAAATGATAATTTCTAATATATTTTCATGAAATCCTACAGTTTGAATATCTTGCTTTGGTTGGATTCAAGATAATTTTTCAAATGTCAGTGGTTCGACCCAATTGTAGCGAGTATATAGATGGCGAAAGAAGACACATCGTGCATCTATATTGTCTACATGCATGATATGCAGTCTCGATTACGCTTCATGATGAACAACACCAAGCACAACTACTACAACAAAAACGCCAAACCGACATGAGCAACAGACGAGGTTTTTAACCAACTCTTCTAGCACTAGGATTCAGAGGACTTTAAGACCAAAAGCGAAAAGGCCAAGAAATGTCGGTACAATGAGAAAGTTCCCGGGGATTGTCCATATCGCCATACCTCGAGTGTGAAGTCGTATCCCAAAACAAAGAAAGCGTTGGTAAGAATGTTTTTATATAATTTAATTTATTTATTTTTTAAAATGTTATCTAATCATATTATTTTAATGTTACACATGCAATGCAACATATCTTCGTTGATATTTAAATTTCTTTGGAAACTGGGTCTACGTGGGTTAGGTTTTGAGAATATGTTTTGGTTATTGGTGTTGACAAATAGTTTTTATGTGAAGCCCTTCCCACGAGAGTTGAAGTTTTGTCTGCCCCTTTGTGAGCCATAAAGAAAGAAATATTTGTTATAGTTTTGCTGGCCTCTAGTATATTTGGTGTTTTGTGAGGTGGATAAGATGAATCACTGGATTGAAACTCATTTTGTGCTATGAATGCTAAATGATGAGATGATGTGGAGGTTTTATGTGTTTTGCTGGTTTAAGCAAGACTGTTTCGATGACTAGCTACATCATCAAAGGTTGGAAAAAGAGTTCTATGCATATAGGACTGAATAAGAGTGGACAAGGTTTCATATTCTTTGCTTAATCCTTGCAACAACAAGGATATTTTCATGATTTTAGATATAGAATTTCCAATGGATCTAAGATGATCACATAGAAATTTAAATTGTCAATTGTAATCAGATAAAGGTTTATCTTATTTTGTTAAAAATTAAAGATATCCAAGAATATAAAACTCACTAGATATTGACAATTCATTGAAATTACGAGCTAAAGTCTGCCATACCTCTATTGATGTTTCAACATCCAAAACATTCCCATAAACTTCTTCAGAGAAACTTCGAGAAATCTAGGAATTTACAAGTTGATTGGTTTTAGCACAAGGATTGTAAAGTGGATAAGGTATGACAATGAGATCTCCATTGTTTATGATGGTGACGGTTGGATTGGATTTGGCAAACTCACCATTGATGAAACCTAGTAGTTTTTTAGATTTAAGGAGAAATTCAATTTGAGACTTCCAGATGAGGTAGTTCGCATAAAAATAACTTTACAATGATAAAATTTGAGATATTCACATGGACTGGAAACATATATGTCTCGTTATTATCCACTGAAGAAGAAAGAATTGATCCTCAAATTTTCGAAGACTCTGATATCATAAGAACATAAAGACTTTAAAGAAACAAAGGAGTATTAATCAAAGGAATTTCGTTGTCTTTCTAATGACCTTACAAGATTCGTGATACTCAATTTATACAAGTTTAGGATAGGTAAAGGCCAAGAAAAGTTTGTTTAAAAAAAAGACGATGTCATGGAAATATTTTCTGCAGAGAAATCACCATTAACAACCTAAAGTAGAGAATCTATTTTAATAAGGATTCTGTCATCCTTGGCATTTAACTTATGACTAATGTGGAAGCTGAAGTTTTTTGGATTGACGTTGGGTTAAGAAGGCTTTTCACCTTGTTGCAAAACCTTGGGCTCAACGACATTTATGGATTATTGTGCTTTATTCTTTTCTTTGAGAAACATAATGTTGCGGAATATATTATATTGTGTTGTCCCATATCAGTTAGGATATAAGCTATAGACTACTATATATGCGATTAGAAAACTTTAAAGTTTTGAACTAACTTTTGGGATTAGTTAGGTCCAAGCCCATATTTGACATGATATCAGAGTCTGGTTCGTCTTGATTTGAATGTTTCAATGTAGACCCCCGATTGCCTCCAAGACCAAATCTGAGCGTGAGGGGAGTGTTATATTGTGTTGTCTCATATCGGCTAGGACATGAACTATAAACTTCAATATATAGGATTAGACTACCTAACTCTTGAACTAGCTTTTGAGATTAGTTAGGTCCAAACCTATATTCGTAGTACACCGTTTCACTGAGCAGAGGAGGAGGTGACGACTTGAGATGTGCTTGTGATGTTGATATTTTCATATTGCTTTGTCCCCATCACTGGATTAGTTGTTGCAAAATGTGTTGTCACGAGACACGTCTTTATGCTCGCAAGGCACGTCGTGGAGTTTTTATTTTGGCAGTTCTAGGCGATTCACCACCACGGCAGCGACGATGGAGGGTTCGGGGAATGGAGTAGGCTGGCATCTCCACCATTTATACCGTAGCTTCGGTTAGACGGGAGAGTGCGATTTAGCTACGTCGGGGTGGAAAACAATGTTCCGATGGTTCATGTCATCGGTTGCATCGACGAATTGTTTCGAGGAAGAGAGATGAATGATAGAGTCTTTTTTTGGTGTGTGATATAGTAGAGGGAGAATTGCAGAGTGCAATCCATTTGCCAGAGGTGGTTTCACGCACCATATACGCGTATGTGGAGTGATAAAAGGTTTAGATAGTGTTGGACTATGGATGCTAATTGGACTAGTTTAGTCCGGCCTAACCCAACCCAACCTATCATGGGATAAGTTATTTTTCTTCTAGTCTAGCTTAACTCATATTTTATATGGGTTGAAAACTTTTAAACTAACCAAGACCACAAAAATCTATGGGTTATATAGGTTAGTCCGCGTGTTGTAATTCATTTTTTTTTTAATTTCTTATAATATCTAAAAATAAATTTTCTCTCTCGGAAAATAATATTATAAAAAAATAAATTATAAGTAAAATATTGGTACTATCATTATTTTCTTTAATATACCATTAATAATATATAACTAAACTAAAAAATTTATTATTTTTTGTAGTTTTTTAACCCGCGGATTGAGTTGTGGTCCATACGGGTTACAAAAAATTCCAAACCATAACTATTATTTTTTAAACCAATTCACTAATTTTGGGATTATTTTTTATCCAATCCACCGTTTTATAGTTTAAATACCAACCGGAGGCAATTCATAGCTAGATATGTTGATGGGTTGGGTCGTGCCCAACCCATTAAACTACAATGAGTTTTATAAGATAATTGTTTTGGATTCAACCTGACTTATTTAATAATGGATTATGTAGATCGGGTTAAACAAGTTTATTGATACACATAAAAAACCATAATCTTCCATATTTAGGGAAAATTCAGATTGAATGCACACTACACAATGTCCGGACGTAACCAAGTTCTTCGTAGGCACATATATGAATATTTATGTATGTATACGCATGTATATAACACTTTGTGCATATGTTAACTGGTTTATCAAGGTTTGAAAGCAAAATAGAACCTAGATGAACAAAATGAGACTTGGAACAGATTTCTTCGAACCCTAAACTCAGAAGAACCTAAGATCATATTCACCCTTCCACAGATTCTAGGTCAGTGCATCTCCCTGATTCTAGGTCGGTGCATCTCTAAAACCCAAATTTGCAGACATACTTTCTACAATCATCGAGGGAGGATGTGTCAGAACACTACAAAAAAAATGTCATTCCCAAAGGCCATATCTGTTGAAAAGGGGAAAATTTCCATTAGAAATGGCCGTTTCCAATGGATTTACAAAAGTTGAAAAACGATTGTTGAAAACAAACATTCGTTAGTACGTAAATGAATAATATCCGTTGAGAATTATTAAGGGATGTAACAGATTATCCGTTGCAAATTAAAATGGATACCAATTACAAAATATTCTACAGAATCGCGTTTGGAATTTCCAACAGGCATCCGTTGCAAACGTCCAACGGAAATCTGTTGACAATGTTGGCGAAAATTAGCAATGGATGTCCATTGGATATGAATTGACAGGAATTCTGTAATTTTACAACATATGCTCGTTGAAAGCTTTGTTCTTTTATCAACAGGGATCCATTTATATCAAAACGAATTTGTTTAAAAAAATTAAAAATATCAAATAAATATACACAATTTTATACAAAATTGAAAAACATATTCGCTATATTTCATCTAAATCAGCACCGTTGTCGCCATCCTCGTCCTTACTAATGCCTCGGGAAGGCGTTTCATCAAATTCAATGATTGATTCTTGTCTTAGCATTGTTACCCCCATCGGTGGTGGTGGCTGATACGCTCGACAGGATATCAACTCCATTGATACTCTCTATGTGATGCATCTGCGCTTGCGTTTCTCGAAGAGTAGCATCGAGCTGCTTGATGCGTCTCTCGTGTGTGTAAGTTTCTTGGACTTTGGGGGTACCGTCATGGCTTCCTTGAAGATATCTTTTTATAGAGCACCTAGACCGTATAGACGCCCATGATACAGTCTAACAGACTGCAATATAAAATAAATTAAAGTTAGGATATATCGATTTAAAAAATTATATAATTAGAGAATTATTACAACAATAATGTTATTATATACCTCTAAACAATTTTTTCCTTTTATAAAGGACTAAGATCATCGGGAGTTAAACCGATGGCTTGTCATTGTTATGTGATCTTCTTCATCATAACTTTCACTGTCCGTTCTACCCAGAGGTCAACAAGTTCCAATTCATCGATCTCTTCTCCATTGATGGACTTCTTCTTGGTGTGAGTCTCAATGACCAGCTCAAGAAGAGTCAATTCTCTTTCCATTCTCTGCATATGTAACATTATAATAGTTTTATTAGTTAACCATTTGAATAAAAATAAATTGAAATTATAAATGTAAATATTTATTACCAATTTTTTCTTTCTTTTTGGAAACTACTTCGATCCCGAGGTATGGCGATGCAGACCATCCCCAGGACCTTTCTCAGCGTACCAAAATATTTTGGTCTTCTCGCTTTTACCCTTGAAGTCTTCTGACTCCCAATGTTGAACGAGTTTGTTGAATGCCTTGTCCATTGCGCACGTCGGTTTGGCATTCTTCTTATAATAATTTTTTTGGTGTTGTTCTTTATCAAGCTCAACGAACTTGTATATCGTGTATCCAAGCGGTATAGATGCGCGATGTTTCCTTCTTACGCGATCTATATGTACGCTATAAAATTAAATTTCAATGAATTAATTTTTGAATGAAATTATATTATATTTTTAAATTATATCATCCGCGACTTCTTCCTCCTTTACTTCGTCCAACAACTTTGTATAGTATGTTGCATCGTTTGGATCTTTATGTACCTCTTTTTCAACTGCTAAGAGAGCCATCTAAAGGGAATCCATATTTCCGAACTCCTCAAGATCTTCCTGCTAGTTTTCTCTAGGACATCAATGTAGAATACTGAATCCACCATACAAGGCTACTTGAGTGTGTCGTTCAGATTGAACTTCACTTCTTCGTCGTAAAATTTCAGTTTTAGTCGTCCTTCTGCACAATGTATGATTGTTTTGCGGTGTTAAGAAACGGTCTTCCGAGGATGATCGGGATTTTCTCATTTTCCTCCATGTCTAAGACGACGAAATCAACCAGAACAAAGGACTTCCCAACTTGTAATGGTACGTCTTCCAGCAAACCCTTGGGGATTCGCACACTTCGATCAGCCATGCTAATTGACATTTGTGTAGGTTTAAGATCCATCCTGCCCCTAAGATCCAAATTCTCGTATAATGGTAATGGTAGCACGCTTACGCTTGCTCCGACATCGATTAGTGCATGGTTAATTTCATAATCACCTATTTTGCAAGGGATCACGAATATACCTGGATCGGGCATCTTCTTTGGTAGATTTGGTTGCAGCATCGAATTTGTCATCATTACAGTTTCCGTCTCACGTCTCGTTTGTTCGCAAGCACCTCTTTCAAGAACTTAGCGTATGAAGGCATCTTCTTCAACGCTTCGTGGAATGGAATGGTGATGTGCATCTTCTTTAACATCTCAGAACATCTCAACAAACTTAGCGAATTGAGCATCCTCGTTCTTTTTGCATTGACGGTGGGGAAATGGAAAATGAGGCGGTCTTGGTTCGGGTTTTACATATTTTTGCTCCTCCTCCTCCTTGGTTTTCTTCTTGTGCTCTTCAACGTTGCTGCCTTTTTCCACTGCTTTACTAGACGTTTCACCCTTTTCAAATGTTGATTGAGTTGGCTGATCTACCATTTTATTGCGTTGACATTGTGGAAACGACAAAAGAGGCGCTCTTGGTTCAAGTCTTACGTATCTTGGCTCCTTTTCCTCCTCCGGCTTCTCCTTAAGCTTGTTGACAGCTTGTTCTACTATTGTGATAGATGCTTCACCCCTTTCAAACATCGAATGAGCGGATTGATCCACCGTCTTACCACTCCTTAGATAAATGGCGTTAACATGCTCACAGGGATTTGCTTCAGGTCTCCCCGGTAGAACTCCTTGTGGATGTGCTGCCCCTTTTGCTAGTTGTGTAACTTGCATCTCCAAGTGTCTAAGGTGAGTTTGAAAGCTCTCTATCTGCTTCTTGGTGCTGTATTGATCCACTTTCACTTCCATCAACAAGTTGCTTTGATTTTGTTGGACTTGGAGGAATTGGGCGAGCATAGATGTAATGTCGGGGGCTGCTTTGGATTGGGTTGGGTGTGGCTGGAATGCACGTAACTGATAATACTGAGTTTGGGGCTGCGTCCTTGGCTGAATATTTTAATTTCATTGCAACACCGCGGTTAAAGATTCCCCGATAGTTGTTGTGTGTTAATTGAACTGTTTCCCTTTTGCCCCTTCGTCCTCTTTCCTCTTCTTCCTCTTTTCATTTTCTTTGGCTTGCTTCCTTTTCTTCTTCGTGCTTTTTTCTGACCAGCCACCATTTCCATTTTGCTTGTTGCAGTTGAAGGTTTACATTTTTGTTGCAGGTGGCTGGTGTTTCCATTTTGCTTGTTGCAGTTGAAGGTTTACATTTTTGTTGCAGGTGGATGGTGTTTCCATTTTTCTTGCTCACCGTGCTGCCTTTTCTTGTGTAGTTGTGCTCTTCCAATTGTTGTTCCAGCAACCTAAGGTTTCTATTTCATTCGAGCCATGTTTCCATTTATGTGCAGCGGTTGTTTCCATTTTTGTTTGCAGAGGCCATTTCCTTTTCTTGTTTGCAGCTTCCCTCCAAGCATTGCTCCAACCGAAGGTTTCTATTTTACTCCAGCGGCCTACAAGTTTCCATTTTAATCCAGCCGTGTGTCCATGTGTATTCTAGCCGGCTAGCTTTCATTTCCCTTCTTCGGTTTATGATTCTTGAATGCTGATCATGCATAGTTGAACCGAATGTCGTTTTTGTTGGTTTAGTGGAATTTGCTCGTGTTTGTACCCGATATCCTCATTTCCTGCAAATACACGAGAAAACGCTAGAAGCGGACTACATGATGCTTAATGCTTGGTAAAGTCTAAATAAGTAATGAAAGTAACTGCAAAAATGGACAAAAATGAAATAACATAATAGACGTTATCAAACTCCCCCAGACTTTAACCTTTGCTCGTCCTCGAGCAAGACTAGTACTAAGTTAGAGAAGAGATAGACAACAATCGGATACTAGCACAAGCAATTCGAAAAATCAGCCTTCGTGCACAACAACGCGTCACACGAACATAGATCTAAGCGTGCTAGTTCTAACCTCTAACCACAAAAAAAACGACTAGCCGTACAATCCTACACATATCCTAAGTTCATTCACTAACCCCTAGACGACATCCAAGCGATCTCCATACCTATTGTAATATGCTCCCGTGAAATACCATTCTTAAGCCATTCATTGTTTCTTTTTCGGTTCTCTTTTTCTTCTTTTTGGTTTCCATATATTTTTTTTCTTTAAAAATTAGCCCGTCTTGCAGAATAAGAGCGCACACTAACACTCTACTATTGATAGGAATAACGCCTCAAAGCATGATCTAAAATCGATATCAGTGCATCGACCTTGATACTTTTTTTATGGTTCGGGTCTAAGTGGTGGGTAGGCGATCATCGCTCTATGTCCTAAGGGAATGACACATAAATACGCCATATACTCCACTACTCTCTTGAACGAGATGCAAGAGTATACCGTCATCGATAGCCTTGGTCTAAGTAGAGGCTGGATCCCTTCAAATCTGACGTCCTAGAAACTAGTGTGTTCGCGTAACATAAAAAAAGAAAGAAGAAGAAAAAATGGAATAAAGAAACAAAGAAGCTCATAAAGGAAACAAGTATCCTCTTTTATTCTATGATTAGCGTTTGTTTGAAGTCTCGTTTGGTGGAGAGATTTGCGGTTTCTCGCTTAGTCTGTCTTTGATTTTGTTTTCCATAGGTAGTCATGGTGAACCTAAGATGAAGACTGAAAATTAATAGGCCGAATTTGCTCTTGACTTGCTTGTTGATCGATTAGGATCGTTTTGGCGGTGTTTCTAGGAGAAAAGGGAATTCTTGGTTTTCGTATCTCCCACGTGTTCCACATTACGTTTGCTTAGGAAGAAGCAAACATTCAAGTCTGGGGGATTTTGATCATCTCATTTTTTTACATGTTTCTCCTATGATTTTAGAGATATTTATGATGATAGTTGCGATGTTTACGTGTGATTTTGTATCCATTTTACTTGTTTTCATTTTTCATGTTCTTACAGGTTTTTATGTGTATTTGGTTCATTTTAGAGCTAACGAACATACACGAGACAAAGTACGAGCATCGGAGATGAGAAATGGACAAGGAATGGGCCGGACATAGGTACACACGACCGGGCTGAAGTGAGGAGCATAGCACGGCCGAGCAGCTGAAATAGCACGATTGGGGAGCAAACCAACATCAGGAGCACGCCCGAGCAGTTCATAATGCACGACCGGGATGAAGTGAAGAACCACATGCACGATCGGGCTGTAGTTGAATAGATTTTTCCTCGAGAGCGATGCACGGCCTAGGCACACATAGAGCACGGTCGGGCAATCCTCTTGGAAGAGTGCACAGTCGGGCATGACACAATGCACGGTCAGGCTAAGCATCACCTAATACCCCCGAGAGCTTTGCACAGTCCAGGCATTCACACAGCACGGTCGGGCACCCAAAGAAACGTTCTATAAACAAGGAAGAGATGCATGCCCGACCGGGCTACATACCATGCATGGTCGGGCATGACTTGGTAAACCCTCCTACTTCCGTTTTGAGCAGAATTTGGCACAAGAATTATTCAATTTTTGAGTTATAGAACGTGAAGAACAGAAGAGAGACATTATTCATCGGTTTAGAGAGTGCACTCTTGGTACATGAGACACACAAGGAGACTGGAAGATTGAACCAGGACTACGCTTCGTTTGATTTCTATGCTCCTTAGACATTCTATTTCGTTTATGTTGTTTTATTTCGAACTCATGATCGAGTAGTTGTTTTGTTCTAGGAGAAGGGATTAGCCCATGGCTATCCCAGAACCTCTTTTGATTTATCTATGATTGCAATTCCCGTTTTGTTTATCTATTCTTTGTCTGAGTGTTGATTTGTCTTGTATTTACGAATGCCAAGTAGATGCATGTGTTAAGGATTAGGAGAAGGACTGAAAGGAGAATTCTAATCCTAGATGATCAGGCTTAGAACAATCGATACTAGGTCACGAAAGTAGAGTAGTAACGGTTGAGGGTTAATCGGATGAATTACAGATCGTATGGGCTTAGTTTAAGGTATCAGCCACAAAGATCCCCATCAGTACCTTAGAGATTTTCTAGAGCTTTCTAGGACATTCAAAATACATGGAGTCTCGAAGGATGCGATTTTGCTATGTCTTTTCCCTTTCTCAATTGGGGGGCGTGCAAAAACATGACTGCAATCTCTTCCCGCTAGTTCAAGTACTACTTGATACCAGCTCTGCACATTATTCCTATCACGGTTCTTTCCTCCCAGCAAGACGATTCAGATGAGGGGAGAAATTACAATGTTTAGATGCAGAGAGGGGGAAACATAGTTTGCAGCGTGGGGAAGATTTAAGGATCTTTTGCAGATGTGCCTAAATCACGGTCTAGAGCAGTGGTATGTTATCCAAACCTTCTACAATGGGATCTTGAATGAGCACAGAACGAATTTATATAACACTACTAGAGGATCGTTTATGGATTTAAGTGTTGATGAGTGGTACGAGCTGATCGATAATCTCGCATGAACCACACCATGTGGTCCACACCGAGGAGTATGGCGAACAAGACAAGAGTTCTATATGAAGTAAATCAGAATAGGGAAATGGGCAATGGAGTGAATGCTATGTACTGTGTGAATTGCAGAGATTTGGAGCATGTAGCTTATCAATGAACAGTGCAAGAAGACATGGAACAAATGAATTACGTCCAGCATCAAGGAAACACCCAATTCGGGAACACCTACATCCGAATTTGAGGAACCACCCGAACTTCTCGTACCGAACGACTCAACCGGTAAAGTATTCGGGATTTGCAAAAAGCAGCAATCGTACTAGAAACCCTAGCAATTCCAGCAAGCTCAGCAAGCGCCTCAACCTCCTCAAGCTCCTTCGTCAAGCCTAGAGGTGGTAATGCTTGAATTCCTCAAGGAGCAAAGGCATCAACAATCACTTCAAGCTAAACTCAATGGGGAAATGGGATCTGCGATCAATGAGCTTAAAACACATGTGAAGATGCTAGAGAACTGCATAGCGCAACAAGCTATCTCATCCTCTCAGAATCCCAGAAAACTACCCAGAAAGCCTGATCTTAACTCGAGAGAGCACGTGAACGCTATCACCTTGCACAACGGTAATGTGATCAAGAACCCACCCCCAAAAGAGCAAGATAATGTTGTTGGAAAATCTATGGATAAAGTAAAGGGCATTGCAATCATGGAAGGGGCTAAACCAGATTTAGAGAAGCCATATGTTGCTCCACCGGCGTACAAACCTCCTATATTGTTTCCTCAACTATTGGTGAGCGGCAAGAACGAAGTAAGATATGGATGATTTGTAGAAATCCTTAAGAAGCTTCACATCAACATACCGTTCGTGGAAGCCCTCCAACAAATGCCTACATACGCCAAATTCCTCAAGGAAGTTCTATCCAACAAAAGGCGTATCGAAGAGAGTGAGACGGTAGCACTCACCGAGGAATGCAGTGTCATTCTTCAAAACAAGCTGCCCCCGAATTTAAAGGAACCCAGAATCTTCTCCATTCCATGCACCATAGAAAACATCGACATAGAAAAAGCCTTGTGCGATTAGGAGCAAGCGTGAGCCTTATGCCAAATTCGGTCTTCAAGCGGATGGACTTCGGAGATCTGAAACCTACCAAGATGTCTCTACAACTCGCGATCGTTCGGTAAGATATCTAGTGGGAATTTTTGAAAACATTCCCACCAAGGTAGGTAATATTTGTATACCCGCTCATTTTGTTTTACTTGATATTGAAGAAGATGCTAGGGTGCCTATTATTCTTGGTAGACCTTTCTTAGTTACTGCAGGTGTCATGATAGACGTACAACAAGGAAAGCTCTCTCTACGTGTCAGAGATGAGAAGATTGAATTCAGTTTGTCCAACTCTATGAACCGTCCTTCCTTCAAGCAATCGTGTTTTAGAGTTGATTTGTTGTACGAGTTAGCGAATGACATACTTGCTCGAGTAAGTATTTCCGATCTTCTTGAGAGATACTTAACATAAGTTTGCAATGATGCAGGATTGACCGACGAAGAAGCCGAGGTCTACGCAGAATTCATGAGTGCTATTGAAGAACTATGGGACGCCCCACATGAGGAGATACCGCGTGAAACACATGCTGATTTCACAGTAGAGAAGGCGCCGAAACTCGAGCTCAAACCTCTCCATTCTTCTATTCGGTATGAATACCTTGGATGTAATGATATATATCATGTTATTGTGAATGCTAATTTGAGTGTAGATAAAATGAAAAAAATACTCAATTGCTTAAGGAAGCATAGGCGAGTGATGGGATACACCATCGACGATATCAGGGGACTGAGCCCTTCATTATTCATGCACCGAATACTCATGGAAGACGGCCGTAAACCATCCATCAAAGCGCAAAGGCGACTGAAGCCCAACCTAAAATAGGTAGTGAAAAAGGAAATTCTAATTTTTTTTTGGGTGTAGGTATCATATATCCTATCTCGGACAGCGAATGGGTGAGCCCTGTGCATGTAATGCCCAAGAATGGTGGAATGACGGTAGTATGCAACGAGAGCAACGAGCTGATTCCCACAAGAATGGTTACGGGCTGCAAGGAAAACAACGAGCTGATTCCAACAAGAACGGTTACGGGCTGGAGGATGTGTATAGATTATCGCAAGCTCAATAAGACTACAAGAAAAGATCACTTCCCTCTCCCATTCATTTATCAAATGTTAGAACATTTAGCGAATCATGCCTAATTTTGTTACTTGGACGGGTACTCGGGTTTCTTTCAGATTCCCATCCATCCTCAAGATCAAGAGACGATGACTTTCACGTGTCCTTATGGGACGTTCGGTTACCGTTATATGCCTTTTGGCCTTTGCAACGCTCCGACTACTTTCTAGCATTGATGATGGCAATCTTTTCTGATTTAGTTGAGCACATTATGAGTGTTTTTATGTATGATTTTTCCGTTTACGGCTCTACATTTGATGATTGCCTTGTTAACCTTTCTAGAGTGTTGTTGCGATGTGAGGAGATCAATCTCGTTCTTAATTGGGAGAAGTGCCATTTCATGGTGAAAGAACGGATTTTTCTAGGACATATGATCTCATCGAGACGCATAGAAGTAGACAAAGCCAAAATCGTGGTAATCGAAAAACTCCCTCCACATGCTTCGGTTAAAGAGATTTGTAGTTTTTTAAGGTATGTAGGCTTCTATCGAAGGTTCATCAAGGACTTCTCAAAGATCACAAAACCGTTGATGGAGTTGCTAGCCAAGGACGCTACATTCGAATTATCCAAAGAATGCCACAACGCCTTCAACACAATCAAGAGAGCATTGGTTTCAGCACCTATCATTCAACCACCAGATTGGAGCCTATTATTTGAGATTATGTGCGAAGTTAGCGACTACACGGTTGGAGCTGTTTTGGGAGCAGAGAGACAAGGTTTCTCATGTCATCTCCTACGCTAGCAAGACCCTAGACGACACTCAAAATCAACTATGCCACAACCAAGAAGGAACTCCTTGTCGTCGTCTTTGCCTTTGACAAGTTCAAATCATATCTAGTTGGCTCAAAGGTAATCGTCTACATGGACCACGGGGCACTCAAATGCCTCCTAGGGAAGAAGGATGCCAAACCACGCCTTATCTAATGGATCCTTCTTTCGCAAGAGTTGATCTCGAGATTCGAGATAGGAAGGGGTCAGAGAACGTCGTTTCAGAACACCTCTCTCGCATCATTGTGGAAGACGAGAGACCTATCGGCGATTCCTTGAGTGCAACCACATATGCACACTTACTTCAGGTAACCCCACTCCTTGGTATGCTGATTTTGTCAATTTTCTTGTGAGCGATATACTATGCCCTGAGCTTTCTTTTCATGCGCGCAGAAAATTCTTCGCGGATGTCAAACATTACTACTGGGACGATCTGATTCTCTACAGGAGATGCATGGGTGGGGTCATTAGAAGATGCATCCCCGAGGAGGAGGTCGAGAGCATTCTTTTCCATTGTCATGGATCGGATTATGGAGGTCATTTCAGCAAGTCTAAAACCGCTTCAAAAGTGCTACAAGCAAGTTTTTATTGGCCAAACCTCTTCAAAGATACCCATAGGTACATTTCCTCTTGTGATAGATGTCAACGAATGGGAAATATAGGTAGGAGGAACGAGATGCCACAGAACTACACCCTTGAGGTAGAATTGTTTGATGGTCGGGATGTAGATTTCATGGTACCTTTTACCTCGTCATGTGGCAAAGAATATATCTTGGTAGGTGTAGATTATGTTTCCAAATGGGTAGAAGCCATAGCTGCGCCGACTAATGAAATTCTTCAAGAAAATCGTCTTCCCTCGTTTTGGCGTTCCTAGAGTAGTCATTAGTGATGGAGGCTCACACTTTATTGCTAAACAATTTGAGGCCCTCCTTAAGAAGTATGGCGTGAAGCATATGGTAGCTACACCGTACCACCCACAAACTAGCGGGCAGATAGAGGTTTCAAATAGGAAGATCAAGAGTATACTAGAGAAAATCGTGTCTAGATCCCGTAGGGATTGGTCGATGGAAATTAGATGATGTGTTATGGGCCTATAGGACTAAATTTAAGACTCCCATTGGCACGAATCCTTTTCAGCTTGTTCATGGCAAGTCTTGCCAACTGCCCATCGAGCTAGAGCACCGCGTCTATTTGGCAACAAAGCTCCTTAACTTTGATATTAAGAGTGCAGGTGAGAAACGACTTTTTCCGGTGAACGAGCTAGATGAGCTTCACCTTGATGCATATGAGAACTCTAAGATCTATAAGGAGCATGCTCAAAGATGTCACGATAAGAAGATCATACCTCATGACTTTCGGCCAGGTGATTTAGTTCTATTTTTTAACTCTCGTCTTAAGCTTTTCCCGGGAAAACTACAGGTCTGGTCCTTTTCAGGTACGAGAAGTATTCCCGCATGCAGCAATAGAACTTTGGATCGAGATGAGTGGAACATTCAAAGCCAATGGACAGCGGTTAAAGCTCAATTTCCCTATTCAAAAGCTTTGCGGTGATATCGTATCTTAGAGCGTTTGTCTCATTGTCCATAACTCATTAGTTTATTGCTTTTTGTTATTTCACCTTAAACCAATATTCATTCGTAACAAGTTTGATTCTAATTTGAGATGATTTTGTGTTGCATAGTCCCTTTGGGATCGACACCTAGAGTACTACACACGTGTCGTGCACTTGCGGGTAGTTTAGGTTAATTTAGTTTAACTTGGAACGCATCAAGGGCATATCTTTATGAGGAGAAAGTACATATTTTTATAGACCACAAAAGTCGACGAAGATGTATCGGGATGTTCGCTAGCTTTATCAATGGCTAGGGATGAAGAAGGAGCAACAAGGGATTAAGAAGGACATGTCGTATCAAAGGAAGGAGTTTTTGTCGATCTTGAGAAGATGTCAGTGTTTGTAAGTTGGAAATAACTTAAAAATGCATCAGAGATAAGGAGCTTTTTTGGTTTAGCAGGGTATTACCGATGTTTCCTTATGAACTTTGCTAACCTAGTGAAGCCAATGAAGAAACTCGCGGGAAAAGATGTACCTTTTGTTTCGAATGAAGATTCTAAGAAGTCATTCAAAAAGCTAAAAGAAAAGCAAATAGAATCCCCATTGTTAGTCTTAACACAACCATGGATTTCGTACATAGTTTACATAGATGCATCAAAGACGAGATTAGAAGGTGTACTTATACAGGAAGATAAAGTGATTGCTTATGGATCAAGGCAATTAGGAAAACATGAGGAGCATTATCCGACTCATGATTTAGAGATAGTAGTGGTAATATACGCACTAAAGATTTCGAGGACATATCTTTATGAGGAAAACGTACAGATTTTTACAGACCACAAAAGTCGACGAAGAAGTATTAGGGTGTTCGTTAGCTTTATCAATGACCATGGATGAAGAAGGAGCAGCAAGTACCAGGCAGAGCAACAAGTACCAACATTTCAATTAATCAAAGCGGAGCAACAAGTACCAAACGGGAAATTGCAAAGTCTACCAATTCCCAAATGGAAGTGGGACCATATCACCATGGGTTTCATGATGGGTTTTCCAAGGACGCAAAGTGGAAAGGATGCCATTTGGGTGGTCGTGGATCGACTAACTAAATCGGTTCATTTCATTTTGATAAAAAAGACTTGATGTGAATCAGCTAGCGAGGATCTATATTGCGCAAATTGTGAAGTTGCATGAGATTTCGTAAAGCATTGTGTCAGATCGAAATGGAAGATTCACCTCACGTCTTTGGTAGGCATTTCAAAAAGAGTTAGGAACCAAATTGCGTATGAATGCCGTATATCATCCAAAGACAGACCGACAATCTGAGAGAATTATAAGGACGCTTGAGGATCTATTACGAGCATGTGCATTGGAGTGTCCTAGTAGTTGGGAAAATAATTTACCGCTTGTTGAGTTTGTGTACAATAATAGCTATCATGCTAGAATTGGGATGCCACCATATAAAGTATTATATGGGTGACCATGTCGTACACCCTTGTGCTGGACTGAAGTGGGAGAGAGATCTATATTCGAAGCGGAGATTGTAGAGGATACTATGGAAAAATTGTGAATTGTTAAGATGAAAATGATCGCGCTCAAGATCGTCAGAAGAGTTATGATCATCTAAAAAAGAAATGGTGTTGAGACTAACATCGGAGATTTGGTATATTTGTGAGTTCAAACAAGGCGAGGGAGATCAGATATGAGTCAAATGAACAAGCTATCCCACGGTTCACAGGGTTGTTTAAAGTTATTGAGTGAATTGGAGTAGTTGCCTATCGATTGGAGCTTCCCTCATCTTTATAGGGGATATATGATATGTTGCATGTATCGTTGTTGCATAAGTGTTTATATGTACCGGACAACATACTTGTTGAGCCACCAATAAGGTTAAGAAAGACTCAACATATACAGAATGTCTGGCATGCATCGTGGACCAAGTGAACCATTTGAGGCATAAGCAGATTCCGATGATAAATGTCATATGGGAATATCATGGCATGGAAGGAGCGACATGGGAATTAGATGAGAAGATAAGGCATGAGTATCTCGAGTTGTTTGAAAATGAGTATTATGGTTGCCATAAGAATCAGAGATATAGAATTCGAGGACGAATTCGGTTGTAGTGGGGGAGAGTTGTGAGACCTGTAAGGCCCATATGAGTCGTAGATATATATTTAATACATAAAAATATTAGGTTTAAGTATGGAAAAAATAGAAGGGAGTCGCACAGATCAACCGAAGGAAAAAAAAAAGAGAAGACAAAAAAGAAGAATGAAGAAGAGAAAAAGAAAGAAAGGAGAAGAAGAAAGTTTCGCCAAATTTTCGTCGTGTTTGTTTCGTGGGTGAGTTCTAATCGAGATTTCAGTATAATTCTGAATTCTTACTTATCATTATTTCCTTAATTTGAAGATCTATATAATGGAAATTGATATCTATACTAGGAGAAAATTGATTCGTGTCATAGTTAGCAATTCATCATGGATAGTCAAGTCATCGAAAAAAGCTAAGGTGATAATCTTTCTCCATCCCAATTTTTGTTTTGTTGTTGATTTTATGGAAGAGATTCTATATTTAAAATGAGATATGACCACAATATGATTTCTAGATCATAATGGGAAAGTTAGATATTATAAGTGAGGATTGGATTAAATCCTAGAATTATCATATGACAATTGATGGCAAGTATATGAGTTTTATAAGTGATTAGAGATGATCTAGACAATTGACGTTCGATAAAATATTGGGGTCGGAGAACGTCAATATTTTGGGTTTGGTGTTAAAGCCGAGTGAATATCTTGTCTAGTGTGCTCCATCGAGTGATTTCACACTCAAATCTTTCAAAGAAGGCATGTGCGAGTGTGTCGGTAAGAGTTGTTGATAACGTCTATTTTGTTATAGTATTTTCGTCCATTTTTATAGTTAGTTTCATCATTTATTTAGACTTTATCGAGCATTAAGTATCATTTAGTCCTCTTCTAGCGTTTTCTCGTGTTATTGCAGGAAATGAAATATCAGGATACAAACATGAGTAAATGAAGCAAAAACAACTCTCCTATCAACCATACACGGTCAACATCTAAGGATCATGAATCGAAGAAGAAAAATGGAAGCAAGAGCAACTGGATCCCAAAGAAGGCACACGGATGAAAAGAAAAGGAACAACAATTGGAAGAACACAGTTGAAACATGAAAAAGAAACATGTTTACCCAAAAGGGAAGAAAGCTACTGGAATACAAAATGTAAACTCCAACCGCTGCAACCAAAAAGGAAATTCAACCGCCTACACAAGAAAAGGAAACTACGGCCGCTGGACAAGAATTGCAAATGCACGGCCAAAGAGGAAAAGAAGGAGAAAATGAAAAGAAGAGAAGAGGAAAGAAAGACGAAGGGGTCAAGAAGACAAGGCAGAATTTGGACAGAACATAGAAGACACCACACAACACACGCACGAGGATAGGAAGAGAGAATAGCACACCGAAAGGCTGTAGACCGGGCAACGAATTCGGAACGCGGATGAGTTGTTGCATGGAGACCGAGGCGGTCGGAGAAGGAGCTCGGTGATCGGAGAAGGAGCTCGACGACTAGAGGAGTGATCGATCGGAGAAGGAGCGAGCGACCAGAGAGAAAGAGCGAGCGAACAGAGATGACAACGATGTACACTATGAGAACATGTCTTTAATATGTTAGGGATGACAACTATGGGTGTGAGAGTTTGAAGAGAACAAATTGATGGATTAATGGACTATATAGGTAAAACCCATTAAAATTAATCTAATTTTATTTTATACCCAATTAATCCATATAATTTTATTACCGATTTAATAATGATCCATATATATTTTAAATGAGTTGGATTAATCCATTAACCATGTTAATGTTTGAAATATCATTTACTTAGGAAGGTTGTTTTGTGTTTGTTTCAGGTTATTAAGAGTCTTGGGGAGTGGACTTGATCAAATGTTGCTGAGAGTTTATTGGATTTGACTTGATCATGAAATAACTTGGTGAGCTGAAATTTCGGATAAGGTATTCCTGCAATTTAGACAAGTGTAGTTAAAAACAACCTCTATAAAAGGGGATGGTGAAAGCTTGGAAAGGTAACCAAGCATTGAGTATATTGTGAGATATACTCTTAGGGATAGGAAAAGATCCTTAGAGAGTTGCTTGAGTGTGTGAGAGGGATTGCTAGCATTGATAAATCGTGTGTTTTTTTAAATTAGGTTTTCATATTCGTGGTTTAACTCACAAGGAGTTAACTGCGGTATTCTCGAGTGCATTGTAAGACGAAACAAGTGTACTTGGATATTGATACATGAATAAAAAACAATAGTTCGTTGAAACACAATTTCTCATTTTTATATTTATGTTATATGTGTTGCCTTTAACATTTTCAATTGGTATCAGAGTAGGTCACCAAAGCTAGATATTCTATCTATTGTTTGGTGTGAGATCCTAAAAGACAACATAGAAATTCCAAGATATATGTATTTTTTTGGAAGGTCGATTATACTCACTCTATCCATTTATGGATATTGGAAAGTAAAAAACCTGCAAATATCAGAGGCATTGACGAGGATGTGTGGAGTGCTGTGAAGAATGGATGGAGTCCACCCATGGTGATCGATGAACATGGAAATTCGAAGGAGAAGCCATCTAATCAGTGGATACCCAGCGAGAAACGAAATTCAACTTACAACGCTGAAGCACTTGGAGCAATTTTTGCATTCTTGCACATCAATAAGTTTAAACAAATTCAAGGATGTGAATCTGCAAAAGAAACATGGGACACGCTGGACATCATTCATGAAGGTACCTCAAATTTTAAAATAACTCGTCTTGATATCTTAGAACATGAGTTTAAAAAATTAGAGATGAATGAATATGAAAGTGTAAAAGAATTTAGTGGGAAGATGAATTCACTTGCAAATGAGGCAAGTGTACTTGGTCAGGCGTACTGATAGTTCGCGCTCATCAAGTTTTTGGTGCCGATGCCGGGGACTAGTTACGGCCTAGATTAAGAATTTACTAGATTAAGATTTAGTCCTTTCCAAGGTCTTAGTTGTTTTTATGCATTTTTCTTTTTCTTGAATCGAGTCTTTTCTATCTACATCGAATTGTACCTTGCCTTTGGTTACTCGTTTATTCTTGTGCATGTACCATTAAAAGCTCCAACACAAGCAGCAGAGAAAGCGACACTACATTAGCCCGATATGGACGCTTCCGAAGAAACCTACAGAACTTACACAGCTCCAAAGAAAACCCAGTTGCTATCATGAATGGCTCGTCCGACGGCAAACCAAATTGAGCTACAATCGGCTTTCATCCATATGCTCAGCATTTCTCCTTTCAGAGGAATGGAGAATGAGTACTTGAATACACACCTTACCGACTTCAAGATTCTTAGTGGCACGAAGTGGGCTTTTCATCATGCCCACTGCTTCCATCACCTCATGAAATGAGCTAGAGCGACGTTTCATGAAGCAGTTCTTCCCAGATCATAGGATGATGCTAGTCAAGAGTCGAATCAATTCGTTTCTTCAAGAAAAAGGTGAGAGTCTACATGATGCATAAGAGTGATTCAAGAGATATCAGCACATTTGTCCATATCATGGGATAGACAAGAAGTACCTCATCACCAGCTTCATGCAAAGACTCCAAGACACCACACACTTCATGATTGTAACAGTGGGTGGTGGCTCCCTCAGCAACCTCACCTTCCAAAATCTCGAGAATCTGATTGCAAACATGGAAAGGAAGGGAGGCAAGAATGTCGAAGATTACAACCATGATCTCCCACCCAAAGGTGATGTAAAGGAGTTAGGTATCGCTAACCCGGATCTGACTAACAGAAAGCAACAAGTTGCTGAGATCTGTAGGATGATAGCGGGCCTACACGTAGAGCGACATGATGCATCTATAGGTCAGAGGATAGAGGAAGTCAACTACGTCAACAATCGGTCTTAACAACACAACTACATCAAGAGCCATCCCAACCTCTTCTATTGCAAAACAAGTAACATAACAAACCCGCAAGACTTTCAACAGCAGATGATGAAAAGAAACCAAAACCAAAGTTTCCAGTAGAGGGGGAGTGGCGAGGACCAAGGCTATCAGTAATGCGCACAACACTCAGGTAATTCCGACATACTTTCTATGTTGTAATTGTTGCTGCAGGAACAGAAGAATCAAAACCACATGCTTCGAGAAATCAAGGCTGAGCAAGATGACATGAGGAAGCAAATGGAGAGCTTCCAAGCACACATGAAAGACCTGGATATGCAAGTGGCACAGCTGGCGCAAGGGTCCAACCGACAGCCTGGATAGCTCCTTGGGATGCCTGAGGCAAACCCCCGAGAACAAGTCAACGCAATCTATCTGAGGAACGACAAGACGGTGGAGCAACCTATGCCTTCCATAGTCACGAGAGAAGAGCCTCCAAGTAATACAAATTAATGACAAATTGCTCAAGGCGTGGAAGAGAAGGAGACCAACAAGGAAGCGGAGAAGGAGGCGGCTTACGTGAAACCTGCCCCAAGGCCACCATCCCTACCATTCCTGCAGTGCCTAAGGAAACAGAACGACGATGCTCAATTCGCCACATTCGTGGAACTCTAATGGAAGCAACAACCTACCATGGCTAAGAAGATGTCTGATCCATGTAATTTCGTCATCCCTTGCAAGATTTATGATTATGAGATTGAGCATGCATTAATCGACATCGAAGTGAGTGTAAGCTTGCTACCACTGTCACTTGCTAAGAAACTCAATCGGGTAGGAGATCTACAGCCCACGCGCATGCTGATTACCTTGGTCGATCAGTCCATACGAAGTCCTGTAGGTATATTGACGAATGTCGTAGTATAAGTAGGAACATTTTGGTTCCCAGCGGATTTCGTACTAGTGAACATGGAGATAACCCGAAGATTCCCATCAGTTTGGGAAGACCATTCCTACGTTGAATGTAAATTATTCATGAAATTTGGAGATGGTTCCATTGAGTTCAAGCTCGACGATGCGCTCAAGAAGATTGAACCCATGATGCATATTAAAACAGTGGATGAACTAGCTAAGGAAATTCAACATGAACACGAGACATTCACCCTGTGAAGATGGCACTGCCAGAATGCACCAAAATCCTATTTCAGTCACCCCAAGACGTCGAGGCACACATGCAAAGAATGGAGGAGTTCACATCACTTGAGATGAACACTAACCCGTGTGTGCCCACACTACAACACAGGTGGTTTTCTCGGAATTTTGAAGTCCGAGCGGGCTACTCAATGTACCCATGTGGGGTCATCGATCATCAATCACCTCATGCGTGCAGATAGACGCCCTGCCTTAGGCAAAACTCTCGGGGATAATTGATGCTTTACAAAACAAGCGTGGGGTGGAGGAAGAGCCCACACATGCTGCATATCTGAAGTTGAGTCTGAGTGGGCATAGTGTCGAGCATGAGCGGGCTAAGGTGTTTCAGATTTACGCATCACATCCTCCACCTAAGATCCACAAAGAGCGCACAAAGAAATGGCATGACAAGCATATCCTCTAACACGCATTTAAGGTAGACGACCAAGTATTAATCTCTAATTCCGACTTTAAATTGTTTCCATGGAGGCGCAAGCCGCCATGGTCGGGGCCCTTCACCATAAAACGTGTCTCAACATGGAGCTGTAGACTTGGATAAAGGCAATGTGGAATCGAGCATGGCAATCGCCCAGAGGTTAAAGCCATACTATGCTGATCTCGCAGAGGACGAAAGAGGTATACCTCCTTTTTTCGATCCCACATACGCCTAAAGCGTAAGGGTCAAGTTAAAGACCGTAAATAAGCGCTTCTCGGGAGATAACCCGAGCTTCATATTATTTCTCGTTTCCGTCGTATCTCTTTTCTATCTCTATTTGATTTTAAAGACCTAACTTTTTTCCTTTTTCGCATTTATGTGTACTGTACTAGGTTCTATGATGTATCATTTTCTTTCTATTTTGTGTTGTGTGACTCTTTTCACAGGTTCTCCACTTTTATATCACCCACAATAGAGTATACGCGTATAACATGTACCACCAACTCGAGAAAGCAGAAATCACAAGGTGTACACGTTCTCACTTTATTTATCCTCTTCCGAGTTTTTGCATGCGAGTTTCTCTCACATATTTTGAATACCGGGATTGTGTTCCGTTAAAGTCTGGGGGTACTTGAGTGATATGCTTGTGATTAGGATTAGAAGTTGATTTCTTCTTTTATTTTAGCATTTTACGTGATTTTTTTCTTAGGATTTCTGCCGGATATCTAGTATGAGACTTTGAGCTTTAACCATTTTAGACGACTTTGTTGAATCATGAACAAAAGCCTAGGTTTGATGAAAATGACTTTTAGATACTGACAAGTCTAGTAATTGTGCATGAATCCATGGCTTACAGTTGTATTTCGCCCCCTATGTTTGAGTCCTAAGTGTATATAACTCCGTGTATACCGTTAAATCTTTGCTAAGTCGGACATCTTTTAGATTTAAAAACTTTATTTGTGAACTATCAAGCAATAAAATACCTAATATTCACTTACCGCAAGAATACGGATCCGTGTAATACCAGGGTCGAAATTTAGGGACTAATGCAACCTAAGCTAAGAATATAAATAAACTAATATGGATGAAAGTAATGGTTGTTGATTTTGTAAAACAAAGAAGAATCAGCGGAAGCAAGATAGAAAGATTAAGAGCGAGCAAAAGATCGAGAGAATTAGAGAGAATAAGAATAACTATTCTCTTATACATTTCTTTAGAAACAAAGGTACATATTTATACAAGTAGAAAGGGTGAAAAACAAGGAAAATACAACTACAAATGCAAGGCAGAAGTTTAAATATAACATGCATGAGCTAGAGCGATCAACAAAGCATAGGAGACCGCGAAGCTCATAAATTGGCTTGAGTAGGTCACAGGTCGCGAGACACAGGACGCCGAGATGCAGGACACAGGACGTAGGACGCAGCGGGACTCAACCTGAGCGAGAAGAGCGGGATGCGACCTGAGCAGGACGCGACGTGACGAGGACACGAGCTGAGAAAAGAGAGCGGGATGTGACCATTCTTCTTAACATTCCCCTTCAAGCTTAGGTGATGAAGAGCAACATAAGTGGAGCCTCATTAAAACCTTTTCGTGGAAAACCCCAATTGGGACAAAAAACCCGAAAAAGGAAAAAAGAGTACAACCACTTATGAGCTCGAGGGACGATCAACTAAGCTTGAATTCGATGCCTTGGGACTGAAGATATCTACGAGACCAATTCGATTATGGAGATCTTTGCATACTTTTTCACTTGTGACTTTGGTGAAGACATTGGCCAACTGATATGAGCTTCTTGTGTATATGAATTCAATGATGCCATCTTCGAGCTTCTCTCGAACAAAATGAAAGTCAACTTCAATATGCTTTGTTCGTTCATGGAACACCGAGTTGTAGGCAATGTGAATTGCCGCCTGATTGTTGCAATGAAGCACTATGGCCGCGAAGGTTCGAGGCTAAGATCTTTGAGGTTAGCCCGGATCCAAATGAGCTCACATGCTGCATTTACCATAGCTCGGTACTCAATCTCAACACTGGAACGAGAGACCATTGATTGCTTTTTGCTTCTCCAAGTGACGAGGTTCCCCCCGACAAAGGTACAAAACCTCGTCGTTGATTTTTGGTCTTTGCGGTCACCTGCCCAATCTGCATCACAGTATGCAATTAGAACAGTATCGTTGATTTTACTCATTAGTATACCTTTTCGCGGAGTGTTCTTGATGTATCGGAGGATTCGGTCCACCATTTTCCAAATGTTGTTCCTTCGGGGCATGCATATGCTGGCTGACCTGATTTACAACATAATACAAGTTATGTCTTGTTATCGTGAGGTATATTAGCTTACCGACAAGGCGTTTGTATTGTTCTATATCATGAAATGGTTTCCCCTCACGCAAGTCTTTGAATTTTTCTTCAATGGGGGTGTTGGCCGGCTTAGATCTGAGTTTGCCTGTTTCATTCAAAAGATCTGAAGCATATTTTCGTTGAGAAAGAAATAAATTTTCATTAGATCTAGTTACTTCAATTACAAGAAAGTACTTAGGTGCACCTAGATCCTTTATATCAAAATTTTCTTTTAGAAAACGTTTAACACTTTCTATTCCTTTATTATCATCACATGTTATGATGATATCATCAACATAAACTAAGAGAACGATGATACCATAATTGTTTCGAATAATGAACATGGAATGATTAGCCTCACTCTTCTTAAAATCATACTTTCGAACAACATCATAGAGCCAGTGTACCAAGCTTGTGGGGACTATTTAAGTCCATAGAGAGCCCCCTTTAGTTTGCATACGATTCCTCTTTTTATTTGGAGATCCGGGGGAGGTTTCATATATATATCTTTCTTTATTTCCCCTTGAAGGAAAGCGTTTTTAATGTGCATCTGCCATAAACTCCAATTAAGGTTAATAGCAACAGAAAAAATAGTGCGAACAGAATGAAGTTTAGCAACAGGGGCAAAGTTCTCAGTATAATCTTCCCTATATTTCTGATTATACCCTTGCGCTACAAGGCGAGCCTTGTAACGTTCTACCTCACCATTACTCTTATATTTGATTTTGTATACCCGTTTGCTTCCCATGGGTTTATTTTCTTTAGGAACAGGAACAAGGTCCCATGTTTTATTCTTTTCTAAGACTGCTAGCTCTTCGGCCATGGCTTCCTCCCATTCTGGCTTCCCTTCTGCTTCTCTATAGGTTTGTGGCTCCATATCCCTGTCAATCTTATTAAGAAATGCTTTGTGATCAGTAGAGAGAAATGTTAAAGAGCAAAAGTTATGAATAGGGTATTTAGTTGCCACGCCATTGAAATAGAGTGTTTGGTTACCACGCTATTGAATAGGATTGTGAATCCAATCCGAGATTGGTCGCCTTATTCTAGTGCTTCTTTGAGGCACTAAATCATTTAAAATCCTTCCTTCGACTTCATCGACGTTATGGCTTCATTTTGGTTATGATCATGGCTTTGTTCTTTGTTCTCATGATTTGAGGCCCTAGTTTCCTCCTCATGATTTTGCTCAGAAGGTATGATCTCATCATGGCTTTTTTGTTCTTCATTTTTTTAGATTTCTTGGTCATTTTGTTCTTCATGATGCACAGGTACACTTGGCGGGGGACCTATTTCATTGTTAGTTGTCGAAATAGTATTTACTAGGTTTTTAAGAGACAAACCTATATCATTTGGTTCTGAGATTCATTTAATATCTTCCCAGTAGACTTTATCACGAAAGCTCTTGTCTTCGAGGAACATAACATCTCGAGACACCATTACATGCTGTGTTTTTTTTATCAAAAAATTTTTATTTACCGAGTATTTGATGAACATGGCTTTAGTGCTCCTTAGTTCCAACTTGTTTCGTTGTGAGTCAGGAACAAGAAAAAAACACACACAACCGAAAGTTCTAAAGTACTCAAGACCATGTTTTGTAGAGTTTAATACCTTATAAGTTGATTTGTCATTTAGAACCTTTGTTGGAATTCTATTAATGATGTGACATACAACCGCATCGGACCAAAACCTTTTAGAAACATCTCGATCAAACATGATAGTTCTCGAGACTTCCATTAGGTGCATATTATTCCTTTCGGCCACTCCCTTTTTTTGTGGAGTATAGATATAAGAAGTTTGGTGTGTAATGCCTTGTTCTTCAAGGTACATGCGACACTGAAGACTAGTATACTTTCCACCATTGTCAGTCCTTAGACATTTTATTTTAGCATCATATTGAGTTAAAACATGCTTATGAAACTTTACAAACACATCATAAACACAACTCTTATACGAGAGAGTATAAAACCAAGAAATGAAGGTTAAAGAATATTTCTTTTGATCACGGACTCAGGATCATAATACATTGACTCAAGAACATAAAGACCATTGAGGAGCTTTCCTTTGCCGATTACTTGTTTGCTTTCAATATCCTGCACCCAAAATGAGTTAGAATCGAAACAAACATAATAATTAAGGTCTTTTGCCAGCTTTTGGACAGAGATAAGATTATTAGAAAATTTTGGAACGAAGAGAGCCCTTGTATCATGACCGAGAAGCTTAAGCTTCCCTATTCCTTTAATTGGAACACTTTCCCCATTCAGAATAGAAAAAAAAGCCACAATCAGGTTTTATATCTTTAAGCAAGTCATGATTTTTAATCATATGCTTTGTAGCTCCAGAATCTATTATAATATGGTTTCGAAAAATAGAGAAAGCAGAGAATCTATTACCTCCCTCTTCATCAGCTTTGTTTGTTTGATTTGCTACCATAATCATCTCATAGAACCTCTAGAAATCTGCCTTGGTGACAAACTCAGACGTAGAGGCCATATTAGCCTTACGTTGGCCGTCAACGATCCTTCATATGACCTTTCTTTTTGCAATACTCACAAGAGAACTGTTTTTTAAAGACTTGATAGTAGTGGCTTGTCCAGAGATTCTTTTTGAGACATTAGCATCCTCGGTCAATTCTTCAAAGAGACGGTTTTTCCCTTCCTCCCTTTTAATCATCACAAACTTTGTTAAACAAGGAAAACTCGTTTTGGCAAAGTATGTGATGAATCAGGTCATTGTATTTGTCATCGAGGGAGAATAAAAGATAAAAGACCTGAGGTTGGTTTGCTCTCTAAGAAATTTCCATAGGATCCGCAGTATGAGGCCTTAGAGTATCGAGTTCTGACCATAATTCCTTAAAATTACCCAAAGCCTGGTTAAAAGGCTTTCCCTCTTGCCTTGGATTATTAAGGTTTTTCTTTACTTCATACACACGATTAAGATTGCATTAATTGCCAAAAACTTGTTTTAGCTCGTCCCAAAGCTCCGTAGGAGACTCTATGTGCCCATATATACGAAGTATATGAGATTTGAGGGAATTTAGTGAAACAACCAAGGCAGTGATCTTATTTTATTCCCATTTTTCTGATCCGGAACTTGAATTTACCGGTTTCACATCCGGTTCTGTCACGAAACCCCAAAGACCTCGCATGCCAAAATTGGCCTTAGCAATCTTCGTCCAAACGGAATAATTGTTTCCATTGAACGAGATTGAGATGCTTTTAGTTGAGTCCATGACAAGAGATCCGAGAAAACAAAGGGAAACAAAAACAAAGAGAGATTTGAAAAAAATGACCGAAAATAACTTTTGAAAGAAAATAGATTTCGAAAGAAACAAAATCGATCAAAAACATTTTCCGAGATTCGATCACCACTCTGATGCCATATTGATTTTGTAAAACAAAGATGAATCAGCGGAAGCAAATATAGAAATATTAAAAGCGAGCTAAAGATAAAAAGAATTAGAGAGAATAAGAATAACTATTCTCTTATACATTTCTTTAGAAACAAATGTACATATTTGTACAAGTAGAAAGGGTAAAAAATAAGGAAAATACAAGTACAAATACAAGGCACAAGTTTAAAAGTAACATGCATGAGCTGGAGCGGTTGATAACGTCTATTTTGTTCTAGTATTTTCATCTATTTTCATAGTTAGTTTCATCATTCATTTGATTTTACCAAGCATTAAGCATCATGATCATCCCGTTTTCAGTCATTTTGGAGCTAAAGGACGTGACAAGATAAAGTACAAACATCGAGGATCATCATGGGACAAACGAGACGAGAATCGGCAAGGAAAAGCCATTACCCGCACGGGTACTTCCCTAGCCCGAGCGGGCAAATGTTACGGCGATTTTGTCCAGCCAATTTTGCACGACTCGGGCAAGAAAAACCACGCTCGGGGCCTCAGCCTAAGCGAGCAGCAAGCCATGCCTGAGCGAGCAGCAAGCCAGCCCGACCGAGAAGGCTCTCAGCTCGAGCAGGCAGCAAGCCAGCCCGAGCGGGCAACATCTCTGCCCGAGCGGGCAACATCTCTGCCCGAGCGGGCTGCCTATTCTTGCATCGCGACCCCGTGCAACCTTCCGTGCCGCACCCGAGCAGGTCACTTACCTTGCCCGCGCGGGTCGCGTCCGTCACCTGCAACTCCAAATAGGTTAATTTGACTTTAAACAAGTGGGAGTTCGTTGGGGACTTATACAGTAAGGAAAACGCCTTTAGAGAAGAGGAATAAGTCATATTCCGCTGGAAAAGTAATGGAAACGTGGCCAACTTAATCAAGATCTGGAAAACTCACGAAAAGGCAACAAAGAGAGGTGGCTGCTGTAGCAAAGGAGGGGGAGCTTCAGAGGGACGAATTCAGACAGAAAGGGAGAGAGAAAATAGAGCACACAGAGAGAGAGAGAGAAGGAGAGCAGCACGCACACACAAGGGCGAAGGACAGAGCAATGAAGCCGGAGCGCGGAGGATCTATTGAAGACATCGGTAATAGAATAGGGAGGAATCTCATTCTTTATCCATGTCGAATATAGTTATCTTTTGTGTTTCTTTTTCTGAGTTCATGTCAGAGTAGGTCCACAGCCATGGGTTGGAGAGCTTTGCCGATATGTAATGAAGTTTTGTTCTTAATGCTTGGTTATAATATTTGTTCGTTTCGGATTTATTGGTTGTTCGTAATGCTTTTATTCTTGTTGGTAGCTTGAATGAATGATTATAAAAATCTAATTGCATTGGGAGATGATTTGGATTTTGGAACGTAGCCATGATATGAAGTCTCAATTGATTTAGAACCTTGGTCGGTCGGTTGATTGAACTTAGGAATTAGGATAGCGATCTTAATGCGTCTAGTAGGTGAGATACACAATTGGGAGATT
>CM071866.1:16390800-16411297 GCA_036759665.1 Gynandropsis gynandra
CCTGGTACTATACGATCCGTATCCTTGCTCAAGCATTAGCCTAGGTAATTATTACTTGAGATTAACCACATCAAGTTTTTGGCGTCGTTGCCGGGGAATTGATTACGGTTTTAGAGTTAGGATACTTTTAGATTAGGACACAGTCCTTTCCGGAGTCTTATTTGTTTTTCGTGTTTTTGCTTTAAGTTTTCTTTTCTTTTCTTGAGTCAAATCTTTTTACCTCTCGGATCCTAACCGATTCTTGTTTTTCTATTTTGTGAGGTACATTATCGTGCGAGACCGAAGAAGAACAAATGGCAGAACATCACATTCTAAACGCGCCACAAATTCCAGCCGCGTTAACCTATGGAACATACATGGCTCCTAGGCATACGCAACTCTTGTCTTGCATCGTAAGAAGGGATGCCCGCGTCGAGTTACAACCAGTATTCATTCAGATGCTCGGTAACGCAGCATTCAGAGGTAGGCCCACCAAGGATCCAAATCAGCATCTTACTGATTTTAAGATGCTTTGCCAAACCATCAGAAACGGAGAAGGAATCTCGGATGAGAACATCATGCTCGTTGCCTTCCCATTCTCAGTGAAGGATAAAGCACAAGACTGGTTGTATTCCCAACCGGCAAACTCTACGGGATCATGGGGCAGCTAGAGGAAAAGTTCATGATGCGATTCTTCCCTCAAAGTAAATCTCAGCTTGCCAAGAATCAAATCAACACGTTCGTTCAAGGGGCAGCTGAGAGTCTATAGGAAACGTGAGAACGTTTCAAAGGCTATCAACGCCTTTGCCCACATCACGACATGGATCAGGGTTATCTCATACATAATTTTCTGCAAGGACTCATGGATAACACGAGGATCTTGATCATAGCCACTGCTGGAGGTTCTTTGAGCAACCTCACTTTTCTGCAGATCGAAGACCTAATCGATCGTATGGCTGATGAAGGCAGCAACGCCGCTGGAGAATACAATCGCAACACTCCAGCAAGGGTAGCTAACGTGAACGACACACATGCCATATATGCCGAGCTAGCTGAAATGAAAGGTCAAATCAGTGGGCTCTTCAATATGATGTCCGAAGCGAATCGATCGAAGTACTTTAAGCAGGCGGAAGAGCAAGGAATTCAAGGGTACAAGGAGGTGAATTATATGAGCAACAACCAGCCTTTGGGAAACACGTACAATCCTAGATGGAGAAATCACCCAAATTTCTCCTACAAGAATTCCGACGGTGCATCCAACGCACAGCAACTATCGGGAAACTTTCAACCGCGGGTGATGCAACGCAATCAAAACTTTCTGCCAAGGACACACCCCCAAACTCAGAACCATCAGCCACGTGCATCGCAATCACAACCAAACCAATCCGATGCAGCCTCCGATTTCAACGCCATGTTCACTCGTCTCCTCCAAATCCAAGAAACTCAAGCTAACTCTATGTCGGAAATACAACAAAGTCAGAGTAATTTGGTGAGGAATCAAGAGAACAGCCAGAAGCAGCTAGAGAGTTTTCAAACTCATCTTAGACAATTGGAGACGCAAGTTGCACAACTTGAACAAGGGGCAGCACGACCACAAGGAGTTCTACCGGGGAGACTGGAAGCAAATCCTTGTGAGCACGTCAACGCCATATATCTACGGAGTGGTAAGGTGGTGTATCAGCCTATTCCTTTGATGTTTGAAAAGGATGAAGCAACTAGTACAACAGCGGAAAATGGCAGCGACAATGAAAAGCAAAAAAGGAAAACCGAGGAGGAAGAAGAGCCAAAATACGTGAAACCCGAACCAAGACCGCCTCCTCTGCCATTCCCTCAACGTCAACGTAAAAGGCTGATGGATTAGGCCAATCCCTTCGCTCGATGCCGTGGTTTGAAAACTCTCTAGCTGCTTCTGGGTGTTCTCTTGATTCCTCACCAAATGCAAGGCACAAGTTTAAAAGTAACATGCATGAGCTAGAGCGGTCAACAAGGCATAGGAGAAAGAAGAGCGAGATGCGACCATTCTTCTTAACAATGGTAATGTGGGGTAAAATCTGAGAATGCTAAATTGAAATATGAGTGACAGAGAGGGAACACGAAAGACTTGATAATTAAGAACATTACGGGCTTCAGATTACTAGAATTGCAAGGGTGCAACCAACAAAAGATCATAAATCAATCAAGATTTCTTGATAACGGGAAATTCTTGGTTGTAAGTACAGAATGGTTCTCTCGACACCTAAACTCCTTAATCATAATGCAATCCTACCTCCTAGCAGCGATTAACACGAAATTACAATAGCATTAAGTATGCAATCCTAATTCCTGAGTCGATTAACCGACCGATCAGATTCTCATTAATCAAACTTAATCAACAATCAATATTTCCGGAATCATAATCTAATCTCCTAGTTAAACATGAAATCCTAAGTTATTGAGCGGCCAGAACAAGAATAGAACGTTTATAGCATTGATCGTAGAACTGAAATACAAGAAACTTTGAAAGATCTAAGCATTAATAAACATAAGCATCCCTTACAAAACCGGTGTCCCTAACCCATAGCTAAAGGCGTACTTACTCATGGAGTTTGCTGTAAAACAAGAGAAAGCGACAATAAACATGATAAAGAGCAGGGAATACGGTGCCTCGGACTTCCTTATCTCATCACCGATGTTCCGATGTTGTTCCTTGCTTCCTAAATCCTCTTGAGCTCTCCTCTGTCTTTTTCGTCCCCCTATGTATTTTTATCCGTCCTCTATTTATTGGCAGCGCTACCTCATTTTTCCATCGTTTTAACCTTTTTAGGTTTAATGATCCGCTACGGTGCTATCAAAAACAGCCTTCAATGTGCTATCAGAGCCACTCGTCCTTTCTCCTTTCCTTTCAGTCAAGGTCTAACCTCGCGTAGATAAGAATCTGATGTCGAAGAGGGCTAGGTGCCACCCCACGAGGGCTCCCCATTGAACTTCAACCCGAGCGGGCATGGTGACAGCCCGAGGCGTGCTAAACTTTCTGGAGTTGCAGCCCACATGGGCTAAGGGGACCACCCTACGTGGGTTCATGGTTTTTCATGGGGCATGGTCGTGGTTTACTCCTTTCGCTCGATGCTCGGGTATTCCATGCGGTTCCTTGGCTTGAATCTGCTCCGAGTTGTTTGTAACTCCCAAGTATGTGCATTTGACTCCAAGAATCAACATCCTTAAGCTCGATTATGCCTTATCGTCTTAAAACCTGAAAATCAACAAAAAGGACTAGATAGAGAATATTTGTGTCGGTTTTATAACTCGTGCTATGTAAATTATGCAGAAATGATCTAAATGGGTAGCCTAAAGCTAACCCACACTACGTGTTACCACGTACGAAGATAAAAATCTGGTCAAAAAACTTTTGAGGTGTTAACCGAAAAAGTTTCATGCTCAAAAGGTCACAATGAATTGTGTCTCTAAATACTGATACGACGAATTTCAATAAAATTGTTGGAATTCTTCCTCCATATGAATTGGAGCATGAACTTGAACAAGATTCTACAAACAAGGATATGGACAAATGAATTATTTTCAAAGCAACGAAAGAAAGTTTGAGGATGAATAACGTGGAAGAAAATGTGATATTGTTAGCCAGGAGATTTGGAAAATTCATGAAGAAGCGAACTGGAATGAAGTGCACTCATATTGAAGAGAAAATGCAATTAAAAGAAGGAAAATCGAGGGTACAATATCATGAATGCAAGGGATTTGGACATATCAAATCTAAGTGTCCAAGAATTCTAAAAAGAGAAAGTGTGTTGAAGAATTTATGTGAAATTCAATGTTACAAGTGTAAAGGATTTGGACACGCTAGAAATGAATGCGTTGATTCAAGTTCAGAATCTGAAGAAATCAGTAAAGAAGAAAATGCAAATTCTGTGACATTCATTGGAATAATTGATCAAGAGGAAAACAAGATCAAAGGATAAGGTGATAGCGGTGATGAGGATGTAAATGTAGAAACCATTTACAAAGAACGGGTAAACATGAGCAAACTCAACATAGAGTTGGTCAAATCTAATGAGAAGTTAGAAAAACAACTTCAAGAAACCCAAAAGATCTTAATTTGGAAAGAAGAAGAAGTTGTAATGACTAAGAAACAACATGAAGAAACAAACAAGCAATTGAAGATGCTAACGAATGGAACAAAAAATCTTGATCAATTGTTGACCACGGGAAAGAAAGATACCAATCATCATGGACTTGGATACGTTAGAAGCAACAAAAATTCGCAAACAAAGTTTGTTTCTAGTGGAATCTTACAGATATTGCAACTACAAGTTACTCGCCTTCAAGAGTACATGGTTTAGTTAGAAAAACGCCTCGAATTAAAGTTGATCTTCACCACAATAGCTATGTTCTGCGGAATCTAGGGACATAAGCAATATAAGGGTTTTTAAAAATTGAGAGATGGTCCAGGTAAGTATTTTAAACTCAAATTTAAAAAGATTTGAATAAGAAAAAGTGATATTTAATGCAAAGTTTCTTATATTTCTACTCAAAATCATAAATCTCACACTTGGTACTTTGATAGTGGATGTTCTAGGCACATGACATGGAATAAAGAACTTCTATCAAATTTTAGTGAAAAAGTGAATGCTAGAAGTGTTACATTTGGTGATGAAAACAAAGGGAAAATCAATGGACAAAGAGATCTACAAATTTCCGGACAACCCATGTTAAACAACGTTCATTATGTGAAGCGTATGCAATCATCAAAAAATTTCTATGCGTGGAGAGATTGAACAAAGGAGTTTGAAAGTGACGAAAGATGATCAAACATTGGTAAAATTTGCAGATTCAAATTTCTTTCATGGTACTCCTAAACTAAGTCTTGGTAATCTTGATGTGTGCAAACCATTTCAGGTAGGTAAATAAGTCAGAATGAATCATTTTTTGGAAAGGTTAAAAGAAAAAAAACGAAAATTGAATATGTGCCTATTGATCATCAACTAACTGTCATCATCACAAAAACCCCTGGATTTGGATCATTATGCGTGTTTGGAATAATCACTTAGAATTTGTGAATCCTGAGCAACTATGTTTATTAGTCTTGACTGTTTAAACTGACTTGAGATAAAATTAGGACTATGTATATCAGAAAATGAGAATAATTTTTGGAGCTAATGATCTGTTTATTTGTACTTGGTTTATCAAAGTCGCTTAAGCTTTTACTAAAATACACATATGCTAGCAAACTTATCATTTCTTTGAGATTCAATATTTGATGTATAAAAAAAAGTTTCGGTTCTCTTACTCTTCAATGAGTCGATGTTTCATAAAAGGATTATATTTCTAAAAAGAGGTTGTTATGAGTATATTGCTCGGGTTTAAGTTGAGAGACATTCAAATTCAGTTATTTAACGTCCTAAGGCACAAAGCTAAGTTATGCTTAAATACTCCACTATGATTCAAATGGAACATAATACAAAAAGGTAGCCTAGGAATGTATTACCTAAAGAAAAGTTTGTCTAAACAACGTCCTAGAAGCAGAGAACAGAGAAAAAGAAAAGAAAAGGAAGAGAGAAAGAATTATAAAAAAAAGTTGGCTCATAAGTGTACTAATGATTACTGAGTGAATCTAGTGATAGGTTAAGTACACTTAAACGGAAAAGGTAACTCTAAAATTTATTCTTGTTTCTCTTATATATTTACCCTTGATTTTATTAAATGGGGTTCAAAAATAACGGATTGTTGAATATTTTTCTAGGGACAAAAGAAATAAAAATTAGGGAAAGATATGGAAGAATGATCTAAATTGGTTCATTTTATATGCGTGACTAATCTTAATTGATTTAGAATATCTGATCACACTAATTGGGGGAGAAAATGGAGGTTTTAGCGTTGGGTATATGGTGATCAAAGTATGACAAAATGATTGAATTAACGACCTATGATGATTATGCTTGACTATGGTTATGTTTGACTAATGTTTTTATGCATATGTTTGAGTTTGAGTGATCAAAAATTCAAATGGGGAGATTGCTAATGTTTGAAATATCATTTAATTAGGAAGTTTGTTGTGTGTTTGTTTCAGATTGTTGAGAATCTTAGGGAATGGACTTAATCAAAGATTGTTGAGAGTTTTGGAGACTTGATCAAATATTGATGAGAGTTTATTGGGTTTGACTTGGTCATGAAACAACTTGATGAGCTAAAATTTCGGATAAGGTGTTCCTACAATTTCGGCAAGTGCAGTTAAAAACAACATTTATAAAAGGAGAATGTTGAAAGTTTAGAAGAATAATCAAACATTGAGTAAATTGTGAGATATACTTTTAGGGATAGGAAAAGATCCTGAAAGTTCCTTGAATGTGTGGCGAAGATTCTTAACATTGGTAAAACGTGTGTTTTTTTAACTTAGATTTTTATATTCATGGTCTAACTCATAGAAAGTTAACTGGTTATTATATTCATGGTCTAACTCGTGAAAAGTTAACTGCGGTATTATCGAATATATTGTAAGAGAAAACAAATGTATTTGAAAATTGATACATTAAATAAAAACAATAATTCGTAAAACACATTTCTCACACTATCCATAGCCCCTATGTCGGGAGGACCACTCTTGGGTGCACCCGATAATTGTAAAAGGGACTGAGACAAACTAACGTGCGCGTGTATCAAAAATATGATGACTGTATCACGATGATTGCATTTGTTGCCCATGTCCCGACGGCTGTTTTCTTTTATTTTTAATTTAATTTAAATTTATTTCTTTTTTATTAAAAAGGAGAAAAAGGTGATCTTACATCGTGTTTGGTAAGGAAACTAAAAATCAACTGAACTAAGCAAAATCACATCTTTATCTTACCCCATATAATTAACAAAGGTGATCTTACATTGTGCCGTGAGCCAAACACTCCCAAGCGAAATGTCCATGCTTGCCGAAACCCGGAAGTGCACGCATGAAGAGGCAAACGCAAACGCAGACCGCACCGATGGCAATTATAGGATTGATGTAAGGGCGTGAGTGGAAGAACAAACCTCTTGATATTGCTATCGTCCCCTTACTCCTGCATTTTGACGACAAACGGATGCATGTTTCGCACGATTTCTGGAACCGTGCCCTTCCTGTTGTTGGCTGGTGTGCTTCGGCCATGACTGTCATGGAGATTTGGTTATTGTCTCTATCAGCGAGTTTACGGTTTACTAAGATGTTGTAGGAGTCGTTATTCGACATCACAGCATAGCTATGTGGAGATTTACCACTCGCATCTAGAAGAGAGTTCCAGATGGAAACACCGATCTGAAATAAGCCAACAGAGAAGAATATCGTTCAATCTGAGTTCAAGCATTTATCTTTTAGTTAGTCATCTTGCTTTGTAGGACTTACCTGCTGTGGATCGTTTGTTAAGATATCGATGATATCATATGAACCCGATGTGGATGCTGCGAGATGCAGCGGTGTGAGGCCCTCGGGTATGGTGGTATTTGGCGGGAAGATGTATCTCTGTGAGATTTGGGGGACATTATCTACCGAATAATGTATGAGCAGTTCAGTCATCTTAGTACACTTATGCTTCACGGCACGGTGCAGCAGCTGGAACCCGGTTAGCGTCTCCATAGCCTCTCTCGAAGGACCTTCTGAATCAGAGTTTCTCTCTATTAGCATGTCGAGGAGAGTCTTTACGAGTGCAGTGTAGTCTCTTTCAACAGAGAACGTGAGCACGAATCTGAAACGGCTAAGGGAGAAGCTAGAGTTCTTCTGAAAAAGCCACCCGAGTTCATTCAGGAAATGCAGAACGACTTCCTTTGCCCTGTGTTGACTTGAAACGTGTGGATCAGCTTCCAAAATGTCACCAGATACCTGGAACTCGCATTCAAGGTGAGCCAGTTCTCTGCAAATGGCGGCATCTGCGATAATAATGGGAAAACAAGCGCCCTTAAGTCCATTTTCGACCTGTATACATTTCAAAAGATGTTCAGATTTTTATTGAAGTTACGGAATTATTTGTTAAACAAAAAGGAGAACCTACCTCAATGAAACAGCGCCCCGTAACACCAGCACGTGCTTTCTTGATGCTGAAACTATATAACCGTATCTCCTCATATGATGTTCCTCGACGTGATAATGAGGAAACTTCCAGAGACATGTAACTACCGTTGTATGCGCAATAGAACCTGAAATGGGGAGATCTGAGATTTGGTTAGAGATACAAATAAATAATCATTACCGAAGATCAGTAAAATCCAGACAAGTTACCTGGTGTTGTTATTGGCCAAGTTTCTCCCGATTAGAAGAAGAGTGGCTTCTTGATCTGGCACAATGGCCAATGGGAAGACTGAAATCAACTCAGGGTAGTTCCTTGACGTCCAAGATTTGTGCAGACGAATCTTCCCTAAGATCATCAGGCAAAACAAGTTTGACACAGATGAATTGTCTGGAAACAGAACTTTCACCATATTTGGCTAACGAGATATTGGTCCAATAATTTAATCACTAAAGCATTAGTTTAACTTTATTTCCTCACCATCTTTGTACATTGCTGATTTTCTGCTCGTATTCACCAGAAACCTTGATGTTCTCCAGAAATCAGAAACTGAGGAATCTTGGACCAAAGAATTGACAAGCTGAACTAAGTTTCGTTCAATCTGAAAACACCGCATCCACCCTGCGAGTGGTCAGTACAGGGTCTAGATAGTAACCCCTTACCAGATGAAATTCCCAGTCACTTACTTTGTTCCATGCAGGAGACGGCATTAAAAGATATATAGAGAGAACCACACAACCAGGTCGAATGTAGCTCTCTATTTCCAATGGGCTGTTAGAAAGCCAATTCAATATCTGAAACTCAAGAGGCCATCCATCCATTAAAACTGTGAATGACCGGTTCCTTGAATTGTCTTTTAAGTACATAAAAATACTGATAATTCTGTATGAAATTGGGTACCTGAGTTCGCAGAGACATTGGAAGATGACTAGGATCTTTATCGAACAGCTTGAAAATAATCCGCCCCGTTCGAGCCTGCATAGAAACCAGTAAAATGCATGGCATGAGAATGCTTGAACTCGAACTACCAAAAGACGCCAGATTAATTTCAACAGAAAACCAACGTCTGCATCAGAGCTTGAGCTGGAAGGTGAATTATCGGATCCAGATGATGAAGGACACCCAGATTCATTCTGTAAGCCCTGGAAAAAATTGTTTCTCTCAACTCTACCCAACCCACTAAAGAGCTGAAGGCGCAAGTTGCTATTCCTGTTATCTTCAACTTTTTCGTTATTTTTAGGTGTTCCATCTTCCGTAGCACTATGCATAGGGAATAAATTCTGCATTACAGGAGAAGAGAAGGGAGACTGTTCATCTACAGCGTTACTGCCGCCAGAAGAGAAGTACTTCTTTGAAGATTCCAACTTTGGCGGGCTATTTTCATTATCAGGAGATGAAGTAAAAAGCTGAAATTCCAAACGAGATCTAGCATCAATGTCTGCTTTTTGAAAATTCCCACCAGCTCCTTGGTTGAGTGAGTTTGAGTTTGGTTCTTCCCTTTCACTGCTCTGTTGAGATAACATCGAAGGTGGAGTGTTTAACGAAGATCCAAATTGACTAGATGAGAGACCCGTGAGGAAGTCCTTGGTCGATGGATAATTCTCTTTTGCTTCATTAATTTGATCGGGAGAAGGCTTTTCAGAAACTTCACTCAATAAACTTCCAGAATTGTGCAGCTTCGAAGCAAGGTCTAGAAACCAACCGAGATGGTCTCCATTTGGTACAGGTGAGGAGCCAAAACTCTTGTCCACACTCTTCTCGTTGCCTACGTAGAGGATTTTACTCAAATGAACAAATACAATACTCTAGTTGATAAAACACAACAAACCCATAATACAGAAAAAAATTTACCTTGCGTGTGAGCTATGGCAGTGAGCAAGCTGACGATATTGAGACCTTTGTTTGAGGCGTTTTCATGGCTTACTTGAACAACAAGCTGAGGCTTGGGATCCTCTTGATGTGTTTTCCGTCTACGACGGTTATGACCAGCAAGCCTTCGCCTACAACATCAAACTCCGCAAGCAAATGAAACCTACATGTCCCACATCTTCAGCATTAAATTCAATCATTTCTCACTTCTAAATCACAATACACGAACGTGAATCAAACAAGTATCAGAAGGAACAAACTACATTTCCACCACAAACATCAATTTATGAGAAGAAAATTACCGGCTGCACTGTTGGCAGAATCTCTGCATCTGCATTCGAACCAGAGCTTTTGAGGCCTTACTGTGATGCTCACACACTTTATGCCTCCTGTGATAATCCTTACCCATCGAGAGATCCTCTTCACAGTTATCTACCTGACACGCACCAGGAGATCCCAATCTGACCCTCTTGCTCGACCGAGACGAGGGGACCGGCGGAGCTGGCGGACGCTCATTCGCTGCGGAATTCAAACCTCCATCGAGATTCAAATCAAGCCTCTCATCCTCCTCATCCGCCGCTTTACATGCCAAATTCGAATCCCCACCGCTCGAACAAACTCCGGGATCAGTCCATCGGCGGATAATTTCTTTCTCCTCCGTAGGCTTCCCCAAAAATCCCGCACAATCCCAATCCCATAAACTAGGGTTCCAGCTAAGAAGCGGCACCCCCACCGGCACCGATGGTGAGGCCGGCGACGGATGGTAACAAATATCACGTTTTTTCCCCGCCGGAGAAGAAACCGTCGGAGAGATAAGTAACGGCGGTGCCACTCGTGAGTCTCTCTCCCCCATCTATCTCTCTTTCACGCGCGCGAAACGCAGGATCTCTTCACGAACTAACACACAAATTCCATTACACAACAAAAAAAACTCAAACCGGGTCGGATCTAAGACCCGAATCCGAAAACTGGAGTGCCGTCGCAAAGAGACGAACGAAACAAACATATAAATCGAATTTCATTCTCCTTTTTTAAAATTAATTAAATTATGGTTTATTTATTTGAGAGGAGGTTTCATCATGCTTATACGAAAAGTTCGCTTCTTTTTTAAAAATAAATTTTGATTTATTTATTTGAGAGGGGGTTTCATGCTGGCTTATACGAAAAGTTCGCTTACTGCATAAGGGAATGGTAGATTTCGTAAATTCGATGAGCTACAAGGTGTAAAAGCTACCAAGGAGGAACGCATACGACCGTACTGCCGAAGAGAACATATTACGGAAAAAGGTGATTAAGATTGATTTATGGTAGTACGTCCGAGAATTGCATTAACTAATTTATCAAAATATTAGACTTTAATGACCGTCTGATTACGCAAGTTGAGTTAATGACCGTTGGATTGAGACCGTTGGACAGTGACACTTTTCACTGTTGATTGTTGTCTCCTTTGGCCCCACTGCAACTAGTTAATGTACAAAATCGTTATATAGAATAGAAACAATGTTATATAACGTATTAAGCCTTAGTTAGATGAAGATTCAGTATTTAGCGTTTAGCGTAGAGTGTTTAGATGATGTTTAGTATAATCATATATATATAAAAAGGGAGATTTTTCTTCTCTCTCGTGCTGCCACATCAACACGGAAGAATCTCCCTTTCACATCGATATCATTTTCGACCGTCTTCAACCCTTCTTTCGTGACTCTAGCTTTCCCACACACCTCGCACAATTTTTCTCCATTCATCCTCTACGTGTCTCTTCATCTCTCTTGATCCTGTTACACTCGCCCCGAGTTTCCCTTTGCTTCAACCCCCTCCTCCGTGAAAGCAAAGCCTCCTTTCGTTCTATATTCCCTGTTGCTTCTGGATACGTTCATACACCATCCCTCTGCCACTTTCCACGTGTTGCTTCGCCTTCGTCGCTCCTGGATACGCTATCCCTGCGACACACTATCCCATCAACAATCTCGACCGCTTTTCTATTAAAAACCCTGTCCTCTACCTCCATTTTCCCTAGGTATTGCCTATATTGTCACATTTTTGTTTTTAGGGTTTATGTTTCCACGTTTCTAATTCTCACAAGTTACGGTTTTCAGGGTCGAATGAAGCTGTTTAGAACCATTGTCTATCCCATGAACAGGTATTTGACACTCCAGTTGTCCAGAGGCAAGAACGTCACATGCGACGACTATTTTGGCAACATGGTCCATCTCCAGAAACTTTGGTTTCGATTTGCGCTCAGTTGCTCAACCTCATTGATTTGCGCCGGATTTGCTTAGAAAAGGAAGGCCACTAAAGAAATAACATATGTAGAGACAAGTATGAACATCATCTTTACGTGTTTCATAAAAAATGTCTTATTTGACAACATTACAGATATTTGAGTTCAGGTATTCTAGCTCTCATTTGCACAATAATCTGGGTATGTTATCTCACTTAGAATTTTGACGGTATTGTTTATTATGTCTTAGTTGAGACATACGTTAGATCACTGGGGTACTCCAATTTGCTGGATTTGCTTGTCCACCCAACGAATGAAGATGTGACCTATAGTTGATGAAGGTTTTATTTACTACCTGCATATGTATGTGTTTTTTTATATGTGTATCTACTGACACGAATGGTAACTGTTATCATGTTTTACATGTTGAATTCAATGCAAACCAGGAAGAATATGATAATGTTCATCTGGTTCCCAGCAGTGCTGATGATGCTCCAAGAACCCCTAATTTGGATAAAAATTCTGCCCCTATTCGTCCATCAGGTCGTACTGTTAGTATTATCCATAGAAATTGGGAGCTCCAGCGCCTCGATGGGGGGCGGAAATGTGCCACTTTCATCTTTGTTGTTTGTTGTGTGTGTTGCTTCTTGAATATTTATCTCGACTACAAAAGCTAATTTACATCTTCTATTTTTCATGCTTATGATTTGCACCTGTTTCTAAACTTGTACAATCAATCTGAGTTGCAGCTATTCGGGTTGCTACACTGTGGTACCAGAAACGTTTCAGGTGTTGCTTATAACTAATGACAGAGAAAATAAAAGGAATGCCACTGAAGAAGGAATAAAAGGAAGGCCACTGCTCAATACGCTTGGGGGCTCCAGCGCCTCGATGGGGGCGGCAATGTGCCATTTTCATCTTCGTTGTTTGCTCTGTGTGTTGCGTCCTTAATATTTATCTTGACTACAAAAGCTAATTTACATCTTCTATTTTTTTTTGCTTATGATTTGCACTTGTTTTTAAACTTGTCCAATCAATCTGTGTTGCAGCTATTCGGGTTGCTACACTGTGGTACCAGAAACGTCTCAGGTGTTGCTTATTACTATTGACAGAGAAAATACAAGGAAGGCCACTGAAGAAGGAATATCTGCAGAGAAAAGTATAAACATCATTTTTACGCGTTTCATAAAAAAATGCCTTATTTGATAACATTACAGATATCTGAGTTTAGTTATTCTAGCTCATTCGCAGAATAATATTGGGTATGCTATCTCACTTAGAAGCTTGATTGTATTGTTTATTATGTCTTAGTTAAGACATATGTTAGATCACTGGGGCAACCCAATTTGCTGGATCTGCTTGTCCACCCAATGGCTGAAGATGTGACCATGGAAGATGTTGATGATTCCAGACCTTCAAAGAGAAAAGTCATATACCTGGAGGTAAGAGATATAAGCATCCCGGATTTTCAGTCTCAAGTTTGAGTAAGTTCTGTCATTAAACTGTTGCCTCTTATACTTTAGTTTTTTTTTTCTTTTCCATGCAGCATAAGCCCATGTCTGAGATTACTGCGAGCTTACATCGTGGAATATATCATCAAGGGAAACTTCGTGTTAATCGTTTCAATCCTTTTGAAGCTTATGTTGGAAGCGAGAGCATTGGTGAAAAGATAATAATTTATGGGCGTAATAACATGAATAGGGCTTTTGACGGTTGATATTGTTTCTGTTGAACTCTTGCCTCGAGATCAATGGCAAGAGGATAAGGCATTATCTATAGTTGATGAAGGTTTTATGCACTACCTGCATATGTATGTGTTTTTTATGTGTGTATCTACTGACACGAATGGTAACTGTTATCATGTTTTACATGTTGAATTCAACGCACACGAGGAAGAAGATGATAATATTCATTTTTTTCCCACAATGCTGATGATGATTCAAGAACCTCTAATTTGGATAAATATTTTGCCCTTATTCATCCATTACCTTAGGAGCTACAAGTCTTGAAGTGGAGGATTTGAACGCACTCTGTGTCTTAGTCTTGGAGTGGGATCATTCATGGTTGGTGTTATGGTGTCTACCACTCACATTGCTAACCGCACTCTAGAGCAGGTACCGATTTTAAAACTTTGTTCCATCAATGTGCTCTTTTAACGAATCAATTTCAGAAGACCATGCCTTTGATGTTTGCAACATCTGCAATTGCGGCAACATCTGCTTCCGGTGGCCGGCCATGGTTTATTCATCTGTTCTAATATTTTCATTATAATTCTCAAGCAAACGTTATTTTCTTCATATCAGCATGACTCTCTTTGTCGTAAGTAGGAAATCTACCTTGGAGGTTCAATCTCAACAAGCTCTAGCAACATCCCATTCTTCATGTAGAAAAAGCTTTCCTACAATTCCAGAATCTTAGTAAGGTCATGCTCAGTTAGGTATATCTGGGTAAGTAGAGTTTCTTGATCATTCAATAACCTGAAACTACACTGACATAATTCACCTTGCATCACGAGAAACGACACCATACTTTATTTGTTTGTTTTTCTATTCGTATTTTGATTATATATAGACATGAATTCTACCCAAGTTACATGTGAGTTCTCATTGAATTACATCTAAAACGCTGAAGAATCATCAAAATAGCTAATCCTAACTTATCAATCATGTTCTTTCTTATTCAGACAATGTAGAAGCCATGTAACAGTACATATTTTCAAAATGTAACTCGGCAATTAGATACGTCTACACATAACATCTCACTTTCTCATTAAAGCATATTGTATTGTGTCTGGATCATTGTATCTGATACAGAGTTCCTGCCTCAGACAAAGCAAGAATGGTTTGGTTGACGATAAACACAGTTATCGCTGGACCAGCTGATTCTCGAATATCATGAGAAGAAATCACCCACTGAACTCCATTCCAAAACCTCTCGTAGATCGACCCGCTTTCGCTAGTTATCCACAAAGATATCGCAGATATCTTTGTCGAGGAGATTCTTCTCCTTTAACGCAGAACGGTATCTAAATTCTCTTTTTTCGCATAACTCCCTTCATCACTAGCATTATTGTCCCTCTTTTGCATGTTCTCCTTTTCTCCTCCTTGAACCCTTTTGACTGGCTCGATCGAACCCATCTTTGTGCAGTTACCGTTCATGCAAGAAACAAGATCATCCTAATCGGGTAAACAAACCTACTTAGATTTTGAGGTCTGTTTCTTCCTCCGCCAACATGGATTTCATTACCATTCCCTTCTAACATGTATTCTTCTTTATTTTTTTGGAATTATAAGTCATGACGTTTGTTTCTTGTCGGCTTAGCCAGGAAATGTTACCGACAGGTTTTTTGGAGCTTATTCTAGGATATGATTGCTGACATTGCTGAGAGGTTTGTTTCTAAGCCGTTCGTTTCGTGGCATATTTTTTTAGGTTTGTTTCTTCCTTTTTGTTATAACTATCTAATGCAACTTCCTTGGAGAAATAAAAAAACTAACATTTTTTCTATAGTTCATTTAGATAGGAATCTTGAATCAATTATTGATTTGTGCTCAATTTACGCCATATTTTCTGCTTTAATTTTCTTCATGGTGCAAATGGCAATAACAACATAGAGAATTTGAATAGTTTTCATATTAGTGTCGTGACATGTTTATGTATATATTTGTCTTTGTTTTGGAAATCTGATTTAGTTGGTGAAGAATTTAGTTGGATTTTACTTAGGAATTGAAAGTTGATTAGTAGAAATCTTGTCCAAAATTTTATTAGGAATTTAAATTGGTAAAGAAGTTTGTTGGATATTTCTTAGTAATGTTGTCAAAAATTTGATTAGGAATTGAAATTTCATTCTAATGGAATTTCGTTCTAACATATGTAATATTTTAATTTTACATTTTGCTACGTGTTGGAAGAGGCGGTAAAACGAGAAACCGCCCTAAGTCTGAGGAAAGTGGTAGCCTGTCATCTCATTCCCGATATTCCGTTTCAGGATTTTCAGAATACATGAATCCAAATTTCTTTCGGAACACTGGATCGACACAATCGGCGCAATATACTCCTTATTATTCGCAAATCCAACCACCAGTCGATCTAGTAATGCATCACGAACTTGAGATGCATGATGAACCAACTGTAGAAGAAATTTTATCAATGGATGAAGAACAACACAAACTTCCTCGTTTAAACCCTATTCGTGGAGATGGCACACTATGGTACGTATATTTACGTTCAAATGTCAATTATAAATAGTTAATTAAATGTCAATTTATCTTAATTTTGATTTGTAGGTTTGGATTCGATCAACTTTCTCGTCACATAACAAAGACGATGAAAGCTGATTATGGTCGCCTTATTATAATTGGACATAGACCGATCCAAAAATTAAAGAATGATGGTGGAAATAATTTGTGGTATATTTTAAACAATTTTTAATTTTATCAAGTAATTCAAATTATAGTTTAAATATAATAATCTTTTTATTATTTCAGCAAAAATTTTATTAGAATCCCGAACTTACCGGTCTAATAAAATCCGAATTTGAACGGGTTACGGGAGTTCATCTCAGGTCTATCATAAATGAATGTAAAAAAGAGAGACGAAAGGAAAACCTCTTTGGATAGCGGAAGATGTTTGGGACCAGATATGCACATATTGGGATGATCCAACATTTAAACGAAAAAGCGAGCGAGCAAGTAAATCCCGGCGTTCTAATAGAGAAGGATACGGCATGAGCGTACATACGGCTGGATCACGTTCTTTTGCGGAATTATACGATGATTTGGTAAGCTTTATAATACTTTTTATGCATTTATAAAATTAACATTTGATTAATATTAAACTTATAACTTTTTTATTTGTTTCAGGGGAAAGAGAAGGGATCCGAACCATCAGTATCTAGTATTGTTGGAACATACACACGTTAAGAAGTCTGATGGTTCGTGGGTAGATCCCAAGGCAAAACGTCTTCATGATGAAGTTAAAAACATGACAGCGGAACGAGTATCGCAAATTCCCCCTAGAGAAGACGGAACACAAACTACCCTTAGTCAGAAAGAGTACAACGAGTTGTATCTCGAGGTAAATTAATGACATTTCAATATGATACAATTTTACTATTTATAATTGTCATTAAATATCGATAATTTTTTTACACCAAGCTATGCCATACAAAGGTCGTTTTTCGGACTTGGAAGAATGACCTCAAAACATTTAACTTCCTCCAAGGGTAAAGAAAAAGTATCAGAGTACGAGTTCAGGAATACATTATCAAAAGTGTTCGAGGCGCAACAAGAATCCGAAAGACACATTAAACAAGCACTAAAGGAGGTTGAACGATCACAAAAGCGAGCTGAACGATCAGACAGGCGAATGGAACAATTCATGCGCATGATGAAATCGTAAATGCCTAACATCAATTGGGATGCATTTTAGAACAATGATTCTGATCACGACAATTTAGAAATACCTCTAACGGATTAGTATTAAAAATGTTAGTCATATATATGTTTTTAATTATTGTTATGTACTAATTTTTATAATTTAATCTAATCAAATTTTATTTCAATTTTTTTTAAATTATGGACGGTTTCCAGGTCGTCTCTAAAATTGCGGACGACCCTTGTCTGTCCGCAATTTTGCGGACGACCCTTGTCTGTCCGCAATTTTGCGGACGACCCACCATCTGTCCGCAAATATTGCGGACGGCCCTTGTCGTCCGCAAATGCCGACCGGCCTCCCGTGGGTAATCACTATTAGAAAATTCAAGATTAGGGACGGAATTTGGGGACTGACATTTCCGTCCCTAAATTTAGGGACAAATTATACACGGACTAGGGACGGAAAATGAAATCCGTCCCGAATCCGTCCCCAAATTTGGGTACAAAAGAGTCGTGCCTAATCCGTCCCTAATTGCGGACCAATTAGGGACAGATGAGTAAGTCGTCCCTAAATTGGAGACGAAAGTTTCTCCCGTACCTAATTTGGAGACGGGCAGGTTATCCATCTCCAAATTTGGAGACGGGCAGGTCATCCGTCTCCAAATTTGGAGACGAGCAGGTCATCCGTAGGGGTGTAAAATGAGCTGGCTCGGCTCAGCTCGGCTCAGCTCGCCTTGAACTCGCCAAAAAACGAGCTGGCTCAGCTCGGCTCATTTTTTAAACGAGCTGGAAAATCCCAGCTCAGCTCGGCTCGCCTCTAGTTCGCCAAAAAATGAGATGGCTCGCGAGCCAGACTATTTAATTATTTTGAATTAGTTGTAATATCATATATGATAAACATATCAAAGGAACCAAATAAAATATCAAAAATATGAAAACATTAATTCAAACATAATGTTATAAAATATCATTGTACTAAATAAAAAATAACATTCTCGAATAAAAAGTAGAAAATATCATTGTACTAAATTCGACCGTTCGTAACTTTACTAAATTGTTTCTTTATTTTGTTATATTAATTATTAGAAAAAGGAAAAATACATTATAATAGTATATTATGTTTAAACAATATATTATGTTTTATTGAATGTAATATTATATATAATATACAAAAATGAAAAATATTTTATTTTTGTTCATGATTTTTTCAGCTCGCGAGCCGGCTCGTCAGCTAGAGCTGGCTCGCGAGCCGGCAGCTCATTTTACACCATCTGTCTCTAAATTTGGGGACGACAAAAACCTCCGTCCCCAAATTTGGAGATGGATTTGGGACCGTCCCTAAATTTAGGACTTTAAAAACCGTTTTAGGGACGGTTTCGGGACGATTTTCAGAAAATTAATCTCTTAGTCCCTATTTCGTCCCTAATTCGTGTATAAATAATCTATTTAACCCCTCAACCATTGATCCGTTTTTCATAAACGACTCTCATATTTTTCACCGCATATCTTTTATAGTGTTTGCGATATAATGGCATCTTCATCAAGATCGAACATTGTCGATTCTAGACAATGGATGTACAGAAGAATTGATCTAGAATCTCAAAGCGTATCGAAAGAGTTTATAGAAGGCGTCACACAGTTTATGACAATGGCGACGAATCAACAAGTTTACAAAGAAACGGGTACGTTGGTTTGTCCATGCGTCAAATGCAAGAATGAAAAATTTGTTAATAAGAGAACTGTTTGGAAGCATCTTTATTTAAGAGGATTTACCCCGAATTATTTATGTGGTTATGTCATGGAGAAAAATTTGCACCACGATCTAGTAATGTTGTGGAAAACTTTAGAGGCATTTGAAGACTGAAAATAATTTTTCTGAGAATTGTATGGATTCGATATTGCAATTATTAAGAGATTATTTGCCAGAAGATAATAATATAGTAGACTCCTATTATGAGACAAAGAAGATGATGCGATCTTTGGGTTTATTGCCATATCAAAAGATTGATGTTTGTCAAGACAATTGCATGCTTTTTTGGAGAGAGACATCGGAGATGAGTAATTGTCTATTTTGTGGAAAAGATCGGTTTTATTTAACAAAGAATGGAAAATCGGTTCCATATCTTCGTATGTGGTACTTACCAATTATAGACAGATTAAAAAGATTGTATCAATCTGTTGAGACCGCAAGCGACATGAGATGACATGCTGAGCATTCAAGTCGTGAAGGAGAGATGTGTCATCCCTCAGATGGTGAGGCGTGGAAACACTTTAACAAGGTATATCCTGATTTTGCGGCTGAGAGTCGAAATGTCTATTTAGGCCTTTGTACCGATGGTTTTAATCCATTTGGGATGTCTCAGAAGAATTATTCATTGTGGCCAGTTATAGTGACACACCTTACAACTTACCACCGGATATGTGCATGAAACGAGAATTTTTGTTCTTAACAATAATGATTCCCGGGCCTAATCATCCGAAAAGAAGTTTGGATATATTTCTTCAACCACTTATTGAAGAATTAAAAGAATTATGGAATGGAGTTCAAGCATACGATGTCTCGAGGCGACAAAATTTTATGTTACGAGGTGCTCTCATGTGGACAATGAGTGATTTTCCAGCTTATAGTATGTTATCTAGATGGACAACGCATGGTCGATTGTCTTGTCCATATTACATGGAGGAAACATATGCTTTTCAGTTGAAACATGGAAGAAAGACGAGTTGGTTTGATTGTCATCGTTGTTTTCTTCCTGTTGATGATGCATTACGGCGCAACAAGAGAAATTTCAAAAGGAATGTAGTTGTGCGGAAATCTCCTCCTCCAGTTTTGACCGGCGAAGAGATTTTGTATGAACGACTTCTTGTTTTGGGTATTCCGAGGAGTATAGATTGCGGAGGGAACAATCATCCGAGAATTGATGGTTATGGAATTACTCATAACTGGTACAAGAAGAGCATATTTTGGGATTTACCGTATTGGAAAAATTTGAAACTTCGACATAATCTTGATGTCATGCACATAGAGAAGAATTTTT
>CM071866.1:16411594-16434725 GCA_036759665.1 Gynandropsis gynandra
AATTGGTCGATCTGCTGGTAAGGTGAAAGATATATGGTTATCACAACGAGATCTTCATATCGCACATACATATGTTTTATTAAACTGCGAATATCTACAGCCTTTTGAAAGGTAAAATCTCATAATTAACTATGGTTATCACAATGACAATTTTGTTTATTTTTGTAATATTTATAGAATTCTGTTTCTTTTTATACAAGACATTTGATGATATATTGAAGAATACATATACGAACATTGATGATTCTCAACTCCAAGAACTTAAAGAAAAATATTTCTCCACATGGATCAGACAATATGTAAGTAATGAAATTTTACATAAATATTTTTTATAATATTCTGACGATGTGTCTAAGTTTGTACATGTACTGCAGGTTGAGATGGACAATCACCCGTTGTGGCTACGAGATCTTGTCAAAGGACCGATTGTGAAAGTTATGAGTTGGCCTATGTATTTTACATGTGGTTATAATTTTCACACTTACGATCATGAGAAATTGAAGTCGACGATGAATTATGGTGTATGTGTGAAAGGTGAAAGCTATTGTTCATCGGTCGATGAATTGGATTTTTATGGGCTTTTAAAGGAAATTTTGCAATTGAAATATCCAGGTATAGAAAACAAGTTTAAAACAATGTTATCCTTACCACGTATGTCATTTTAGATATTGACTCAGATTTTGATATTTTTTGTAGGTTATGTCGGTTTAAAATGATGTTATTTTGATGTGATTGGTTCGATCCAATAATCGGTCGCAGAACAAGAGAAAACAAACTAGGCGTTGTAGAAGTTAACTCCACACGAAGATATACAAAATACGAGCCTTTTATTCTTGCGTCACAAGCCGATCAAGTTTGTTACGTTTCCTATCCGCATATTAGAAGATCTTCAGGTTGGCGTGTCGCAATGAAGATACTTTCGGGGGGCAAATTTATCGACAACCCAGAACAACAACAATTGCCAATGCAACAACAAATGACCGAGATTATTTCTATTGACGATGTATGCGTTGAAGAACTTACGCACGGTGAAATGGAGGAAATCGAAAGAAATGAAGATGATCTTTATGAAGATATAGAGAAGATGTGGAATTTGAATCAGATGCAGAAGATTCGACGGAACAATTGTGTGACTCTGATGATGAATCATGTTAAAACGTTTACGGATTGTTTTTTATATACTTTTTAATGATTGTTTCTATTTCTTAATGATTATATGTTTACGAATTGTTTCTCAATGATTATACGTTTTTTGATGATTATCGTCCCGATCTATCGTCTCGGTCCCGGTCCCCGGTCAATCGTTCTGATCTCGATTCCCGATCAATCCCCTATCCCGAAATTGGAGACAGAAGGTTGAACCGTCCCTAATTAGGGACAAATGAGCCGTTCCCAATTGGGGACGGGCCTCAGCCATCTCCAATAGGGGACGGGCGTGATGCAACCGTCCCAATTGGAGACGGATTTTATACCCCCGTCCCCAATTGGAGACGGATTTTTATCCCCCCGTCCCCAATTGGAGACGGATTTTATCCCCCCGTCCCTAAATTATTATAAATTCTCGAATCCCATTTCATACTCTTCACGCCTCGTTTTCCCCTTCCTCCTCCGTCGCCGCCGTGTTCGCATCTCTCGCCGTCGCTGCCGCGTTCGCCGCGCCCATCCGTCGCTGCCGCGTTCACATCTCTCCTGTCGCCGCCGCGTTTGAACGCATCTCCCCTCCTACGTTAACCCATCCGTTCGCATCTTCCTCCCCTCCTCCGTCGTCGCCGCGTTCGCCGCCGCCCTCCCCTCCTCCGTTGTCGCCCCGTTCGCCGCCGCCGGTCAGGTATACCGGTCTCGTGTTGAACCCGTCAATTTCATGGATTAGTTGAAAAAAATCTTGGTAGGAGCATAGAATTTCGCTGGAATTGGTTAAGGTAGGAGCATGGAATTTAGCTGTTTATTTATGTGTTGATGTTAGAAGTTGCGAAATTAGAATTTTACGTTAAAATTTAGAAATTGAGATGATTGGTTTGGGGATGGTGTCGTAATATTTTATTTTCACAATTCAGTATGTCGTGCCGCGTTGGAAGAGGCGGTAAAACGAGAAACTGCCCTCAGTCCGAGGAAAGTGGCAACCTTTCATCTCATTCCCGACATTTCAATTCAGGGTTTGATGATTACATGAATCCAAATTTCTTCTGAAACACTGGATCGACACAATCGGGGCAATATATACCATATTATCTGCAAATGCAACCACCACCAGATCAAGTACTGCATCACGATCCGGATATATACGAGGAACCAACAATGGAAGAAATTTTAGCAATGGATGAAGAACGACACAAGCTTCCTCTTATAGACCCTGATCGAGGAAGCGGCGGACTATGGTACGTATACTCCATTTAAAATCTCAATTATAAATAGTTAACTAAATGTTAATTTATCTTTCATTTTGATTTGTAGGTTTGGATATAATCAACTTAATCGTCACATACCAGCTACGATAACAGCTGATTATGATCGGCCGTGTTACAATTGGACACATATCGATCCAGATATTAAGCAACGATGGTGGAAATCATTTGTGGTATGTTTTAAACAATTTTTAATTTTATCAAGTAATTTAAATTACAACTTAAATATAATAAGCTTATTATTATTTCAGCAAAAATTTTATTGGAATCCCACCCTTACCGGACTAGTAAAGTCCGAATTTGAAAGAAATGCGGCAAAGCGTCTCAAGTCTACCATAGGTAAATGTCACGCAAACCGAGAAATAAAAGGAAAACCCAAATGGATGGCGGAAGATATTTGGGATCAGATGTGCACATATTGGGATTCCCCATAATTTAAGGCAAAGAGCGAGCGAGCAAGTAAATCCCAGCGTTCTGATAGAGCATGATACATGATAAGCGTACACATGGTAGGATCTCATTCTTTTGCGGAAGTATAAGAAGATCTGGTAAGCTTTATTCATTTTTTATGCATTTATATAAAATTAACATTTCATTAAACTATGTCTTTTTTATTTTTTTCAGGCGAAAGAGAAGGGAACCGAACCATCGTATCTAGAATTGTTGGAACATACGCACGTTAAGAAGTCAGATGGTTCGTGGGTGGATCCTAAGGCAAAAAACCTTCACGATGAAATTGAAAACATGGCAGCGGAGCGAGTATCGCATATTCCCCCGAGAGAAGACAGCTCACAAACTACTCTTAGTCAGAAAGAGTACAACGAGTTGTATCTCAAGGTAATAATGACATTCTACTATGATCTAATTTCACTATTTATAAATGTTATTAATTCTCGATATTTGTTTTACAGCAAGTTACGCTATACAAAGGTCGTATTTTCGGACTTGGAGCAATGGCCTCAAAACATTCAACTTCATCCAAAGGTAAAGAAAAAGTATCGGATTACGAGCTCCGACATCAAATATCCGAAAGGTTCCAAGAATCCGACAAGCGGGTTGAACAAGCACTAAAGGAGGCTGAACTATCAAGAAAGGAGGCTGAACTATCAAGAAAGCATGTTGAACGATCAGATAGGCGTATGGATAAGCTTCTGCGCATGATGAAAGCGCAAATGCCTAATATCGATTGGGATGCAATTCAGAACAGTGATTTCGACCACGACTAATCGGAACGGCTTAGGATTAAAAATGTTGGTTATATGTATGGTTTGTAATTATTTTTATGTACTAATTTTTATCTTTTAATGTAATTGAACTTTTTTAAATTTTATTTTTTTATTTTAAAAAAATTAGGGACGGGAAAGCCGTCGCTAAATTTAGCGACGATAGTTGCCCGTTCCTAAATTTAGGGACGGATTCTGTTGTCCGTCTCCAATATTTAGAGACGGAAACCGGTTTGTCCCCAATCTCGGGACTGTTTGGGGACTACTTTTTCCATCCCTAATTGGGGACGGATTGGGGACTGAAATTTACGTCCCTAATTAGGAATAGATTAGGGACGGATAACATTTGGAGTCGCGCGATTGGGGACTACCGCGGGTCGTCCCTAATCCGTTCCTAAACCTGTTTAGGGATGAATTAGGGACGGATTTTTCACTCCCTAAAACCTGATTTTCTTGTAGTGAATTTCCTAGAATATCGGAGTCCTTTTTTGGTCGTTTAGTTGCGGACCATTTGCGGACTGAAGTTTCCGTCCTTAATTGCGGACCGTTTGCAGACTGAAGTTTCTATCCTTAATTACGGACGAATAATATTTGGCGACGCTCGTTTGCGGACTACCTGTGGCTGTTCCTAATCCGTCCCTAAACAGATTTAGGGATGGATTATGGACGAATTCTTCACTCCCTAAATCGACATTAACAATAAATATAACTGATAGATCGTGATCCGATTTCGATTTTGTCTACAAGATTGTATATTGTTAACTATCAATTTAATGGTCATTCCGATATGTGAAAAATATTTTATAGGGACATTTAGTTTAAATATGCACAAATTTTTGTTTTTGTTTATCAATACTAATATAATTTAAAATGTTGAACAAAGGATGTCATGTTATCTATTGAAAAATTATAATAAGAGATACGAAACAAATTAATTATCTCTAATTTATCAATAACACGTTTTATCGATACATTCGATGCATATTATTTTTATAACCGTTATAATTAGTTATTAATTATATTAGATAAATTTCTAAGATCTTTAAGATAACCGATAGACAAATATAGAATTTATAGTTCAAAATCATGATCTTTAATTTAAAATCAATTTATATTTACCAACTGTAATATATAATCATTTTTATAAACCACAAAACTCAAATCATATTTATATAAATTACATTTAATTTTTACTTTTTATTTTTTTATTTTTTTATTTTTTAATAGAACACAAAATTCAAGTAAATGTAACAGATAAGTTTTACTCTAACAATTATATTTTCATTAAATATTTTTTTTCATTTAGGTGAGTTATATTTATTCACAAATTTTAAATATCAAGTGAAACAAAAAAGAGAATGTTTTCACTATTTTTTAAATATATTGTTTAAAATTTAAATATGATCGTTTCTATTGCTTAATATCAATTTTTTACCGTTTATATTGTTATATTGTTTTTACCGTTGCTACTGCTCTTATCATTTTTGTTAGAATATGATTGTCGTTGCGTGGGCTAGATCTGGGCCAAAACTAAAAAAGCCCGTAAAATATGTATAATAGCACATGAGAGCCTTATCCGAAACTCATTATTTTTTCAATTTACACCCTGAGGCGAGTCCATTTTCCCCTTTACTGGGGCTTTTGTTGGGGGTAATACGTCATCAGTATTCGCTCCTCCTGCTATGTGTTGTAGAAACCCCAGAGAAAGCCTTAAAACCCTTGCAGAATATGGTGAAGCCAACGACTGATTCGATCTGGAAAAGCCCTCACTTCTTCAATGCCATCAAGGAGCGTGAATTAGATCTCCGAGAAAATGATTTTCCTCAAGTTTTGTTGTCGTTGCTGTATGTTTTAGGGTTTTTGAAAACCCTAACTCTCGCTAATCCCCTTCTTTGTGTTGTTTGATTGCAGGTAACAAGATTTCGGTAATCGAGAACTTGGGTGGTACTGAGGTACTTTCATAATTTGTTTCTGCGACTGTTTCTTGGGTTTTGTCTTCTTCGCGGCTTTCTGGTTCAAATGTTCTTTTCCCTTTTGTTGTGTTATTGCTATAAAAGTTATACAAAGATACTATGTCGAATTGGACACTGTAATTTGGTGATGTTTGTGTTTTCCGTTAGGTTTCATATTGTTCTACGTTTGTCGGCTTTGTTCCTCGGTTCTTGTTATGTGCATTTTCCCATCCATTCGTGCATGACTGTGTTGCGGTGGTTTCTTTTGGAATTTATGAAATGGATACTTGTGTAGATTTTGGTCCTGATACTTGATTTGTACTGTGAAATTCTACCTCCAAAGAATCTCGGTGTGCTAGCACGGTCATGTTTCTCGAGACTGTTATGGTGTTTCTTCTTTGAGTTACATTTCGCTTTGTAATTTGATGGTGATATGGGTGATATATCAGATACATTTCGCATATGTTGGTTTCTTTACAGGACCAATTCTATACAATTGATTTGTCAGATAATGAGATAGTTAAAGTTAGAGAACTTTCCATACCTTAATCGCCTGGGCACTTTGCTCATAAATAACAATCGGATTACCCGAATAAACCCCAACATTGGAGGTACGTTCATTGTGGGTTATGTAAAATATTTCTTTTTCTTTTTTGATTAAGCTTGTTACAGTTCTCATATAAATGAACTTTTGCAGAATTCCTACCAAAGCTACATACCTTGATTCTTACAAATAACAGGTTTGTGAACTTGGTCAAGATTGATCCACTTGCATCTATCCCAAAGCTGCAGTACCTCAGTTTATTGGATAATAACATCACCAAAAAGCCAAATTATCACCTTTATGTGATTCCCTAGCTAAAATCACTTCGAGTACTTGATTTCAAGAAAGAGAAGGCCAAGCTGAGGGCACTACTCTGCTTCATTATTTGTCTTGTTTAGCTAGCTCTAAGATTTCTTCTTTTTGAAGTTGTTAGTCTTGGTATGATTTATCCTATTCGGTGAAAACAGACATCTCTGAGAGAGGAAGTGGGTGTTTCTTTTTTTTCTTTAGATTCTAGCTATCCTATTCGGTGAAAAATCACCTTTAAAAGATTGTCTCACTCTAAATCATGAGCATCTTCTTGATGGTTTAGATCGTTGGTGCTGATCCGATTTTCCCATTATCTCTCTATTCGTCAATTCCCCAACGGCTTTTCATATTGGGAAATATAATACCAGGGAACGGGCTCAAGATGATAATGTCTGTTATGAAAGACAAAGAAGCAAAGAAATCCATTCAAATAAAAATTTCTTGTTCATTTCAGGAGAAGACTGAAGCAACAACTATGTTTGCAACTAAAGAAGTTGAAGACGAGGTAAAGAAGGCAGCTACAAGAACTCGAGAAGGTTCAGATAGCATCCGATGCTGCAGAAAAAAAAGAAGCTCCAAATGTGATTGCCCCAACACCAGAGTAAATTATAGCTCTCAAGGTGCGATGATTTGATGTTACCAGCATGCCAAGGTACCCATGAAATAAGATTGATCCCAAGATGGAACCAAAATATGCTCCAATAAGTAATAGAAAAGTGGAAGTGTATAACAACTTGGGATATGCTCCTACTATTCGATTATGCTGATAAGGACGTCAAACCTTTATTGTTTGACAATAACAATACTGATTTATTTCCATGATGTTCTAGGCTACAATTGTTAACTCCTAAACGTTAGAAGAAGTTGCAAGACTTGAACAGATCCCTTCCTGCTTTCATCAAGCTATTGCCATGTTGCTTAACGTTAATTTTGATAATATTCTTTTTATTTGGCATGTGCACATGCAAGCTTTGAATTCTGGTCAGTTTCTTGCCGATTTGATTATTTCAGATGGTAACACTAACTCCAACAATGGCATAGAGAGTGGGAAGTCCAGTTCCGATGATCAAAGCATGCCTGACGCTCTAAATGAAAAGATGAAACAAAAAGAAAACGATGGATCTGGTTTTCGTGCAACTTGCAAGATGTCTTAGGATTGAGATCAATATGAAAATGTCTATTTTGCCAACATAGCTAAATGTAGGCTCATATTGATCCCAAATCCTAAGGCATCTTGCAAGTTGCACGAAAACCAGATCCATCGTTCTCTTCCTGTTCCGTCTTTTCATTTAGAGCGTCAGACATGCTTTGATCATCGGAAATTGACTTCCCACTCTCAATGCCATTGTTGGAGTTAATGTTACCATCTGAAATAATCAGCAGGAAGCTGCCAGACTTCAAAGCTTGCATGTGCACATGCCAAATAAAAAGAATAATATCAAAATTAACGTTAAGCAACATGTAAATAGCTTGATGAAAACAGGAAAGGACTTGTTCAAGTCTTGCAACTTCTTCTAACATTCTGGGAGTTAACAATTGTAGTCTGGAATATCATGGAAATAAACATCTGGGAGTTAACAATTGTAGTCTGGAATATCATGGAAATAAATCATCACTGTTATTGCCAAACAATAAAGGCTTCACGTCCTTATCAATAGGAGGAGCATATCCCAAGTTGTTATACAATCTACACTTCCACTTCTCTATTACTTCTTGGAACTTATTTTGGTTCCATATTGGGATCAATGTTATTTCATGGGTACCTTAGCATGCTGCAAATATCGAATAATCGTACCATGAGAACTATAATTTGTTCTGGTGTTGGGGCAACCACTTTTGGAGCCTTTTTTTCTGCAGCATCAGATGCTATGTACTCCTCGTCGCATCCCAATACTGACCAAGTTTTTCTCCTTGGAACCATTGGAAAACCTTGTCGACGATGGAGTTCACCCGCAGGTTTGTATAGCATGACGTGGCTAAGATTCCCCGCAGGTTTGTATATATTATAATTTTTATCAATAGTTATTCATTTTTATGATCATATAAAAATATTTTGGGATTCTCAGAAAAATTTACATATACATTCCATCGATCTATAGATTTCAAGATAGGTTTTTCTCTGAATTTTTAGCTTGCCACGTTAACATTGTTTATTTAAAATAAAACTTAAATATTAGAAATTATTTTGGATTAAACGAATTCTAATGTGAACTCTAACAACAATTAATTTATTTTTAAACCTGAGCTAATCGGATCGACACGTCTCTTTGTATCTCTCACCTCCACACCAAATCGCCGCTTTAGACCTCTCACCTCCAGACTTTGGCCCTCTCACCTCTAGAGCAGATGTTGTTGGTCGAAGAGATGCGATCTGTGAAGGTAAGCGAGAGCAGCAGAAGCGAGGGCAAGAGATGGTGAACGGCGATTTGCTCAAATGTCGCCGAGTAACGAGGACGATGGTGCGTTATTGACGAGGCATACCACTCACCTCCAGACTTTGGCCCTCTCACCTCCAGAGTAGACGTTGTTGGTCGAAGAGATGCGATCAGTGAGGCTAAGCGAGAGCAGCAGAAGCGAGGGATAGAGATGGTGAACGGCGATTTGCTCAAATGTCGCCGAGTAACAATGAAGATGGTGCACCATTGACGACAAAGAGATTGCTTTGTCCTCGGCGACAACAGCGGAGGAAAAACCTTCTCCATTAAACGAAACCTAACAAATACCCATTCTGTCTTCCTCCTCAATCCTGAATCAAACAAATTTCTACCAATTCCAGAGCCTTGATTTCGATAAAGCGTCGTCGCTTGGAGGCAAGCCAGGAAGAAGCGCAGACGGGAGAAATGCCAAGCCACTGAGAAGCAGAGGCGTCGATGGAGGTTGTCGTACCCGCGCGATTGAGGTAGGCTTTTAATAAATTTCTCTCAATTCCTTGATTTTTTGATTTCATACCTTGGGTTCCTCTTCTCAAGTAGGTGGTTCCGTTGCTCTTTGCCTCTGATTTTATCGCCACCATTAGCGATTTCTTCAAAACCTTGACCTGGGTTCACCTATCCATCCGAGTTTAATGCAATGGGGTTGTGAGATTGGTTGACCCTATAATTAATTCCCCGTTTCTTTTGCTTAGGAGTCGAAAGTCGCATCTGTTATTCTGCATTTTGATGTTAATATGAGAAATTGACGTCCATTTTCGCAATGTTCATGTGTTTTAATAAACTTGGATGCTGATTTTTGGCTGGACGAACATCACCCTGCGAAATATTTGATTGGATGGTAACCTTAAATTAGATTTCTTTCGTCGTCAATGGTTTGATCAATGAATCTTGGCAGAGATTGAGATGTATTGTGCGCTTTATGTGTGAATCGTTTGTGTTATGACTTTGAGTTTTCCTATCCTGTTAAACATGTTGACACAGCTCTGAAGAACACAGGAATCATTGACCGCATTCCTTACAACGCCCCTCTGATTCAATCCTTCGTTAAACAAATAACAACACGAGGATTTTCTACTGAGCAATTCGCTGGCGGACTTGCAATAACACTTGAAGTTAGCGAGAGAATACGGGCTTGAAGGATCTTATCCGCATCAAATTGATTTGCTAAATGTGAATTGCAGCTGAAAGAGGATCCGATGGAACAGGGTAAAGAGGACGGAGATCTGTCTGCTTCCAGTTATATAATGTCTACCAGTTTCTGCAAGCAGTTGTTGCCTCATTGCCTTTGAAAATTGCTTATCTGAAAATTAAATGAAGTTGTTGGATTGATCTGCCATCTAAAACAAAGTTGGTGAAATTTTTTCAGTGAAAACAACCAGATTTAATTATTTTTTGTAAATTTCGAGATGCAAATCTTGAATCCTTATTTTCTATCAGTGACTTATAATACACCAATCATTATTCAAAACTACAAAAACCCGAATAAATATTTCGAGCATAATTAGATCTTTGATATCATCCTTCAATTATTTGATACAAGTTGTACTATAAAAAAATTGATCGAATCAGTGTTTAATAGTTCATTAAGTGTCTTTGTTTCAGGAGCTTTCTTCATTTTGTCATGATGAAAAAGCTTTTGCAGGGCTGCCTTTCGAGTTTTGTGGTGAATATGTTGGTTGTATTGGGTATGTGTATAGACCTTATATCATCTATGTCATGAATCTCTTTCATATTCTTCATTCACTTTCCCTTAGTTTATCGCTTTTAGGTAGTGCATTCATCTAATAAAGTTGTTTTCTTTTGTATTTAGGGGATTGTCTGAATTGTTCGTAATGCCAAACCACACGTGCTTTATTTTCTTGCCTACAGGTACGGTCTTAAAGTCGAATGTGGTGTGTCATCTAATCGTCACAAATCGAAGACCCCAGGTGCATGTTTGTTCTTTGCAGATCATATTGTAGTTATCGATCATCAGTTTGCTGATGTTTATGTATTGTCCCTTCATGAAATGGATGACACGACAACCTTCTTGGATGATACCGAGCAAATTCTTATTAGCTTGAGGGCAACAAGAAAGTCGAACGACCAACCTCAGCAGAGTACTGCTCCATCCCCATGCAAAATATGTTTTATCCCTGACAAATCCCACGAGCAGTACATAAGCGATGTTCAAAGGTGCTTGAACTATATCAAATATGGGGATAGCTAAGAGCTTTGTCTTACAACTCAGAACAGATGGAGTATAGGAGATGTTGATGCTTTGGGACTTTATCTTCATCTGAGAGAGAGGAATCCCGCTCCATATGCATCTTTTCTCAAATTCCCTAAAGCAAAATTTGTGCTTGTAGTGCTCTTCACCTGAAAGGTTTTTACGGCTGGACAGAAATGGAGTACTTAAAGCAAAGCCGATTAAGGGTATCCAGTGTTGTAAAAGTCGTTAGACCTTAGTCGAGCGGTGCGTCAGCGCCTAACGACTAGTCGAATTAATCGACGATTAGTCGGCGACTAAACGTTTTTTGTTTTAATATTTATAATATATTTCAATTTCAAAATTATAAAATATAATATAATAAATAAGAAAAATATTATATATAAAATATAAAGTCATATGAATTCATTAACCATATCTAGGGGTGTCAAACGGGCCGGCCCGAGCCCGTTGCGGCCCGGTTCATTCGGGTTCGGGTTCGGCCCGCCCCCAACAATTCCTAACAAATTCCTACACAATCAATAACAAATCCTAACTTTCTGTCACATTCCTACACAAGAAGAAAAAGAATCACTGCACAGAAAAAACAACTCTTGGCAACCACGAGAAACCCTACACGGCTTTACCCTCCGAGAATACGATACAGTATTCACATGGCGTGTTCGAACATCACACAGGGAGGAAGAATGGTAATTTCAACCTTGCTTCACACTTGCGTACTTGTGAGACATCTCCAGTGCCTTGTTCGAGGGCCTTTGTCTAATAGGATTTATTGTTTACCTGAACCAGCTCTTGCAAGTTTTCTTCTTTGCTGATGCTCAGCTATTTTGTAATCCACAACTTCTCTGAAAAGGTTCGGGTCCAACACGCAATTCTCGTTGAAGCTTGGCCGGTTGGATGCTGAAGCTCGGCCGGCTGGATGCTGAAGCTCGGCCGCAACGCAAATTTTCTGAAAAAACGAGAGAGAGAGAGGCAGACGAATGAAGAAACAATAGGCAGGGGCGCAAGGGTCTCGTGTCTGGAGAAAACCCTAATTAGTCACGATCGGGCCACTCGGCTCGGCCCGAAGCCCGACGGGCCGGGCTCTAATAGAACGGGCTTCTTAGTCGGCTCGAGCCCGAAGGCCCGGTTCTATTCGGGCCGTCAATTTCACAGCCTGAGCCCGCGTATTTTCGGGCGGGCTTCGGGTGGCCCGCGGGTTCGGGCGTGTTTTTACACCCCTAACCATGTCATAAACATAACAAAATATTAATGAAGAACTAAATATCTATTAATCTGCAATGTATTTTGAGGAATTTTAATGTCGGTACCAATGACCTTACCTTTGAATCACTAATTCTAAGCCACAACTTTGTGGTATTGTTGAGATAGAGGAACATACGAATAGATGAAGATGACATACGAACGAATGAAGACGAAAATGACAAATAGACGAACGAAAACGAAGATGGCTACGAACCAACAACGAACAACGTTTTAAACTTAATGAATGACGAACGAAAACGACTAGTGATACTAAAAAAATGGAAGAACCGTATAGCAAAGAGAGAAACAACCGAAACGACGTCATTTTGGTTTATTAAAAAAATAAAACGATCAAAACGACGTTGTTTTGGTTTAATTTTTTTAAAATATAGCCAAAATGACGTCGTTTTGATATTTTAAAAAATATGATCGATTTTATATTAGTCGGGCGTTCGATCACCGTCGAGCGCCTAGGCGGCGCCGGCGCCTAGTCGGCGGCCTAGGCCGACTTTTAGAACATTGAGGGTACCACAGCTCATGGCTCCACACTTGAAGAAGATGAATGACGTAAGTTGCAACTGAAGTTCAGGTATACATCAAATCTTATATTTTATTTTCAGTAAAACATTAGTCTCGCCTTGTGTTGATTGACAACTAAGGTTACGATCAGTATTCTAACATGTTTCTTGACCATTCTTTATTGGAAATCCAAGGTTACATACTCCTATACTGTGGTACTTGTCATCCGAATTCATGGAAAGGGTACTGTGTATGTCTTACTACGGTAAACTCACCATTGCATTGTCCTTGGATTGATTTATATAAACCTCTTAATGTCTTCTTGCCCCATTAACTTGAAGTCTTTGTTGTATAATACCGGATTTTGATAAAAGAAAGGCTAGGATACCAAGAGCTAGGAAGCATGAGATAGAATTGACAACCCAAGAAGTTCTGAAAAAAGCTGATTTCAGGGTGAGTACATTTAACTTACTTGTCATTGAAGTTATCTATTTTATGATCTCTGCTAGTATTTACTCTCTTTGGAAGAATAAAGCTTTTGTCATACCAATTACCTACTTCCACTCATGCATTAGAATGTTTCGTCTGACAGAACGTAAGGTTTCTTTCGAAGTTCATTACCGATGCTGGGATTATAATCAAAAGGAAGCAGGTAATGTTGGACCTTTATCTCATTGTAATTATAACCGAAAGTTGAGACCTTTTTTCATTGTCTATAAGATGCAATGTGATTAATCATACAATCTTTTCTGTTACTTAGACTGGAATTATTGGAAAGATATTCATATACAAAAGGTGTCTGCTTTTGTTGAAAATGCATATGTTGTTTCCATGGTGGGTTTGGCCATGTCTTCGACTGATTTTCTTCTTCGGGTTTTACATTGTGCAGATGGAGAAACATATTGAAGATTTGACCAACTAGCGGATCTTGCTCAATATGATTTCATGAAAATGTTCGGAAACGAGTAACCAAGCTGAAGAAGTAGGTTTATCTCTTTATCTTTTCACCACTTTCTTTTATTTTTTCATTATTACATTTTTTTAATTTAACATTTATATTTTATATACACATATATTATAATTATATATTAGTTAGAATTTAAAAAACCTTTCAAATTTAACCTTAAAATTAATAAAAAGCTAAAGGCGAAAAGAAAAAAAATCAAAGAAGAGAAAACGCGAGTATATATATTTAGATGACACTATAAAACAAAATAAAACGCACATTTTATGTAATATTTATTTAAAATCAGATTTATACACTGCAACAAAATTTGTATCATCTTAAACGACCATTATTAATTGAAATTTGGTTTTAAAAAAATATACTATTTCAAAAGATATATGTTGTCATCAAATACCAATATATATATACACACACATATATATATACCACATAAAATTCTATTTAAAAAACCATTGTAAAAAAATGTTTAAAGGATCATTATTGAAATTAATGTCGAGTTAATATCGAGTGTTTCATTCTTCTCCTCCGGATATCTCTCGAGAAGCTTTGGGGAAATACTTGCGGTTTTAAATGTAATTCGAAACATTTCATCGAATTTTTGAAAACTGTAGAGATGAATCAAAGGAAAAAAGTATGACGAAGGTAGATTCTTTTCGATTTGGTATTGTAGTAGAGAATGTGAATACCTTTACTTTCAGTTGAAGAGTGACGCTTGGGAGAAGTGGGGAGTGAGGCAGCAACTTTCCAAACTAATAGAGTTTGTTGGAGTTGAATGATCCATTGATTAGTTGTTACTCAGTTTAATGTCACTAAATTGATTGTCCTATTAATGTAGAGGACATTCAGGGCACATTCAGCCAACAGTATGTTCTTAAATTTGGCTTTTGGTGGTATCTATAGTGTTTCTTACAATTGATTTCTTTGTTCATGCATATGAGTATTTATTCAGATGTGTTCCTTTTTTTTGGTGTCTTTAGTTGAGTTTTTTCTGGCAGATCGAAGCATTTCATCAAATTTCCAAGGTTTCAGTCTCTAGTTCATGCGTTGTTCTTTGATAGCAACAGAGGTGAATATATCATACATCGCTCAGATCTTGTGTTGCTTATCGAAGCTGTCTCTCCTTTTCTCACACATTGTTTTCTTCTTTATACGACTCTAGATCTGTGCTTGTCGACACCTGCCTCCGATCGGTCATCACCTAGAACGACTGATTACTACAAGTTGCGGTCGTTGATCACCGACGAGTGTTTAGACGATTCTAAACGACCGTCTAGATAGATTTCGTGAACCTTTATTGTTATGTATCAATCCGGATATTATCTTGTTATCCATATAGGTCACAAAGTTATCAATCCAACATGTGGAACTACTTTTTTGGGATTGAAATTTTTTCAATCAATAAGTTTGGCATATTTGAATAAATAACCCTGTATCTACAATCACTCATTTCAAAGTGATAGTTTATGAGTAAGTTAATGAAATTAAATTACGGCCGCGTAAGAAATGATAAACAAGTTTTAGTCCATTAATAATAAAACAATCTATAGTGGCTCTTATCGTTTTGTCATATGCTTTGTCGTTAATCCTATTTTAATTATTGTTTTGCACGCATAAAGGAAAAACAGAGAGATTAATTAGGAGAATTACGGGATTGTACTCAGAGAAAGGGACACAACGGGAAAGTTGCTTAGGGTGCTGTAAGGAAATGAATTACGGAAATAGCCCTATATGAGAAGTAGGCGAGATCTTGATTTCTTAGCTACCGTTCCTTGTTTTCTGATATCAGGTCGGAATTTCCTTCTTATTTTTCCCCTTCTTTCAATTGTTTTAATTATTTTGTCCAAAATATTTCATTTGAAATAATAACGTAAAATCGAAATTAGAAATAATGGAGTTTGAAAATGGAATATATATGTATAAATTCTGAAATTATGAAATTTACAAAATGAAAAAATATCAAATTTTTTCTAACAGATATATTTTTTATAAAGATTTAAATTGTATTTTTGTTAAAAAATAGATCTATATTTTATTATAAAAAATAGAAGATATTGTTATCAGAGAGTTTTAGAAAACATTAAAATGTTAAAAAATTGGATCTATTTTTTTAACGATGCAAATTCAGTTATTTTAACAAAACAATCACAAAGTTTAGAAAATTCAAGGCATTTTTCTCTTTACCAATTTCAAAATTTATAAAATTTAAATATGTCTTACGAATTTCATTAGAGAAAAAATAGATCGCGCGTGCGTGTTTGAAGTCAGAGAGAAAATAATGTTTTTTGAATACACGATTTTATATTTTATGTCATACTAAAATTAATATTTTTATGGCACAAATGCATGTTCATCTAAGATATTCTACTTTATCTATATTCCCTTTGAAAAGTTTTGTTTATCCGTTTTTTTAATCCTAATGCTATTATCATAAAGACTTTGCAAATTCTATCTTTTCCCTCCGGTTAAAATTATTTTAAATAATATGTTAAATTAGACTACCCTTAAATACCATATATACCATATGTTAATTGATATTACATTGATTCGATTTCATTTATTATGATTCATCCTATCCATTTGGATTTTATCAAATTCAATCTCATGTGTGTATAGATGCGGTATTATGTATACATTAACTTCTTGGCATATGATTTCATTATATAAACATATCATTATAAAAATAAATTATTTCCAACGAATATTACAACAATTATGTTCATTGAATTTTTTTTATGACCCACGAAACTTTTTCAATAGATATATTCATTGATTTTTTTAAAGATATCAAAAGAAATAAACAGATTTCAATGAAAAAATAATTTTGATAATCCGTTGATTTTTCAATGAATAAAATCGGTTAAAATTTCGTTAGACTCCGTTGAAAAAATTCGTTGAACAATTGAAATTATCAATGGATAAAACTTGAAATTATCAATGGATAATAGTTGAAAAAATCATTAATAATTTTAAAAAATGGTAATTGATAAAATTCTTGGTGTGTACATAAAAATAAAGAATTCATACTCTATAATTTGGTTGATTTTACTCATTAATTCTATAATTATTTAAATATAAACAAAAACCCATAATAATACATGAAATTTGCTAAATTATATAACAATATATTCATTCATGAACTATCATGTTATTTTTATAATAATGTATAAATTATCAAAATTTCTTTCGAATTGATCCATAAGCTCTAACATCGTTAACTTTCTGACAAAATCTATTGACGTCTCCAATACGTAGAATTGTAAGTGTTGTCAAAGTTGATCGGCGCTAGTCGGATGGTCCAATAACGGTTAGCGACTAGTTGATAATTAGTTGGTGACAATATTATTTTTATAAATTTTAAATAATTAAATAAAACTTGAAATTTAAATACCACAAGAAAAGATAAAAAATAAACAAAATACCATATATAAATATAAATTAATATAAATTCATTAGTTATAACATCTCCATATAATACTTGTTATCCAATTAAATATTCCAACTCTTCATCTCCTACTCATATCATTCTCATCACTAGTGTCTTCAACATTCAAATTTCTAGGAACATGTTAAACATCATCATCCATCATATTACCATCATTGACATATTGTTAAAAAATCCATTACTAAATGTGCATAGAAGGCGAGAGAATGCGAATGAAGAAGGCGAGCAAGGAGGTGCAAATGCGAACGACAAAAGGTTGTTTTTGCTTAGTTGGCCCCATGCGATGACTAGTCGACTCCAGGCGGTGGCTGCGTAATCCCATTGATTTTTCGATTTTCTGGCGATTGTCCAGCCTAGTGCCTAGGAAGCCACTAATCATTCCCCCAGATCGATTTTAGAACAGTATGTATAGTCACTCATAACGTCAGATTAATAAAAAAAATATTTCTCATATCATTATATTCAAATTTCAGTAATTACACATAAACACACACATACATATATATAGTATATATATATACACATAAACATGTTATATTTACACATATACACACACATACTCATGGAGCAAACTAGCTCATAATACTTAAACAATTTCTCTAGAGTATCCTTAATGTTTGAAATAAATGCATCAACTTTCACATCATCATCATAATATTTCCAAAGCATCCATATAACATACATCAACTTATATCGGGAAGCAACGATACATGTCTAAACAATCAAGTTGAAATTATCCAAATGCCAATATTTATTAAACATCTTCTTCATTCTCAGTGTCATTGCCCTTTCCATTATCAACCGAAACCATTAGTTGAATTTTAAAACCAATACCAAACATCTTTTTCATGTACTCGTTCCAAGTGACATATCGTAAATCCGAAATTTTCAAAGTTGAACCATAGAAGAATTTCAAGATTGGTATCAAAAATTATGCATAAGTCAAATCATCACTCATCGGTGGACCTAACCCATTTTACCTGAGGTCTTCTACATATTTATACCCTTCTAACTCAAGCATATCAAATTTTTTTTTTTAAATTAGAGTTGATTCCAACATTAAGTATATAGAATTCCATCTTGTTTCAACATCCAAACAAATACTATTTTTGGTTAAAATCTCTTTATATGCCAAACATTCCTTAATTTTGCACTCCTATTGATAGTAGACCTAACATAACGATCAACAACACGAATTCAAGAAACTATTCATGCATATCTTTCAAACTATCTTTAACAATCACTCCAAAATATGAGCACCATATCTAATGTACAAAAAGTACCATCTAAGATACTTTTACCCCATGTTTTCAACTTTATTTTCAAATACCTTATTCATATAACACTAGAACTTTCATTATAAACTATGATTGTGAAAACTTTATTGTTTCCCCCAATGAATCAAAGATTTTTCAAATCATTTTACCAATCGATTCACTAAAATGATTAAGGATAAGGAAAAATCGATAATCATTTTGTGATTTTTCCAATCATCGTCAACAAAATATACGGTCAAACACATATAACTAATGTTTTACACCAATGTCCAAGCATTTGTGGTGAGAGAAACACTTCATTTGTGTTTATTGAAAAACTATCACAATTTATTCTTTTCTTCCAAATGTAAACCCATACAATCTATAATTATTGTCTTCGAAAGGGAATCACAAAATGAGGCTGAATCATACTCATGTTATATCGAAACTTCATCTGCTCAATAAACCTAAAAGGCAATACTCTATTATGATAATTTTCACTAATGCTTTTCGAGTTGTCTTTTGATCAAATGCAACAAAGGATGTTCACTTGATGATATGTTACTTAAGTTTGTTACTACCCAATGTTTCATCATCACCACAATCTTCTCTCGATGTCCTTTTTATTTCATTCGACATGCAACTAATTAATGTATTACAATAAAACCTTTTTTTATTCTATTAAAATGTCTTTTAGCATGGATATTTAAGTTTTTGTTTGATACATGGTCCTTTGTCTTAATAGAATGTTTCATTTGGGACTTTATTTATTTATTTCTAATGAATTATCAATGGAAAGCAACAATTGAGGTGAGGGTTGGGACATCTCAGGATTCTCAGTCGTGGATGACATCTAAAACCATAACAGGACAACAAAGAAAATGGAAATAAGACTTAAAGAATACAATTATGGTAACATTGATAGTCTTCTATTCTTCCATGTCTTTGAGACTGGCTTCTTCATCATCAAAATGCAAAAATATTTTCATAACAGGTGGAATACAATGAAATGGATATCATTCTTTTGCAAAGAGGACACACATTACAATTTACATAAACAAATAATTTTCTTTGCAAATGGATATTAATCATTCATAAGAGCGAAAATGACGATTTACAATGACACGTGGGCGAACGACAATGGCGAGAGGAGGGGCTTTGGTGAGACAAACATGGCGGAGAGTGCATGCTGGAGAAGGAATGCAATTGGAACATACCAATGGGAAAGGAGTAGGGCAAACAATTCAGTTGACCCAACATGAGAAAATGATAAAACTTACTATCACGGTGAGCCACAAAAACGGCTGAATTCTCTATATCTCATTGAAGGAAGTTTTTAGGGTTATATACAGGAGATCTAAAACCAAAGAAGGAAACAAATTTGAACGAACAATAATCTCGTAACAGATTTGGAGATCCTAAAATCATGTGCAGGTAACGTGCCCGACCGTGTGCACACAGAGGAACCCGAGCGGGCACCTATGCCCGAGCGTGTTGTTTCCTAGCCCGAGTCGTGTAAACCTACGGGCCATTTTGGATTGTAAATAGCCCGATCGGGCACACCCGCACCACCCGAGCGGGCACCTCTTCTCGTCAACCCCCCCCCTCAAGTTGGTGCGTGTAAGTCTCGGACCCCAACTTGCTCGTGAAGGAATCGAAATCTTTGTGACCGAGAGCTTTGGTGAAGATATCCGCAAGTTGCAAACGAGTAGAGACGTGCTGAGTAGTGATGATATCGACAAGAATTGCGTCGCGAATGAAATGACAGTCAACTTCAATGTGCGTCGTGCGTTCATGGAAAACTGGATTGGAGCTGATATGTAAGGCAGCCTGACTGTCACAATAGAGCAACATTGGCCGAGAGTGAGATACACCAAGATCCTTGAGCAAGGCCTTGAGCCAGATGAGTTCGCAAGTCGTCATGACCATTGCTCGATATTCAGCTTCGGCGGATGATCGTGAAACTACATTATATTTCTTTGTTTTCCAAGAGATAGGCGAGGAACCCAATTGAACAAACCATCCCGTCAAAGAGCGTCTGGTCAGCGGACAACCTGCCCAATCGGAATCGCACCACCCATAAATAGTAAGATCGGAATCAGAACGAAGAAGAAGACCTTGTCCGGGAGTTCCTTTGATATAACGAACAACTCGAATAGCGGCATCCCAATGTGCACAACGAGGAGCCTGCATGAACTGCGTGAGAACCTGCACTGAGTAAGAAAGGTCCGGGCGGGTAGCAACCAAATACAATAAACGTCCCACCAACCGACGATAGACTGGGAGATCGGCAAAGAAAGCTCCATCATCAGATAGCACATGATGATTTTGATCCATCGGAATCGATACAGGTTTAGCTCCAAGTAGGCCGGACTCAGATATAATATCTAGTGCGTACTTGCGTTGACAAAGATAAATACCCGAGGAATTACGTGCAACCTCGATGCCCAAAAAATACTTAAGATGACCAAGATCCTTCATATGAAAACATGTTCCCAAATAATCCTTGAACACTGCAATTGCCGTCGGAGAAGTGCCCGTAATAATCAAATCGTCCACATATACCAGCACCACCAAACGAACTGTGCCAGCAACAAAGGTGAATAAAGAATGATCGGAAGGCGATTGGCGAAATCCGTAAGACTTGAGAGACTGGGCGAGCTTGGCAAACCAACATCTCGGAGCCTGTTTAAGTCCATATAAGGACTTCTTAAGTCGACAAACTAGCGAAGAATCATGAGCGGGAAAACCTGGAGGAGGCTTCATGTATACCTCCTCGTGAAGATCACCGTGAAGAAACGCGTTGTGGACATCCATTTGATGTATTTCCCAATCCCGAGCAGCGGCAACGGCAAGAACAAGACGGACCGTAACCATTTTTGCAACAGGAGCAAACGTTTCGTCGTAATCAAGCCCTTCGATTTGATTATTCCCAAGAACGACTAACCTTGCCTTATAGCGTTCAATCGTACCATCGGAACGATATTTGATCTTGAAAACCCATTTGCTTCCTATCGCTTTCTTCCCCGGGGGAAGAGTGTCGAGAGTCCAAGTTTCATTCTTCTCGAGAGCTTTTATTTCAGAGTTCATGGCGTTTCTCCAATTCGTATCAGCCAACGCATCTTTGTATGATCTTGGTTCGGCCCCGGAAGTCACAGCAGCAAGGAAAGCACGGTGAGCCGGCGAGAACTGGGCACAAGTGACGTAATGCTCAATCGGATAGACAGCAGAGGAGGACAAAGTCGAATCGCGGTTAATCTGTACCGTATTAGTGACAAAGTCACGTAGACGAGTAGATGGAAGCCTAACACGCTGTCCTTTCCCAAGCTGAGGCGAGGCCGTGACACCCAAATCAGAATCTGTTTGAATAGACGCTGCTGGTGGCTCCAAGTCTGAGTCGGCAATGGGAGTCGAAATTGCCGATGAACCCCCCCTGGCGTCAGAATGCGAGTCATCACGAGAAGCCTCCGGGACCACAGGAGGTGCTGAAACCGACGAGGATGAGGTCAGAGGCTGAGAAGAAACGACGTGCTCGAGTTCAGCATCAGGCCAGACCCAATCCGAGAGAGATGGCAGCGCCAAGTCTGAGGGGTGAGCAGAGGAGCAAGGTGTTGTCGCCGGGAAGGGAAACAGATCTTCGCAAAAAACAACATCGCGAGACACAAAGAACCGTTGTTGATCAAGATCATACACTCTCCATCCTTTCTTCCCAAACGGATAGCCAACAAATATGCAGCGACGGCTGCGACTTGCAAATTTATCCACACTTGCGTCTTGATTATGAGCATAACACAGTGAACCGAAAACACGCAGATATGAGTAGTCTGGTTCCGAGCCATATAATACCGCGAAAGGAGTCTGATTCCTAATGACGGAGGATGGAGTGCGATTGATGAGAAAAGCTGCAGCAAGGACACTATCACCCCAAAATTCAATGGGTGAATTTGCTTGGAAAAGCAAGGAACGAGCAATGTTCAGTATGTGTCGATGTTTACGTTCGACCCTTCCATTTTGCTGTGGTGTTCCAACACACGAAGTCTGATGAACGATACCGTGGTCTAAGAAAAATTGTTGAAGACACATGAACTCTGTGCCGTTGTCCGAACGAACAATTTTAACCCGTTTGTCAAATTGTCGATCCACCATCGCAAAAAACTGTCGAATATGAGTAGATACCTCGCTTTTGTTTGTCATCAAATATACCCAAACGCCTCGCGAGAAATCATCCACAATAGTCAAAAAATATTTGGCACCTGAGAAAGACGGAACGCGATATGGCCCCCACACGTCGCAATGGATAAGCTCAAAAATAGATGAAGTTTTATTAGAACTGTCGGAAAACAATCTCTAACATGCTTAGCGCGGATACAAACGTCACACGCCTTATTTGAGATCTCAGAACGAGGAGAAAAATTCAAAACAGGAATCAAATCTAAAGCCTTCGGAGAAGGATGTCCAAGTCGTCGATGCCACGTATCTCTCGAACAAAGAGAACCCGTCCGAACTGTCGCAGCCGTCTCAACACCACGGAAATAATACAAACCATCTCGTAACTCACCCGCTCCAATCACCATCTTGGTAATTCGGGCCTGAATTACGCACAACTTGTTAGCGAATTGTACCACACAATC
>CM071866.1:16449621-16461484 GCA_036759665.1 Gynandropsis gynandra
TGAATCGTCTTGCTCGGAGGAAAGAAACGTGATAAGAACAATGTGCAGAGCTGATCCCAAGTGGTGATAGATCCAGCGGGGAGTGACTGCAGCCAAGTTTTCACTCTTCCCCCAATTGAGAAGGGGAAAAGACGCAACAAGATCGCATCCTCTGAGACTCCGTGTATTTTGAACATACCTGAAAGCTCAAGGAAGTCTCTGAGGTGCTGATGGGGATCCTCATGGTTTCCACCCATGAATTGTTTCTGATAAAGCATGTTGATCATTGCTGGCTTAATCTCAAACTGTTCTCTTGCAACAGCAGGCATCCTTATGGCTGTTTGCACGTTGTTCATGTTTGGCACCACGTAATCCCTCAGACGACGTGGTGGAGGAGCCTGCGGTTCTCGCGGTTGAGGCACGAGTGGCTGTTGCTGTATTTGCCCCAAATTACCGAGAGGTAACTGAGCATGTGAGTATTCAAAAAAAGAACTCGATTTAAAGGTCAAGAAGAACCCGAGGTCTTCTAAACTACAATGGCTCCATGAGAATCCAAAAGTGAACGTGACCAACCAAGTGGCTGATGCGTTCTCAAAGTTAAATAAAATAACCTAAACTACCCGCAAGTGCACGACACGTGTGTAGTATTTTAGGTGTCGATCCCACAGAGACTACGCAACACAATCTAAACTCGAACTATGAATCAAACTTGCTAACGAACGAATATGGTTGAAGAATGAAATACTGAAAGTAAATAAACGACTTGGTTTCTAACGATAAGACAAACGTTCTAGGAATCCAGTTTCACCACAAGACTACCGAAACCAACGATAGATCTATCTATCATGCATTCCCAATTTAAGCTATCTAAGGCAGACGATCCTAATATGATATCTACCCTCTCTCGAGGCATAGACACGTGATCTAGACAACCTGCCCCCTACTTTCGTGGCTGACACCTTGAACTAAACCCATAAGAACTTGTCCCGTGATGATCCTCGAAGTTGCTCCTTAGCTCCGTGCATGTCCTTTAGCTCCAAAATGAACCAAATACGCGTAAAAACCTGTAAGAACATGAAAACACGAAAACAAGTAAAACGGATACGGAATCATATGTAAAGCAACACATATATATCATAAACATCCCTAAAATCGTACAATAAATACGTATGAAAACGAGATGATCAGAATGCTAGATGAATATGAGTTGCATTAATTCAACAAGGAGTCACAATTTAGGCATATATTCCATTTCCAATATGACTCCATCTTGACGAAGGTTCAAATGTCTGTCCTATTAAATCACCCCGTGATTGTACGGGAAAACAATGAATTATTTTGTCATAAATGGTGTTCCCATGCGGTAATCTATAGTGGAGTATGCACTAATTACTGGATTGAACTATGGATCTTATCCTAGAGGATGGGAGTCCAAAAGGGGTGAGACATTCAGGTTGAAAAATTTCGGCTGTGGAAAGGTGACCGTCGCATAAGTGAGTGAAAAGCTTGTGAAGGCAAAGAAGTCTGCCGATGAAAAGAGGTTGGCAACTTTGATGTTTTTGTGTCAAGTTCTAGATCATAAGCCTTCATCAGAAAATTATATCAGCCATGATATCATTGACATGGTTGATGACTTGGAATTTTATGAAGGTTTGCTGTGTGTTTCTGCGTTTTCAGTTCGAATGAAGCTTTTCTTTGCTCCCCTCTCTTCTCTTTCCTCTTTTCCTTTCTTTCATTTTCTCCTCTTTCCTCTTTGTCTGAGTGTTTTCCATTCTTCTATTGTGAACGTCCATTTGTTTTCCATGACTGAATCTTTCCTTTTTCTCTTCGGCGTGTGCTGCACGTTTGGGGTCCTTTGCTGGTTTCAAGAGCCCGGTCGGGCTGGTATGGCTACACGGTTGGGCTAATGGCCATTTTAGGAGCACGTGCGGGCTGTGTGTTGATGCACGGGCGGGCTGGTTGCCATTTTCAAGAGCTTGATCAGGCTGTATGTGCTGCATGGTCGGGCACCTCACCTCCTTGTGTGCCCGGTCGTGCTGGTGATGGTGATCAGTCGGGCAGGTTGTTGTCTTAAATTCCCGGTCGTGCTCTTGGGGTGATGTAAGTCAATTACTCGTATTTGCTCGTGTTTGAGTTATCCTCTTTATAAGAATTGTCCAAAATTCCACCTTTTTCTTCGGTTACGACCTGCTGTGCTCGGATTGCATAGAAATCTGCTCGAAGTGCGTCTAGCTCGGTATTCGGGATCTCCTTCGTCTTTTCTTTGTCCAACATCTTAGTATAGTGTGTTGCGTCATTTGGGTCCTTATGCACTTCTTTTTCGGCTGCTAAGAGAGCTATCTCAAAGGAATCCATATTCCTAAACTTTTCAAAGACTTCGTCGGCTAGTTTCTCTAGGACGTCGATTTGGAATATCGAATTCATCATACAAGGCTGCTTGAGTGTGTCGTTCAGATTGAACTCCACTTCTTCATCTCCAAATTTAAGTGTGAGTCTACCTTTAGCAGAATGTATAATCGTCTTTTCCGTATTGAGAAACAACCTACCAAGAATAATTGGGATTTTCTTGTCCTCCTTTATATCCAAGACGACGAAATTGACCGGGACAAAGAACTTTCTAACTTGTAAAGGCACGTCTTCCAGTATTCCCTCGAGTTTTCTAACACTTCGATCAGCTATGGTGAGCGCCATTCGTGTAGGTTTAAGATCCAACCTGTCCCTAAGATCCAATTTTTCGTATAACGTCAATGGTAGCACACTTACGCTTGCTTTGACATCAATTAGTGCATGGTTAATTTCATAATCACCTATTTTACTAGAGATCACGAATATACATAGATCGGAAATCTTCTTAGGTAGGTTTGACTGCAACATCGAGTTAGTCACCATGACGGTTTCCATCTCCACGTCTCGTTTGTTTGCAAGCACCTCTTTCAAGAACATAGCGTATGGAGGCATCTTCTTCAACGCTTCGTGGAATGGAATGGTAATATGCATCTTCTTCAACATATTAGCAAACTCGGCAAATTGAGCATCCTCATTCGTTTTGCATTGATGTTGGGGAAAACGGAAAAGGAGGCGGTCTTGGATAGGGTTTTACGTATTTCAGCTCCTCCTCTTCGGTTATCTTTTTATGTTCTTCAACGCTGCTGCCATTTTTTGTTGCTGTACTAGACGTTTCACCTTTCTCAAATGTTGAAGGAGTGGGCTGATCTATCAGTTTCTTGCATTGACGTTGTGGGAATGGCAAAGAAGGCGGTCTTGGTTCGGGTTTTATATCTTTTGGCTCTTCTTCCTCCTCGGTTTTTTTCTTGCGCTCTTCAACGTTGCTGCCTTTTCCACTTCTGTACTAGATGCTTCACCCCTTTCAAACATTGAAAGAGCAAGCTGATCCTCCATCTTACCACTCCTTAGGTATATGGCATTGACATGCTCACGGGATATCACTTCTGGCCTTCCCGGTAAAACTCCTTGCGGTTGAGAGGAGTTCGCAGCGAGTTGTGCAACTTGAGTATCCAAGATATTTAGGTGCATCTTCATCTCTACAACTTGTTTCTTTACATATTTATGTTCTACTCTCATCCCTCTAAACTCATTGTATTGATGTTTTTGTCCTTGTAAGATTTGAGCTAGCATAGACGTAATAACGACGTTAGCTTCTTGTTGCGGAGGAGGAGACGCATGTGGCTGATAATTATGGGTTTGCGGTTGTGTCCTTGGCTGAAAATTATGATTCCTTTGCATTGCTCGTGGCTGAAAGTTTCCCGATAGTTGTTGCGCATTCAATGCACCGTCAGAATTCTTGTAGGAGAAATTTGGGTGATTTCTCCATCCGGGATTGTACGTATTTTCCAAGGGCTGGTTGTTGCTCACGTAGTTTACTTCCTCATACCCTTGGACTCCTTGATCCTCTAATTGCTCCGGATATTGTGGACGACGTGATTCAGATAGAAGATTGTAAATCCCAGTGACTTGATCCTTCATCTCGGCTAAATCGGCATATAGAGCATGCGTGTCGTTCACATGAGCTACCCTTGCTGGAGTGTTGCGGCTGTATTCACCAGCGGCGTTGCCGCCCTCATCGTCCATACGATCAATCAAGTCTTCGATTTGTGGAAAAGTGAGGTTGCTCAAAGAACCTCCAGCTGCGGCTATGATCAGAATTCTCGTGTTATCCATGAGTCCTTGCAGAAAGTTATGTATAAGATAGCTCTGATCCATGCCATGATGTGGGCAAAGGCGTTGGTATCCTTTGAAATGTTCCCACGCTTCGTATAAACTCTCTGCTGCTCCTTGGACGAATGTGTTGATTTGATTCTTGGCGAGCTGAGCTTTACTCTGAGGGAAGAACCACGTCATGAATTTTTCCTCTAGCTGCCCCCAAGATCGTATAGAGTTTGTCCTTTAGGAATACAACCACTCTTGTGCCTTATCTTTAACTTAAATGGGAAGGCAACAAGCATGACGTCTTCATTCGAGACTCCTTCTCCGGTTCTGATGGTTTGGCAAAGCATCTTAAAATCAGTAAGATGCTGATTAGGATCCTCGGTGGGTCTCCATCGGAATGCTGCGTTACCGAGCATTTGAATGAATGTTAGTTGTTATTCGACTCGAGTATCCCTTCTAACAATGCTAGACAAGAGTTGTGTATACCTAGGAGCCATGTATGTTCCATAGGTTAATGCGGCTGGAATTTGTGGCGCGTTTAGGATGCCACGTTCTGTCATTTGTTCTTCTTCGGTCTCGCACGATAAAGTAACTCACACAATAAAATATAAGAATCGGTTATGTTCCGAGAGGTAAAAAATTGACTCAAGAAAAAGAAAATAAAAAAAATACAAAAAACAAATAAGACTCTGGAAAGGATTATGTCCTAATCCAAAAGTATCCTAACTCTAAAGTCGTAATCAATTCCCCGACAACGGTGCCAAAAACTTGATGTGGTTAATCTCAAGTAATAAAATACCTGGACTAACGCTTCCGCAAGAATATAGATCGTGTAGTACCAGGGTCAAACATGAGGAATCGATGCAACTCTAAAGCTAGTAACTAATGAATAGGACGGTAAAAATCAATGAGTGTTTGTAATGCAAAGAAAACTAAACTAACTAATTAACGATTTAAATTCAATTAACTAAACACCACAGGTTTCAAGAGATGCACGATGATGCAACAAAGTTCTAACATGATAATTGGTCTTAGATATTGTCACGAGTTCAAGGAGCTCAAGCTCTAATATAGGCACTAACTGTCGTAGACTTGTCCACTACCTAGCGTGCATACTACCAATCTTCCAATTGCGTAATCTCACCCACTAGACGCATTAAGACCGCTATCCTAATCCCTAAATTCAATCGATCGACCCAGCATAGATTCTAAACCGATTAAATCCTAAATCTTGGCTAAGTTCCAGAGGCTAATTCCCTGGCATAAATTCAATAGGCTTCTATAATCATTCATTCGAGTGGCGTACAAGAATGAAAGCATTAAAAACAACCAATCATTCTGAAAAACGATCAAATATCAAAATCATTCATTCAAGTGGCGTACAAGAACGAAAGCATTAAGAACTCCCAAGCATTAAGAGCAAGAATTCGTTACATATCGGCAAAGCTCTCTAACCTATGGCTATGGACCTATTCGGACATGAACTTAGAAAACGAAACGAAAAAGAAAACTATCTTCAACATGGATAAAGAACGAGATTACTCCTTATTCTAGTACCGATGTCTTCAACAGCTCCTCCACGATCCGGCTTCGTCGCTCCATCCTTGTCTTCGTGTGCGTTCTGCTCTCTCTCTACACTGTTATGTCTCTTTGCTTGTGTTTCTGCATTTTCAGTCCGAATGAAGTTTTTCTTTGTTCCCCTCTCTTCTCTTTCCTCTTTTCCTTTCTTTCCTTTTCTCCTCTTTCCTCCTTGGCTGAGTGTTTTCCATTCTTCTGTCATGAACTTCCATTTGTTTTCCATGGCTGAATCTTTCCTTTTCTTCTTCAGTGCGCGCTGGTTCAACATGCCCGACCCGGCAAAAGAGTGAGCTCGGTCGGGAACATCCTCAAATAAAAGCTTGGTCAGGCTCTATCACTACAAAAAAACTCGCAGTTTCCAACGGACGGGGCAACGGATCCATCCGTTTGAAACATTTACCAATGAATTGTAACAGATTTGTTGATATTTTCAACGGGCAAAAATCCGTTGCAATCCGTTGCAAATTTCAACGGACTTGTAACCGATATTTTCCGTTGCTTTATCCGTTGAAATCCGTCGTGATTTTTAACTGAGTGTAACGGATTATGTCCGTTGGCCTTTTCCGTTGGAACATCCGTTAGAAACCGGGAAAAGGATTCCAATGGGCATCCGTTGCAAATTGTAACGGATGCCTGTTAGAAATCGCAACGGATGCCCGTTGATATTATAGATTTCGAGGTTCAATTGTCGAATTAAATTACCGCGAAGGAGCAACAGGCATCTGTTGCAATTTCCAACGGATGCCCATTGGAATATTTACTATATATCGAAACCTAGGGTTACCCCAAAGCATCAATAAAAACCATCTTATTATCTATTATTGAATCCAAAACAACTTTGATGAATTGTTTCACCACCGGGATCGGGAAAAGGATTCCCGACGGTGTTACAGTTCATAAAGGTTGTTTTGAATTCGATAATAGATGTAAAGAGTTACTTCAAATTATCAATAACAAGTATCTTAATATCTAATGTCCAATCTAAAACAACATTCATAAACTGTCTCAGCGTCGGGATTAGGAAAAGGAATCTCGACGGTGATGCAGTTTATGAGGGTTGTTTTTAGATTCGATAATAAATGTAAAGATGCTGATTTCGGTTTTTGTTCACTACTAGACATCAAAATTAAATGATTATAATTACAAAATCGTAATTCATAAGATCTAACTATTGTAATATGAAAAAATAACGGATTTGTAAGCACTTTTAACAGGCATTTATCCGTTGGATAAGATTTCAACGGGCATCCGTTGGAATTTGCAACGAATGACCGTTACAATTGGCAACGGATGCCCGTTGAAATTGTTAATTTCGAGGCCACTGGTTTAAATTAATTCACGTGAACCTCCTCCAACGGGCATCCGTTGCAAATTCCAACAGATGCCTGACGTGTGGAAACACGAGTTATAATTATCCTAGTCCACTTCACCGCAAGTATACGGATCGTGTAGTACCAGGGTCGATCTCTAGGGACTAATTGCAGCTAAACTAAGAACGAAACTAAACTAAGACGAAAGAAGATAGGGTGAGATATGGTCCTAATTTCCTAAAACTATCCTAATGGTGACAACGAAACTAGGTTAAGGATGAGACTAGATATGGTGAATACTACGGGTGTACGGGATACCGGGAATTGCATAGATGAACGACTAAGGATCATAGATCTATAACCTACTCTTGACAACGGGAAATTCATGCTCTACGGTGAGGAGTGATTCTTCCGAGCCTAAACCTCCTAACCATGGAAACATGCAACCTTACCTTCCAGCAGCGATTAACATATACCATGGCAGCATTATGACCGCAATCACTATCCCTAAGATGACTAACCGACCGGTCAGATTCTCATTAGTCAAAGCTTAATCTACAACTTAGCGGACCGGATTCGTTCCTTAACCTTCCAGCAAGGTTCGAAATCCTATGTTGTTGAGCGGTCAGCACTAAAGTATGATTGATATTGCAAAGCGTAGAACCGTAAATCAAGAGTAAATTCATAAAACTAAGCATTAACGTAAAACATCGTTCATACATACAAATCCGATATCCCTACCCGCAGTAGGGACTCTACTCACTCATGGAAGAAACGAAAACAGAAGATAACAGAATTCTACACATGATAAACCCTAAGGAATTCGATGCCTCGACCTTCCCTATTGCGTTACCGGTGTACGGATCGGTGCTTCTCTTCTTCTCCGATGCTTCCTGAGCCTTCCCAGATGTTTTTCCAGTCCTTTCTTCCCCTGTTCGTCGCCCCCCTTGCCCTAGATCTATTCAAGCCCGAGCGGGTATTCAGTGTGCGCCCGATCGGGTGGTGATCACCCGATCCTCATTGCTCATGTGCTCGGGTCGTGCTAATTGCGTGGATAAACCCCGTAGGTTCTACCCGAGTGGGTGGAGGAATAGTGCCCGACCGGGCACCCTTGTGTCCTTGATATTTTTCTTTTCCGCTCGTTGCTCGGGTGTTCCTTTGGGTTCTGGAGCTCTGAGTAGATATGTCGTCAATTCTTGTGGTTTTGGCAGGGAATCCTTCATAATGAGCTCATTTTAGGCCTTGTGCCTAAAAACCTGAAAACCAACAAAACGGGTGTGTAAAGCTCGAAATCGTATCGGATAAGTATGACTCGATGTAAGATACATGCGAAAATGGTGTAAAAACCTATCCTAATATTGATACACTTTCAGTGTTATCAATGCCCGTTGGAATGTCCACTATTTAGATCATACTAAAGAGTGCATCAAACCATCAATAACAAAATTTTTTTAAAAAAATGTCGTCGTCTTCAAATCGAAATATATATAGATCAAGAGAGTGGATGTATAGAAGAAAAGATCCTGTAACCGAAGAGATTACGCAAGAATTCTTACACGGATTGGAGCAATTCATGAGTTTTGCATCGATGCAGCCTTTGTGTCAAGAACGCGGGACAATGTTATGTCCATGAAAAAGATGAATTAACATGAAGTATCGAAGTCAAGAAATTGTTTGCAAACATCTGTATAAGGTGGTTTTTTCACGGTGAAAATTGCGGTGTTAGAGATATTGTGCAAGATGCACAAGTAGAACGAAATGAAGAAGTTATTTATGAAGCATCAACGACCTATCCATATGTGGAAATGGTGTCAGATGCTTTTCCTAGAGCTGTTAATGAACATACACATGAAGAGATGCCGAACATCGATGCACGTTGATTCTTCAACCTATTGGATTCGGCGAAACAACCTACATATGAAGGTTTTCGTGAAGGTCAGTGTCGTTTATCTTTATCTTCAAGATTGATGAGTATTAAAACAGACTTTAATGTGGCTGAAAATTGCATGGATTCATTTTGCAAAACAATGCGCGAATATTTACTGGAAAATAATCAAGCTCCTGAGACATACTACGAAACAAAGAATGTGTTAAAAGATTTGGGAATGCCACATGAGAAAATTGATGTTTGTAGAAATAGTTTCATGTTGTTTGGGGGAAATGATAAAGACTTGTTGGAATGCAAGTTTTGCGGTGCAGGCAGATTTTGGCCTAAAAAACCATATTCTCGTAAATATGTACCATACAAGAAAATGTTCCATATGCTTTAGGAAACAGGTTGAGAAGGTTATATGAATAAAAAAAATCGCTGCAGCAATGAGATGACACGCAGATTACTCAACGGTCAAAGGTATAATGCAACATCCATCAGATGGTAAGGCTTGGAAAGATTTCAATGAAATATTTTCCCGAGTTCGCATATGAAACCAGAAACGTCTATCTTTGCTTGTGCACGGATGGTTTTAGTCCCTATGGACAATCTGGAAGTCAATATTCTTTGTGGCCGATGATTTTGTCCCCGTATAATTTGCCTCCCGAGATGTGTTTGAAAAGAGAGGTAATGTTTCTGACATTGTTGATTCCAGGACCAGAACATCCGAAGAAAAGTTTCGATGTCTTTTTGCAGCCCTTAATTCATGAATTACGACAATTGTGGAATGAATGAATCCTTGCTTATGACGTCAGAACTAAGCAAAATTTCACATTGAAAGCGGTCTTGTTATGGACAATTAGCGATTTTCCTGTCTATGGAATGTTATCTGGATGGAGCACGCACAAAAGATTGGCATGTCCATAATGTATGGAGGATACAAATACATTTCGGCTAGTACATGGTAAGAAACCATGTTGGTTTGATTGTCATAGAAGATTTCTTCCTTGTGGCCATGCTTTCCGAAAAGATAAAAAACATTTTCGGAAGAACGTGGTACAAAAAGAAGAGGCGCCGTGCATGCAAACCGGAACACAAATCCATTTCGAAAGATTGAACACAATGAGAGATTACAAGAATCGGTTGAACGCGGTTGAGATCGTGGGCATCGTAAACCAAAAGGTCAAGGTGAATGACACAACTGGTATAAATGTAGTATCTTTTGGGAACTACCATACTGGAAATCATTGATATTACATCATAATTTAGATGCTATGCATATCGAGAAGAAATTTTTCGATAACATCATAAATACTGTTTTGAATGTGGCGGGTAAAACCAAGAATAATATACAATCCATAAAAGATTTGAAGTCAATATGCCGATGACCTGAGTTGAAATTACGAGATGGAAGGTCACCTGTCCCGGTATTCAGATTGTCTGGTCCGATGAAAACGACATTATTAAAGTGGTTAAAAGAGGACGTTAAGTTTCCCGATGGATATGCATCGAACATTGCTCGGTGTGTGGATATTGTTGTTTCGAGGCTGATCGGATTGAAAAGTCACGATTGTCACGTTTTCATGCAACGACTCATTCCAATTGCATTTGCTGAGCTCTTACCACGGAATGTTCACGATGTGTTATGCGGAATCGACATATTTTTCGAAGATATATGTTCGAGGAATTTAAAAGGTGATGACTTGGAAATAATGAAAAACAATATCTCTGAAATATTATGTGAATTGGAAAAAGTTTTTCCGCCTTCATTCTTCGATGTCATGGAGCATTTGGCAATGCATTTACCAGATGAGGCAATACTTGGTGGGCCAGTTCAATTCAGATGGATGTATCCTTTCAAAAGGTTTTTCTTTCATTTAAAGAAAAAAGCAAAAAAAAAAAGTAGTGGTTGAAGGATCTATTGTCAAACAATACTTGCTGGAAGAATCACATATTTCAGCACATTTTATTTCGAGTCGCATATTCAAATGAAAGAACGTCGTGCAACGGATGATCACACAAACTATCTGTATCAATAAAATCAGTAGTTTGGCACAATTCCTGAAATTTTTACACTGATTGGACGTACAGGAGGTAAATCCGATGAATATTGGTTAACACCAAAGGTGTATAATCACGTCCACACATATATACTACTAAATTGTCAAGAGTTATTACCACTCGAAAGGTATGTACATGGTACATATTAATTTCAATCTTTATATATATATATATTAAAATGTAACGTATTTTCATTATTCATGATATTTGATGAAGAAGTGCTTGGTACATATCCTCATCTAAATGCAAATGAACTCACAGACATGAAAGTTCACATTATGACTCGTGGTTTAGAGACTACGTAAGTACTCGTGTACACATCTTTTTAAATTAATTGCATATAAAAGTATTAATTTGTTTTTATTATACGTATAGGTGAAATGTTCTGATGAAAGACTTCCTACGTGGTTAAAAGATTTGGCTAATGGTCCCGCACGAAATGTCATGTGTTGGCCAATCTTGTTTACTCGCGGCTACACGTTCCACACGTACGAACATGGAAAACATAGAAGCACATACAACTATGGCGTTTTCGTTAATAGTGATATAGAGGGTGAGAACTTCTACGACATTTTACACCAAATCATACAACTGGAATATCCCGGTCTCGTTGGGTTGAAGGTGATGGTTTTTAAATTTCAGTGGTTTGACCCAACCGTAGGACGTGGAATACGAAAAAACCGTTGGGGAGGAATTGACGTCAACCCATCATGACAATATGGTAAGTATGATCCATTCATCATAATAGATCAAGCAGATCAAGTATGTTACGTGCAATATCCAACAACATCGAAACGTCGAAGAGAGGAGTGGTGGGCCGTAGTAAAGATCAAGCCACGAGTGATCATAAGCTCTGATGACAAAGAAGATCCGTTGCAACCCGATCATCCGCAGCCGA
>CM071866.1:16461535-16474498 GCA_036759665.1 Gynandropsis gynandra
ATAGACGGAGAACTCATACGCGATTATGAAGACGTTGAACCAGAAGATGCTGAAGGTGAACACGACGATGAATTCAATGAACACGCAAAAGAAGACTCGCCCATCAATGAATCTACTGAAGAAGAAATTTAAATACAATAATGTCTATTATGTGTAATAAATGTTGATGATGTGTAATGTAAATGAATTGTAACGTTCATGATGTGTAGTAATGTATATGATGTGTAATCGAACAATCGAAATGTTAATACAATCGAATAGGTTAGGTAAACGATGTTAGATATATTAAAACTTAGAATTATCTAATAGCAACGGGCATCCGTTGAAAATTTGTAACGAATGCCCGTTGATACACGAATTCGCCCCCGACACTTAGAAATATTTTCTAAGTTTTCCACATTTCCAACAGGCATCCGTTGGTAATTTGTAACGAATGCCCGTTAGCAATATTCCAACGGGCATCCGTTGGTAATTTGTAACAGATGCCCGTTAGCAATATTCTAACGGGCATCCGTTAGTAATTTGTAACGGATGCCCGTTAGCAATATTCCAACGGGTTTCTGTTGGTAATTTGCAACGGATGCCCGTTGTACAGGTAATGATGCTTACCCTAGTCTGCAGATTTTTCCAACGGCCATCCGTTGGAAATTCCAACGGATGCCCGTTACGACGGGAGATGAGCCGCTATTTAGCCGTTTGTTGCCTTGGGAACATACATTCCCAATGGGCATCTGTTGGAATTTTCAACGGATGACCGTTGGGAATACAATACGTCACGTCAATTTACTCCGTCCGTTGAAATTTTGATATATATAAACCCGTTGAACAGTTCTTATTTCAAAACAAATCACAAACAAAAAACTCCTCTCAAATTCATATTTCACCCACAAACACTTCGAAATCCTTAGAAAAACAATGAGACCGAGACGTTTTATAGGATCAGGGGGTTTATTGGCTGGTTCCACGATAGCTCCTCCCCCCGCCGCCACCACCACCATATCGTCCTCCTTCACCAGAATCGGCACCGCCGATATTTGATGACGAGGACGATATGATAGATATCGATTCATTGATCGATGATTCGATGGGCGTCCAACCCTTCCGATCATCGATCCAGAACATTCTCCTGGAACGTTATGGTAAAAAAAATTACTATTTTGATTTGTATTATATATGTTATAAATATTATCTAACTTTGTATTGTTGATTTGCAGGTTTGATGTTGATGATGTACTGAAACACACCAACAACCTCATTATCCAAGGGTCCTTACAGGACGAATTATACTATTCCTTGCAAGTTACGCCAGAAATTGTGCGCCAGCGATGGTGGCACACTTTTATTGTTAGTTTTATTTAATTAAATTTCAAATTTTTAATTATATATATATGTTATAAAACTAAAAATTTTATAACTTTGTTTGCAGCACTCATACAGATGGAGGCGAAAGGATACGTTGCGCATCTACACAGCATGGATGCGCCTAATGATGAACAGTGCGAAACGCAACTACTACGCCAATAATCGCAAACCGAGATGGGCAACAGAAGCGGTCTTCAGTAAAATGATTCAGCATTGGGAGTCCGCAGAATTCAAGGCCAAGAGCAAGAAAGCCAAACAATGTCGCTACGGTGAGAAGGTTCTCGGAGATGGTCCGCATCGCCATACTTCGGGATCAAAATCCTTCTCGAAATGAAGAAAAGAATTGGTAAAATGTTCTTTATTTAAATATTTATCTAACTACCTTTATTTTATATTATAGATGCAACGGATAGGAAGAGGATCGACTCTTCTTGAGCTAGTATTAGAAACCCATGCCAAGAAGAACCCGGTTGTCGAGGAAGAGGCCGACGAACCCGAACTCGTCGATCCTCGAGAGGAGCGAACCGTGAGAGCTGTGACGGAGAAGATCACACAGGAATCTCGAGCTTGCGGTTCAAGCCCCGACGAACTCAGTCCTTTACAAAAGGACAAAATTTATTTAGAGGTAAAAGTTCATTATTTTATTTCTCGATTATTAATAAAATAATTTGTAAAAATCTAACGTTACTGTTGTTTGTCTTGTAGTCGGTGAGACCGTATAAGGGACGTATATACGGTATCGGGGCGTTTCAAAAGGATATCGTCGAGGACGCCACGACGGTACCTCCCGTAGTGCAAGAGAGTTTCATGCAACAACGGCGAATCCAGGAGCTCGAAGCCAAAGTTCCGGATGCCCGTTGGAATGTCTAACGGGCATCCGTTGGATGCTATTTCCCGCCAAACGGTAACGGACGTCCGTTGCCCTTTCTCGCCACTTTGCAACAGACGTCCGTTGCTCTTTCCCGCCACTTTCCAACGGATGCCCGTTGGAAAGATAAATTCCCGCTCATTTTTCCCGCGTAAATGGCAACGGCCGTCCGTTACAAATATTTTCAACGGGCGTCCGTTGGAAAATGCCTATTATTTTGTAGTGTATACACGCCCGGGCCGTGCTGCACGTTCGGGTCCTTTGCTGGTTTCATGAGCCGGTCGGGCTGGTATGGCTGCACGGTCGGACTGATGGCCATTTCAGGAGCACGGGCGGGCTGTGTGTTGATGCACGGTCGGGCTGGTTGCCGTTTTCAGGTGCCCGGTTGGCTGTATGTGCTGCACAGTCGGGCACTTCACCTCCTCGTGTGCCCGGTCATGCTGATGATGGTGATCAGACGGTTAGGTTGTTGCCTTCCATGTCCGGTCGTGCTCTTGGGGTGATGTAAGGCAATTTCTCGTATTTGCTCGTGTTTGTGTTCGATGTCTTCATTTCCTGAAAATACACGCGAAACCGATGAAAGAGGACTAAGTGATGCTTAATGCTTGGTAAACTAACTACGAAAATGAACTAAAGTACTATAAAAAATAGACGTTATCAAAGGCTTTCCATGGGGGCTTTACACATTTGAGAAGTTTGTGGATACTTTCCACAAGCATGTTTGTGGGGAATCACCACAAGCACGTTTGCGGGCATTGTGGTAGTTTCATGATCCCATTAATGGTAAGTTATATATATTATTCGAATAACATGAATGTTTTTGTACTTTTTGTATTCTTATCATTTTTTTAATATTTTAGTTATTTCCCTTTGAAAACATCCTGGCTAAACACGATGAGAAAGCTTTACTTTTTGATCCGGAGGATTACGAGGGATGCAACGATCCCGATGTTTAGATATGAATGGAACATCTACATAGAAATTTAAAGGGTATTTGTTGGGAGGATATTCGTAAGCAAGAACTGCTGACACGAAAAGCAACTCTTGATGATAAACAAAAGGGGAAAGAGAATAGGACTAAGAGAAAGAAGAGCATGGGTAAAAATGCAATAGATATTGTAGATGTTCCACCTATATCTGAAGCTGATGAAGAGGAAGGATTTGTAGGTGATGCTGAAGCTGATGAAGAATGAGAAGGTGATGCTGAAGCTGATGAAGAAGCAGAAAGTGATGATGAAGTTGAAGCTGAAGGAGAAGAAGTTGTAGTCCCTCTCACATTGGTCGCATATGTCCCATGGGTCGCCTATTTCGCAAGGGTCGCATATGTCACATGGGTCGCGTCGATTACAAAGGTCATCAATGTCATGAAGGATGAGTATAATGCATTGATGCGATTCAAGTTAAACTAAATTAACCTAAACTACCCATAAGTGCATGACACATGTGTAGTACTCTGAGTGTCGATCCTACAGGGACTATGCAACACGAACTAAACTCAAAATAAAATCAAACTCGATACGATGAATATTGGTTGTGATATGCAATAATGGAAATGCAGTAAACTAATGAGTTCTTTACAATGAAACAAACTTTCCAGGATACGGTTTCACCGCAAAGCTTCTAAAACCAACTATTGATCTATCTAATCATGCGTTTCTAATTAAGATATCTAAGATGGACGATTCTAATGTAATTCCTACCCTCTCTCAAGGCATAGGAATGTGAATCAATGGAGTTATCCCCTACTTTCGTGGCTGATACCCCAAACTAAACCTATACGATCTATGATTACTTCGATGAACCCTCAACGGTTACTACTTTACTTTCGTGACCTAGTCTCAATTGTTGTAAGCCTGATATTCTAGGACTAGAATACTGATTTCGGTTCTTCTCCAAGAACAAGACAACTACTCAGTCATGAGTTCAGAATCAAACAACATAATCAAAATAGAGTGTCTAAGGAGCATAGAAATCATACAAGGCGTCGTCCCGATTTGATGTTCCATCTCCTTGCGTGTCTCCCGTCAAGAGGGCTCGGTAGAATGTGTGAATGAATGATGAATAATGAAGTCTCCTCTGTGCTCTTGAAGTCTTCTCCCTCAAAATTTGGCTTATTCAAATTTGAATCCGAGCGGTGTGCAAATCTCCACAACTTTATTTTGGTTTGTTCTCCCCATGCCTGACCGTGCTCATCAGCAAGCCCGACTGTGCACTCTCCCAAGAGGAGTGGCCGACCGTGCTGTGTGCATGTCTGGGCCGTGCATAACTCTCGGGGCTATTTGCTCATAAAGAGCCCGACTGTGCTCAATGTCATGCCAGGTCATGCACATGGTTTTTTTAGGAGTGTTCGGTCGTGCTCTTGCTCATGCTCGGCTGGGCTGTATCCTACAAATGCATGCTCGGTCGTGCTCTTGCCTAGCTCGGCCGTACTCTCTCCTTTGTTGCATGTTCGGTCGTGCTGAGTTGTGTGCTCGGCCAGGTTATGTGTTTGTCCTCGAAGCTCGACCGTGCTGCAGGATATGCTCGGCCATTCCTTGTCCGTTTCTAGTCCCATTTGCTCCGTTGTGATCCTCGATTCTTGTACTCTGTTCTGTGTATGTACTTTAGTTCTGAAACTAATCAAATACACATTAAAGCCTATAAAAAAATGAAAAAACGAAAAACAAGTAAAACGAATACAAAATCACACGTAAACATCGCAACTATCATCATAAACATCTCTAAAATCATGCGAGAATCATGTACAAAAACGAGATGATCAAAACCCTCCAGACTTGAATGTTTGCTTTTCCCTAAGCAAACGTAAATGTGGAACACGTGGGAGATACAAAAATCAAGAATTCCCCTTTCCCTAGAAACACCGCTAAAGCGAACCTAATCGATTAACTAGCAAGTCAAGAGTAAAATTCAGCCCAGTAATCTTTCAGTCTACATCCTAGGTTTACCATGGCTACCTATGGAAAAGCAAATCAAAGATAAACTAAACAAGAAACCACAACTCTCTCAACCAAACGAGACTTCAAACAAATGCTAAACATAGAATGAAAAAGTATACTTGTTTCATTTACGAGCTTCTTTATTCCTTTATTCCATTTTTTATAATATGCAGACACACTAGGCTTCTAGGACGTCAGATTTGAATTAGTCTAGCCTCTACTTAGACCTAGGATACCGATGACGGTATACTCTTGCATCTCGTTCAAGAGTGCATCAGAGTAGATGACGTTTTTATGCACCTTGTCCTTAGGATGTAGAAATATGATCACCAACCCACCACTTAGACCCGAACCATAAAAAAAGTATCAAGTTCAATGCACTCATATCGATTTTAGATCATGCTTTGAGACATTATTCCTATCGATAGGTGACACAATCCTCGCTGGAACGACACTCTAGAACGAAGGTAAGATGGTACCCTTGATGCACCCGAGTCAAAAGACTCCTTACACAAGGCATGTGGAACGATAGGTCACATGAGAGTTACGAAAGGCTCTCGATTTACCGAGCTCGTCTTCGAGGATATGACACACCTACGAAGAATGAACGAGTGTTGGATATTACGCACAACCAATTGCTGGATATGACACACTAACAATGAAGGAATTCTCAAAGAGAAATTCGAAATTCAAAATCAAAATGAAAGGTTGAGTTCTACAATGCATGGCCGGCCATATGTAGGAGAAGAACTCATGCAAGATTTCAATGTTACAATAAATGCATGCAAGCCATGCAAGACTTGTAATTAAATGAACAAAAAATTCAAAATTCAAAATAAAAAAAACATAAGATAGAATACTTTGATACGATCGACGTATGAAGTCTCGGGTCAACAATTAGGAAAACGGCAGTGAGTCGTGGCCTCGTTAAAAACCCACCGTTGGAAAACCATGTGGGACAAAACCAACGGTGGGAAAAGAGCACACATGAAACACTTACCCTAATTGTTGATCGTTGCGAGATGTGCTTTGGCTTGTAGTATGATTCGGATGTCGAAACTTCCTTGTGGACTCGAGCACTCAACTTGAACTTGCACGACTGTCAGAATTCCGACGATAGCCTCCTTGAGCATCCTAGATTTAGCTCGGGTCACGAGACCTGCTAGTATGGTTAAGGCATCCCCCTCTCTAGCCCTAGCACGGGTATGGGACCAACATCCTTCTTTCTCTCCTTAGGACGGGTCGTGTCGTGTCCGCCTTTTTCTCCTTTGGTTCAGCACGGGTCGCGTCCTCCTCAGCACATGTCACGTCCTCTTCTCTCGCCACGACACGGGTCGCGTCATCCTTTCTTGCCTAAGCTCGGGTCTAAGTAGTCCTCATCAACTCCGACGTCTTAGAAATCAAGTGCACTTTTAAAAAAAAATGTGTGGAAACTGAAAAGAAGAAAAAGAGAACCGAAAAAGAAAAATAAATGTTTAAAGAATGGTATCAAACTGTTTGCGCATTAGAATAGGTACAGAGATCTCTTTGATGTTGTCTAGGGGTTAGTGAAACGAACTGAGGACATGTGTAGGATTGCACGGTTACTGGCTTCCGATAGATAAGAGTCTATATTCGGTGCGCTTAGATCTATGTTCGTGTGACGCGTTGTTGTGTCGGGTCGTTGACTTTTCGAGTTTTTTGTGCAAGTTTTCGGTTGTTGTCTAACTCCTCCTATTAGTTCTAGTCTTACTCGAGGACGAGTATAGGTTCAAGTATGGGGGAGTTTGATAATGTCTATTTTGTTATAGTATTTTAGTTCGTTTTCGTAGTTAGTTTACCAAGATTTATGCATCACTTAGTTATCTTTTATCGTTTTCTCGTGTATTTGTAGGAAATGAAGACATCGAACACAGCAAGTACGAGCAATTGCCTTACATAACCCCAAGAGCACGACCGGGCATGGAAGACTGCAATCAACCCGACCGATCTTACCCCATGTGAATGACCGGGCGCATGAAGGAATGGGTAGCCTGACCGTGCAACACCCTTAGCCCGAGCGGGCTCATTAAAATGGCAACCAGCCTGACCGTGCAACAACACATTGCCCGGCCAGGCTCTTGAAAACACCACCATCCCGATCGTGCAGCCCTCTTAGCCCGACCAGGCTCATGAAATAGACAACAATGCCGAACGTGCAGCACGACCTGGGAGCATGTGAAGCCCGACCGGGCTATGGTTAGATGAGGAGCCTGACCAAGCTCATTCTTGTGCCAGTTTGGGCATGTTGTACCTACACGCACCAGACAAGAAAAGGAAAGTCTCATTCTATATCTATGTTTGCAATAGTTTTCTTTCGTGCTTTGTTATCGGAATCCATGTCCGAGTAGTTTAATAGCTACGGGTTAGAGTTTTGCTGATATGTAATGGAGACTCATGATTGATGTTTGATCGTTTATGGATTGATTGGTTGTTCTTAACGCTTTTGTTCTTGTTGACCGTTTGAACGAATGATTATAAAAGTTTGGTTGCATTGGAAGATGAATTGAACTTTGGAATGTAGCCATGATATGAGGTCTGAATTGATTTGATTTAGAACCTTGACCGGTCGGTTAATTGGACTTAGGAATTAGGATAGCGGACACACTGCATTTATCGCGTGAGATTAGGCAATTGGAAGATTGGTAGTACTGATCAACTCGTTTTCATACGTATTTCTTGCACGATTTTAGAGACGTTTACGATATAGATGCGATGTTTACGTATGATTTTGTATCCGTTTTACTCGTTTTCGTGTTTTCGTGTTCTTACAGGTTTTTATGCATATTTGGGTCATTTTGGAGTTAAAGGACGTACACGAGATAAAGTACAAACATCGAGGATCATCACGGAACAAACGGGACGAGAATCGGCGAAGAACACCCTTGCCCGCGCGGGGCGTTTAGTCGGGAAGTCTGTCCAGCAACTTGAGCCCGACCAGGGCACACCCAAGCCCGACCAGGGCACACCCAAGCCCGACCGGGGCACACCCAAGCCCGACCGGGGCACCTCTTTTCATCGCGTTCTTGCGCGATCTTCCGCGTCATACCCGAGCGGGTCATTTTCTCTGCCCCCTCGGGTCGTGACCGTTACCTGCAACTTAAAATAAGTTAATTTGACTTAAAACAAATGGAAGTTTGTGGGGGACTCATACAATAAGGAAACGACTTTAAAGGAGGAAAAAGGGGCTGGAGATCGACATTTCATTCATTCATTATTCTGTTCTTGATCGAGGGAGAGAGGAAGAAGGTTCTTGCGAAGGAGACTTACGAGGAGCATTGGAGATTAACTTCACCCTTCGGTTTCGTTTGGTTTTCATGTTCCATAGACCTTCTATTTCGTTTATGTTTGTTTACGGACGCATGAGCGAGTAGTTTGTTTGTTCTAGGAGAAGGGATTAGCCCTTGGCTATCCCGGAACCACTTTTGGTCTATCTTTGAATGCGTCTTCCCGTTTTCGTTTATCTATTCTTTATCTGAGTACTTAATTTACTTGTGTTTGCGATGGCCACGTAGATGCATGTGTTAGGGGTTAGGAGAAGGACCGAAAGGAGAATTCTAGTCCTAGAAGATCAGGTTTAGAACAACCGAGGTTAGGCCACGAAGTGTTAGGGGTTAGGAGAAGGACTGAAAGGAGAATTCTAGTCCTAGAAGATTAGGTTTAGAACAACCGAGGTTAGGTCACGAAAGTAGGGTAGCAGCGGTTGAGGGTAAAACGGATGAATGACAAGTCTTATGGGTTTAGTTCAAGGTGTCAGCCACGAAAGTAGGGGGCAACTTGTCTAGATCACGTGTCTATGCCTTGAGAGAGGGTAGATATCATATTAGGATCGTCTGCCTTAGATAACTTGACTGGGAATGCATGATAGATAGGTTGATTGTTGGTTTCGGTAGTCTTGTGGTGAAACCGGTTTCCTGGAACGTTTGTCTCATTCTTAAGAACTAGTTTGTTTATTTGCTTTTAGTATTTCATTCTTAAAATCGTATTTTGTTCGTTAGCAAGTTTGATTCGTAGTTCGAGTTTAAGTTGTGTTGCATAGTCTCTGTGGGATCGACACCTGAAGTACTACACATGTGCCGTACACTTGCGGGCAGATTAGGTTATTTATTTTACTTTGAGAACGCATCAAGTTTTTGGCGCCGTTGCCGGGGACTATTGTCAACATGTCTTAGATTCGAGTCTAAAGTCTTTCTTGTTTGTTTTTGTTTTTGTTTTTGTTTCTTTTCTTTCGTTCTTTCTACGTAAATCGTTCTTTATTTGTCCTTTGCAGAGCCTTCAGATCAACAAGAGATGGATAATCAGAACGGCAATGGACAGATGCAGCAATAGCAACTCGTGCCTCAACCTCGAGAACCACAGGATCCTCCACCACGTCGTCTCAGGGATTACATGGTGCCGAACATGAACAACGTGCAAACAGCCATAAGGATGCCTGCTGTTGCGAGAGAACGGTTTGAGATTAAGCCAACGATAATCAACATGCTTTATCAGAAGCAATTCATGGGTGGAAATCATGAGGATCCTCATCAGCACCTCAAAGACTTCCTTGAGCTTTTTGGTACGTTCAAAATACACGGAGTCTCAGAGGACGCGATCTTATTGTATCATTTCCCCTTCTCAATTGGGGGAGAGCGAAAACTTGGCTGCAATCGCTCCCCGCTGGTTCGATCACGACTTGGGATCAGCTCTGCACATTGTGTTTATCGCGCTTCTTTCCTCCAAGCAAGATGATTCAGATGAGGGGGGAAATCAAAATGTTTAGATGCAGAGATGGAGAGACCTTGTTTGAGGCGTGGGGCAGATTTAAGGATCTTCTACAGAAGTGTCCACACCATGGTCTCGAGCAGTGGTACGTTATCCAAACTTTCTATAACGGAATTTCAGATGAGCACCGTACGACGTTGGATAACGCTGCCAGAGGTTCATTCATGGATCTGAGCATCGAGGAGGCATATGATCTGATTGATAACCTTGCCATGAACCACACCATGTGGTCAACACCGAGAGGTATTCCTAACAACACTCGTCGCCTATACGAGCCGAATCAGAGCAGAGCGACGGGTAATACAGCGAACGCCATGTACTGCGTGAATTGTGGAGATACAGAACACGTGGCTTATATATGCACGCTGCAAGAGAATGTGGAATACATGAATTATGCCCAGCAGCAAGGAAACACGCAATTCGGGAATACCTACAACCCGAATTGGAGGAACCACCCGAACTTGTCATACCGAACGACTCAACTGATGAAGTATTCGTGATTTCAGCAACCACAGCAGCCATATCAGCAAAACAATCAGCAATCCCAGCAAGCACAGCAAGTTCCGCAAGCTCCTCCACCTCCTCAAGCCCCTTCATCAAACCTTGAGGCGGTATTGCTCGAATTTATCAAGGAGCAAAGGCAGCAAACATCGACTCAAACCAAATTCAATGCGGATGTGGGGACAGCGATCAACGAGCTCAAAACTCAAATGGAATCCTTGAGCAACCATGTGAAGAGTTTAGAGAACTCCGTAGCACAGCAAGCTGCCTCATCCTCTCAGAATCCTAGACAGCTCCCAGGTAAACCCGAATTGAACCCGAGAGAGTACGTGAATGCTATTTCTATGTGCAGCGGTGATGTGGTTGATAATTCGCCCTCGAAAGAGCGAGGGAATGCTGCTTGTACGTCCATTAATAGAAGAAAAGGTAAGGTTGCGATTATGGAAGGAGTTGAATCAGATTTAGACAAACCATATGTTACTCCACCGGCGTACCAACCTCCGATACCGTTTCCTCAACAGTTAGTGAGCAGTTAAAATGAAGAACGAGTGGGTAGATTTGTAGAGGGTCTCAAGAAGCTTGACATCAACATCCCATACGTGGAAGCCCTCCAAAAGATGCCTAATCACGCCAAACTCATCAAAGAGGTACTTTCCAAAGAGAAGCATATCGAAGAGAACGAGACGGTAGCACTTACCGAGGAATTTAGGGGCATCCTTCAAAACAAGCTGCCACCAAAGTTGAAGGACCCCGGAAGCTTCTCCACTCACGGATCGTTCGGTAAGATATCCGGTGAGAATTGTTGAAAACGTTCCCACCATGGTAGGTAAGCTTTGCATTCCCACTGATTTTGTTGTACTTGAGATAAAGGAAGATGCTAGGACACCTATTATTCTTGGTAGATCGTTCTTAGCTACTGCAGGTGCCATGATAGACGTGCAACAAGGAAAGCTGTCCTTACGTGTCGGAGATGAGACGATCGAATTCAACCTGTCCAGCCCCATGAACGAATCCTTATTCAAGGAGTATTGCTTTACAGTTGATTCGCTGGACGATTTAGAGAAAGAAAGGCATGATCAAGTAAGTGTTTCCGATCCGCTTATACAATATTTAACACGAGTTTGCAAAGATGCAGGAGTTACAGACGAAGGAGCTGAGGTGTACACGAAATTCATGAGTTCTATTGCAGCACTAGGAGACGCCCCACGTGAGGAGATACCACGTGATATGTATGCTGGTTTTGCAATGGAGAAGACGTCCAAACTTGAGACCGAGCCACCTCCGTCTTCTTTTCGGTATGAGTACGTTGAATGTGATAGAATATACCCTGCTGTTATGAATGCTAACTTGAGTGCATATGAGATGAGACAACAACCCACACGCGTAAAGAAACGTAGGAGAGTCAGCTCTTCAACGTGTATGCACGGAAATTATACGGAAGACAGCCACAAACCTTCACCCGAAACTCAAAGTAGGCTGCACCCGCACTTGCAAGAGGTAATGGAAAAGGACGTCATAAAACTTTTTGATACAGATATCATTTATCCAACCTCAGGCAGCGAGCAAGTGAATCATGTGCATGACGTGCCAAAGAAAGAATCAGTGACTAAGGGATGGCACGACGAAAAGATCCTACCTCATGAGATCCAACTAGGTGACTTAGTTCTACTCTTCAATTCTCGTCCTAATATTTTCTCAGGCAACCTATTGTCTTGTTGGTCCTAGGTGACTGTTCTACTCTTCAATTCTCGTCCTAATATTTTCTCAGGCAACCTATTGTCTTGTTGGTCTGGTCCTTTTCAGGTACAAGCGGTATTCCTACATGGAGCAGTAGAACTATGGAGCGAAACGGGCGACACATTCAAAGCTAATGGACTGCGGCTAAAGCTCTACCAAGACGCTCAACCGATCGAAAGTGGAAACTCCATTTCCCTTTCCGATCCACCCGTCGCACACACATGAGGAATGGAGACATCAAAGCTTAAAGACGTTAAATAAGCGCTTTCTGGGAGGCAACCCAGCTGTTTGCTTTTATTTTTCTTAGTTTTTAGTTTGAGACTCAGTTATTCGTTTTCGGTTAAAAAAACAGAAAAACACAAAAAAATACCACCGCAAACGTGCTTCACTTCCCTTACCCTCCATCGGAGCTTCACGTCGAGGACGCCGTTCAATTCAAGTCTGGGGGAGCAACTCACGTTTGTCAGGTGATTTCGTTTCATTTTATTTCATCTTCCCTTTGACTTTGTAGTTTTTAGGTTATTTTTGTAGTTTGTAGTTTGTTTTTGTTTTCGTGAGTTAAATTCGTCCCAAGCACTTGTCCGGTGCCACGTTTTGAGATGAACCCTGAACCTAGGATGCTTAAGAAGTTGGCCTTTCCCGTGAAATTTTGCATGTTCGAGCTAGGTTTTCCCTAAGCGTTAGAGCTTATTAGTCGGCTGAAAAACAATAGGTCGTAGTTCTTTGGGAATCCTAGTGTTGCTTGTGGGGGGTTTAGACGAGGTTGCTAGGCTAGTT
>CM071866.1:16474680-16491526 GCA_036759665.1 Gynandropsis gynandra
GAAATAATGCCTAAAACGCATGATCTAAAATCGATATGAGTGCATCGACCTTGATACTCTTTCGATGGTTCGGGTCTAAGTGGTGGGTTGGCGATCATCTTTCTACGTCCTAAGGGCATGGCACAAATAAAACGCCGCCTACTCCGCTGCACTATTGAACAAGATGCATCCCTTCAAATCCGACGTCCTAGAAGCCTAGTGTGTATGCAAAGGAAAATAAAAAAAAGCAAAAGAAAAAGAAGACATAAAAATAAAATAAAAAGAAAGAAAAAAAATAATATGAAAAAAAGAAAAAAAAAAGAAAAAAAAAGAAAAAAAGAAGATCGGAAAGAAACAAGTATCCTCGGTTGTTCTAGGTTTAGCATTGTCTGAAGTCTTGTTTGGTGGAGAGAGTTACGGTGGCTTGTTTAGTTCTCCTTTGATTTAATTTCTCATGGGTAGCCTTGGTGAACCTAGGATGAAGACTGAATACTTAATTAGGCCGAATTTGCTCTCGACGTGCTAGTTGATTGGTTAGGTTTGCTTTAGCGGTATTTCTAGGAGAAGGGGGGATTCTCGGATTTTGTATACCCCACGTGTTCCACGTTTACGTTTGCTTAGGGACAAGCAAACATTCAAGTCTGGTGGATTCTGATCATCTCGTTTTCATACGTATTTCTTGCACGATTTTAGAGACGTTTACGATATAGATGCGATGTTTACGTAAGATTTTGTATCCGTTTTACTCGTTTTCGTGTTTTCGTGTTCTTACAGGTTTTTATGCATATTCGGTTCATTTTGGAGCTAAAGGACTTACACGAGACAAAGTACAAACATCGAGGATCATCATGGAAAAAACGAGACGAGAATCGGCGAAGAACACCCTTGCCCGCGCGGGGCGTTTAGTCGGCAAGTCTGTCCAGCAACTTGAGCCCAACCATAGCACACCCAAGCCCGACCGGGGCACTCCCTAGCCCGACCGGGGCACTCCCTAGCCCGACCGAGGCAACTCTTTTCATCGCGTTCTTGCGCTATCTTCCGCGCCGTACCCGAGCAGGTCATTTTCTCTGCCCGCTCGGGTGGCGACCGTCACCTGCAACTTAAAATAAGTTAATTTGACTTAAAACAAATGGAAGTTTGTGGGGGACTCATACAATAAGGAAAACGACTTTAAAGGAGGAAAAAGGGGCTAGAGATCGACATTTCATTCATTCATTATTCAGTTCTTGATCGAGGGAGAGAGGAAGAAGGTTCTTGCGAAGGAGACTTACGAGGAGAATTGGAGATCAACTTCACCCTTCGGTTTCGTTTGGTTTTCATGTTCCTTAGACATTCTATTTCGTTTATGTTTGTTTACAGACGCATGAGCGAGTATTTTGTTTGTTCTAGGAGAAGGGATTAGCCCTTGGCTATCGCGGAACCACTTTTGGACTATCTTTGAATGCATCTTCTCGTTTTCGTTTATCTATTCTTTATGTGAGTGCTTAATTTACTTGTGTTTGCAATGGCCACGTAGATGCATGTGTTAGGGGTTAGGAGAAGGACCGAAAGGATAATTCTAGTCCTAGAAGATTAGGTTTAGAACAACCGAGGTTAGGCCACGAAAGTAGGGTAGCAGCGGTTGAGGGTAAAACGGATGAATCACAGGTCTTATGGGTTTAGTTCAAGGTGTCAGCCACGAAAGTAGGGGGCAACTTGACTATATCACGTGTCTATGCCTCGATAGAGGGTAGATAACATATTAGGATCGTCTGCCTTAGATAACTTGATTGGGAATGCATGATAGATAGGTTGATTGTTGGTTTCGGTAGTCTTGTGGTGAAACCGGTTTTCTGAAACGTTTGTCTCATTCTGAAGAACTAGTTTGTTTATTTGTTTTTAGTATTTCATTCTTAAAACCATATTTCGTTCATTAGCAAGTTCTGGACTTAGGAATTAGGATAGCGGACTCAATGCATTTATCATGTGAGATTACGCAATCGGAAGATTGGTAGTACGCACATTAGATAGTTTGTTTAGGCATTGGAAGAGTCACTCCCAAGGAAAGAGCTTGAATTCCCGAATATGTGATGATATTCATAACCATGATCTTTCTTAGCACTTCATGCATTATCGTGCATCTCTCGAAACCTGTAGTGTTTAGTCAATTGAGTTTACCCTGTTAATTAGTTAGTATATATTCATTCGCATTCAAAAAACTTATTGATTTTTACCATCCTATTCATTAGTTAACTGACTTTAGAGTTGAATCAATTCCTTGTGTTTGACCCTGGTACTATACGATCCGTATTCTTGCGGAAGCATTAGTAATGGTGTTGTATTACTTGAGATTAACCACATAAACCACGTCCATGAGCTTCTCTAACAAACAATTCTCGCATTAAACAGTTAGGCACACACAATCGGTTATCATAAAACATGAAGTCGTCTTGCCTAAAGTAACGGCTCATGCAAATTTTTTACTCTTTTTGTATACTTCTCCGAACTCCAAATCAGATGCATATATTTCTTTAATTTGTTCAAATCCTAGCAGCTTAGTATCTAAAGTAGTTAACAAAGTGTACCTTCGGGATAGTACATCCGCTACGACATTTTCCTAACCTTGCTTGTACTTAATGACATAAGGAAATGTTTCGATGAATTCGACCCACCTTGCATGTCGCTTTCTAAGTTTATTCTGACCATTTAAGTACTTGATCGATTCGTGGTCGGTGTGTATCACAAACTCCTTCGATCATAGGTAATGCTGCCAAATTTGTAACGCTCTCACAAGCGCGTACAACTCCTTGTCGTAGGTGGCATAGTTGAGGGTTGCACCTTCGAGTTTCTCGCTGAAGTGGGCGATTGGCTTCCGTTCCTGCATCAAAACTGCACCAATTCCTACACCAGACGCATCACATTCGATTTCGAAGGAAATTCGGTAAAATCAATAAAGGGGCATGAGTTCCTCTTGTGCTTCCCTCCACTTGAATCCAACGTTTTCCTTGATGACTTCGGTGAGAGGCGCAGAAAAAGTGCTAAAGTCCTTTACGAAGCAACGATAGAACCCCGCGAGTCCATGGAAGCTTCGAACTTCCCCGACTATCTTTGGGATCGGCCATTACTAAATGGCTTTAACCTTTTCTTCGTCCACCTTGAATCCATCTGCAATTACAACAAAACCTAGAAACACAGTGTTATCTATACAAAAGGTACACTTCTTAAGGTTAGCGTAGAGTTCTTCCTTTCTAAGTACCTTTAGAACCGATTCAAGGTGACCAATGTGTTCTTCTAAGTTTTTACTGTAGACCAATATATTATCAAAGTAGACCACTACGGATCTACGTATAAACTCTCTAAGAATATGGTTCATTAGAGGCATGAGAGTATTAGGTGCATTTGTCAACCTAATGCATCACTAACCATTAATATAATCTGTGTTTAGTTTTAAATGTCATTTTCCATTCGTCACCCTGTTTCATTCTAATTTGGTGATACTCGCTCGTAAGATCGATTTTAGAAAATATCCTAGACCCATGCAATTCATCAAGCATACAATCTAATCTAGGAATAGGGTGTCGATACTTCACCGTGATGTTGTTGATTGTGCGACAATCAACACACATACACCAGTTTCCATCCTTCTTGGGCACGAGGAAAATGTGTATGGCGTCGGGCTCAAGCTTTCTAGGATGTGTCCCTTGGCCATGAGTTCCTCCACTTGCCTTTGCAGCTCCTTAGTCTCCACCGGATTGGTAAAGTAAGATGGCCGATTTGGTAGTGCGGTTCCGGGAATGAAGTCGATTTGATGTTGAATGTCGCGTATCGGGGGCAATTCCGTGGGGTTGTCTTCGGGAAATACATCTTCATAATCATGCAATAAAGATGTAATCTCACTCGGTAGCACCAGCGCAAGGTTAGTCAATCTCGAAAGAGCTTCCTTAAATACGAATACTAATGCCGATTGATTAGAGTGAAGGGATTTCTTGATCTCACCCGATTTAGCGTAGAAGTTCAATGACTAAAGTACGCGTTCTCCTTTCTGTTTTAAGTGCATTTGATCTTGTTGCATTTGATCTTGTTGCACTTCTCTTGGCGTCAAAGGAATAAGAATTTTTTCTGCCATTAAACTCAAATAATGTTTGTTAGTAAAACCTTCATGTTTTACCTTGCGATCCGATTGTCACGATCTACCGAGAAGAATATGGCTAGCCTCCATTGGAAGAACATCACACAAGATCTCATCCTCGTATTTTCCAATGGAGATAGGCACGATTACTTGGCTGGTCACATTCATCTCTCCATTTTCGTTGAGCCACTGGAGTTTATACGGCCTCAGGTGCTTCTTGACCTTCAACCCGAATTTTCGGACCATGGTATCACTTGCGACGTTCGTGCAACTTTCTCCGTCTATGATCACGCTACACACCTTTCCTTGAACCAGACAACGGGTGTGGAATAAATTCTCTCGTTGTTCTTGTTCTTCGGACTTAGATTGCACACTCAAAGATTGTCGTGCTATCAACAACTCTCCTTTGGCCGGTTCTTCCTCATATGCTTCGTCCGAATTTTTAGTTGCTTCGTCCTCGGATTCGAACTCGCTATCCTCAGGAACAATCATAACTCTCTTGTTTGTAAATTCGCTCGCATAATGGCCCCTTCCGTGACACTTGAAGCATTTCACATCCCGAGCCCTCGAGGTAGTGGCCTCGGATTTTCCTTTGTCTCGTGGAGCCGCTGGAACTACTTTAAATTCATCTTTGGCTGCTGGAACAGATTTGTCTTTCCTTTGATAACTCGGCTTTTCCTCTCATAGATGACTGAATTTTCCAGCCCCAAAGTTCGAACGAGAGCTCCTTTTTCGTTGGAGTTGTTGTTCGATTAGAATTGCCTTATGGAGCATCTCTTCCATTTCCACGTAGTGTTGCATCTCCAAGCTGTCTTGAATTTCCAGATTCAAACCTCCCAAAAAACGAGACATTAGAGCCTCCCTATCCTCCGAGATATCAGCCCTCAACATCAGCAACTCCATCTCTTGATAATAATCCTCCACGGTTCGGTTCCCTTGAGTAAGTTTTCTTAGCTTTCTATGCATCTCTCGGTGATGATGACTCGAAACAAACCGCTTGTGCATTATGGCCTTAATTTCCAGCCATGTCTCTATCGGTTCCTCTCCATTATGCTGCCTAGAAGTCACTAACTGATCCCACCAACTCAAAGCGTAGTCGTAGAACTCCGTTGCAGCAACCCTAACCTACTTGGTCTCGATGTTGTGCTTGCAACCAAACACGAGTTTGATTTTCTTCTCCCATTCCAAATAAGCGTCCGGATCAGCCTCGCCGTGGAACAGAGGGATTTTGAGCTTAAGACCAGCAAGGTCATCCCTCGATTCGTCTCTGCGTTCTCGCACCCCTCGGAGTCGTCTATGACTACTACAAGATGAGGATGAACTGTCTCGTTCGTAATAGTTACTGTCCTCTTCTTGCTGAATCCTTTCTCTTTGATTAAGAGTAGGATTTACTCTTGGTCGGGTCTAAATTTCATGTCGAATCTCCTGCCAAAACTCTTCCATTTTTGTGCTAAGAGTTTGCTCCAATCGAGCCGTAAGTGCTTCAATCAACATCTTGTTTACGCGGCTGGTTTCTGCACCGTTATCTCCCATTGTGTTTTGATGATTAAATGCATAGCAACCACATGGACAATCTGCACAAGTAACACATAAAGAAACCCACAAGCAAAACATGTAGCGCACGAGCAACAAATACTCGTAACACAAACTATACGTAACAAACGAACAGAAACTACACACGGTTCAATCACTAGCTACTGATCTAAGAACAACTAAACTTCCGAAGATGAACCAACCTTTTCTAGAGCGAGCTCTAATACCACTTGACGCGATCCTCGCTGGAATGACACTCTAGAATGAAGGTAAGATGGGTAACCCTTGTTGCAGCCGAGTCGGAAGACTCCTTACACAAGGCGTGTGGAACGATAGTCACACGAGAGTTGCGGATGGCTCTTGATTTACCGAGCTCGTCTTCGAGGATATGACATACCTACGAAGAACGAACGAGTTGGATATTACGCACCAACAATTGTTGGATATTACACACCAACAATGGAGGAATTCTCAAAGAGAAATTCGAAATTCAAATTCAAAATCAAAGGTTGAGTTCCACAATGCATGGCCGGCCATATATAGGAGAAGACTTCATGCAAGACTTCAATGTTACAATAAATGAATGCCAGCCATTTAAGGCTTGTAATTAAATGAACAAAATATTCAAAATTCAAAATAAACAATAAACGTAAGATAGAATACTTCGATACGATCGACGTATAAAGTCTCGGGTCAACAATTAGGAAAACTGAAGTGAGTCGTGGCCTCGTTAAAAACCCACTGTTGGAAAACCACAAGGGACAAAACCAACGGTGGGAAAAGAGCACAGACGAAATACTTACCCTAATTGTTGATCGTTGCAAGATGTGCTTCGGTTTGTAGTATGATTAAGATGTTGGAACTTCCTTGTGGAATCGAGCACTCAACTTGAACTTGCACAGCTGTAAGAATTCCGACGATAGCCTCCTTGAGTGTCCTAGCTTTAGCTCGGGTCATGGGACCTGCTGAAATGGTTAAGGCATCCTCCTCTCTAGCCCTAGCACAGGTCACGGGACCAACGTCCTTCTTTCTCTCCTTAGGACGGGTCGCGTCCGCCTTTCTCTCCTTCGGTTGGGTCGCGTCCTTCTTTGGACGGGTCGTGACCTCTTCCCTCGCAATGGCACGGGTCGCGTCCTCCTTTCTTGCCTGAGCTCGGGTCATATGAACTTCTTGTAATATTGAGGCTTCCTCTTCATGCTTGGAATCCTCGACGTTGTCCATGATCATATCAATAGCCGAGTGTTAGTGTGCGCTCTTATTATGCAAAACAAGCTCATTCCATATGATTGAATTATCCTCGTGAAAAATAAGTAAAGCATCATCTACATGATGTATAATCATTTGGATAGAGAGAATAAAAAAGAAAGTAGCCTAGCAACCTCGTCTAAACCTCCCACAAGTAACACTAGGATTCTCAAAGACTTACGACCTATTCTCTTTTCAACTGACTAATAAGCTTTGACATGCAAAATATCATGGAAAAGGCTAACTTCTTAAGCATCCTAGGTCCAGGATTAATCTCAAAACGTGGCACCGACAAGTGCCTAGGACGAATTTGACTTATGAAAACAAAAACAAACTAAAACTAAACTAAGAACTAAGAAATCAAAGAGAAAAACAAAAGAAAATGAAACGAGATCACCTGAAAAACGTGAACTACTCTCCTAGTCTTGAATTGAACATCGTCTTCGACGTGAAGCTGCAATGGAGGATAAGAAATGTGAAATCACGGTTGTAGGTGCCTTTTTTATTTTTTTATGTTTTAAATAAACCAAGTCCGAAACTACGAAACAAAAGAAAACAAAAATACTGGGTTGCCTCCCAGAAAGCGCTTGTCTAACGTCGTTAAGCTTGATGTCTCCATGCCTCATGTGTTCGCGATGGGTGAATTGAATAGGGAAATGGAGTTTCCTCTTTCAATCGGTTGAGCGACATGGTAGAGCTTTAGGCGTTGTCCATTGGCTTTGAACGTTCCGCTCGTCTCGCTCCAAAGTTCTACTACTCCATGCGTGAATACCTCTTGTACCTGAAAAGGACCAAACCAACGGGACCGTATTTTACCCAGGAAAAGCTTAAGACGAGAGTTAAAAAGTAGAACTAAGTCACCTGGCTGAAAGTCGTGAGGTAGGATCTTCGTGTTGTGCCATCGCTTAGCGCGGTCGTCATTTGCATTGTGGACTACTGTCATTGCTCCTTTCCTTGACACGCCATGCACGGGGCTCACCTATCCGCTGCCCGAGGTTGGATAAAGGATATCTGCGTAAAAAGTTTTATGTTCTCTTTTTCTATTACCTCTTTCGAATTCGGGTGCAGCCTTCTTTGATCTTCGAAGGAAGGTTTGTGGCTGTCCTCCATAGATATTTTGTGTTGACAAATAGTCCCCGGAAACGGCGCCAAAAACTTGATGCGATTCAAGTTAAACTAAATTAACCTAAACTACTCGCAAGTGCACGACAGGTGTGTAGTACTCTAGCTGTCGATCCCATCGGGACAACGCAACACGAACTAAACTCAAACTAAAATCAAACTTGCTATGATGAATATATGTTGTGAGATGCAATAATGGAAATGTAGTAAACTAATGAGTTCTTGAAAATGAGACAAACGTTCTAGGATACGGTTTCATCGTAAAGATTCTGAAACCAACTATCGATCTATCTAATCGTGCGTTCCCAATTTAGATATCTAAAGCAGATGATCCTAATGTAATTCCCACCCTCTCTCAAGGCATAGGAACGTGATTCAATTGAGTTATCCCCTACTTTCATGGCTGATACCCCAAACTAAACCCATACGATCTATGATTCATCCGATTAACCTTTAACCGTTACTACTCTACTTTCTTGACCTTGTCTCGGTTGTTCTAAGCCTAATCTTCTTGGACTAGAATTCTCCTTTTGGTCCTTCTCCTAATCCCTAACACATGCATCTACTTGGCCTTCATAAATACAAGACATTCAACACTCGGACAAAGAATAGCTTAACAAAACGAGAAATTACATTCATAAATAAATCGAAAGAGGTCCCAGGATAGCCATGGGCTAATCTTTTCTCCTAGAACAAGACTACTAATCAGACATGAGTTCAGAATCAAACAACATAAACGAAATAGAGTGTCTAAGGAGCTTAGAAACCAAACGAGGCATCGTCCCGATTCCATATTCTGTGTCCTTGCGTGTCTCCTATCAAGAGGGCTCGGTAGAATGTGTGAATGAATGATGAATAATGAATAATGAAGTCTCCCCTATGCTGTTGATATCTTCTCCCTCCAAATTTGGCTTATTCAAATTTGAATCCGAGCGGTGTGCAAATCTCGAAAACTTTAGCTTGGTTTGTTCTCCCCATGCCCGATCGTCCTCATAAGCAATCCCGACTATGCAATCTCCCAAGAGGAGTGCCCGACTGTGCTGTGTGCATGCCAGGTCGTGCATAACTCTCAAGGCTATTTGATAAAAAAGCCCGACCATGCTCCATGTCCAGGAGTGCTGCTAGGTCGTGCTCTTGCTCGGTCATGCTCTTGCTAATGCTCGGCTGGGCTATGTCCTACAAATGCATGCTCGGTCGTGCTCTTGCCTAGCTCGGCCGTGTTGTCTTCTTTGTTGCATGTTCGGTCGTGCTGAGTTGTGTGCTCGATCGGGTTATGTGTTTGTCTTGGAAGCTCGGTCGTGCTTCATCATATGCTCGGCCATTCCTTGTCCGTTTCTCGTCCAGTTCGCTCCGTTGTGATCCTCGATGCTCGTACTCTATTCCGTGTATGTTCTTTAGCTGTAAAACTAACCAAATACGCATTAAAACCTATCAGAACATGAAAACTCGAAAACAAGTAAAACATATACAACATCACATGTAAACATCGTAACATCGTCATAAACATCTCTAAAATCATGCGAGAATCGTGTACGAAAACGAGAAAATCATGATTGAATTAATTTTTATAAAGATACGGGAGCTTCATCAGATGAATGTGATAGTCCAATTGTAATTAAATGAACGTTAAGACCATCGAAGGCAAGACAAGAGTCATATGTTGAACCTCCGTCGACTGAGCCACAGCGAAAAGACCAAAAACAGTTGGAGTAACACAGAGACAATACGATGCTCTGTGTCTACCATGTGACCTTCATGATGAAAGTCACAAAGGTTACAAAGGTCACAAATGAGAGAGATGGGATTCTCATGATTCAATCCCATCTCCAATGGGTGAGATGGTGAGACTTAGATAACTTCATAAAAATTTTAATATAGGGATAACAGAGATGGATTAACAGAGTGTGTTGTAGACACACGCATTAATAAAAGCATAGTTGGCATTAGAAAAAAGGCATAGCTGGCATTCGAAAAGATAGGAGCCTGATATCAAAACGACGAGTCGCAAGGGTCATGATAACACGTAAAGTGTATCAATTTTAGGCTAGGTATTAGTATCATTTCCGCATATAATTCTTAGTTAGAGTTACATTTCTGATATGATTCTTCGTTACATACGCCCATTTTATTGGTTTTCAGGTTTTAAGGCGACAAGGCCTAAACGAGCATAAAAAGATGAATTCCTGAGTAAAACCACACATTCTGAAGATAAATTCACTCGGAGCCAAAATCAAGCCTCGTAACTCAAAGGAACACCTGAGCAACGAGCGGAAAAGAACAAAAACAAGGATAGATGAGTGCCCGCTCGGGCACTAAGGTCTACCCGCTCGGGTAAAACCTACGGGGTATAATTGCAACACCTTGCACGACCCGGGCACGAAGACAACATGATCGGGTAGTGATACCCGATCGGGCACAACAAGGTACCCGCTCGGGCAGTTAATTGATCTTGAAAATCCCCGAGAGTTTACACGACTCGGGCTGTTCAACCACGCGATCGGGTGCTGATGCCCGATCGGGCAAGACGATGTACACGGTCGGGCTCGCCTCAGCACGACCGGGTAAAAGGTGTACCCGAGCAGGTTGCCTTTCTCGCAACAACCTTGATTTTGAATTCGAACGAGCAAATTAATAGACCAGAACAGATCCAGACGCAAGGGGGCGACGCCTAGGGCAAGGATAGGCTTGGAAATCATCGAGAGACGCTGGAGAAGGAGAGAAGCATCAATCCACACATCGGTAACACAATAGGGAAGACCGAGGCATCGGGTTTCCTAGGGATTATCATGTTTAGGGTTATGTCATCTTCTTTGATAGAAAAATCCATGAGTGAGTAGATTCCCAACTATGGGTTAAGGATATCGGTTTTGTAACGGATGTACAATTTGTGCGTTAATGCTTAGATTTATCTTATTCATCTTGATATTCGGTTCTACAATCAACATCGTAACTCCTATACTAGTGTTGCCCGCTCAGTAACATAGGAATTCATATTTTGCTGGAAGTTTAAAGTATGAATCCGGAACCGTTGAGTTGTAGGTTAAAAATTTCTTTACCTCACAGAGCTTAATCGAGTTTGGTATCCTTTATCTTGCGAGGTAACATGGACAACTTCAACTCTTCGGGTGCCGACATAGCTGAATTGAGGCATCAACTTTCCGAGATTCGTCGTATGCTCTCTAATTTATACCATCCGCAATACTCAGAGCAATCATAGGAACAAAACGCTTGGGGTATGAAGAAGAGATCTACGACAGCTACACTCAGCCTTAAGGGAATACGTACGATTATGAATGGAGCGATCACGCTTACATCCCGTACAGGAACACCGAGAGTATGGTGAATGCACAGCAATCGTTTGGGAATTTCCAGCCATGGACGGAACCCCAAACTCAGAGCTATCAGTCATATGTGCCTCAGCCATACCCAACCCAATCCGTAGCAGCCCCCGATTATCCCGCCACGTACACTTACCTCCTTGAACTGTTTGAGAATTGAAACAACTTGTTTATGTGAGTGGAAGCGGAACAAGAAAGCGCCAATGAGCAGATAGGCAGCTTATTTGGACAATTGGACGCGCAAGCTTCAGAACTTGCACAAGGGGCATTGCAACCACAAGAGGTTCCATCGGAAAGTTCGGAAATAAATCCTCGTGAATATGTCAGCGAAATCTACCTAAGGGATTATGAGACGGTAGATCAGCCAAGTCTATCGTTGATTGAAAAAGATAATGAATCTGACACGGCAAAGGATGAGGCTACGAACATTGATGAGCACGTGAAGAAACCCGAGGTAGAAGAAGAATTCAGCTTGGTGGACACAATTGAGCAACCGTGCCCTATCGATTTCGTGTTCCCCGAAGGCATCTTTGAAGATTTAGCCGAGGAAGGTTGTGAGAAGTTTCAGACTACGGGTTCCTTAGATATGGATCTCATAGCAGTTGGGGAAGGAAATTATAAAGTACCAACCGAGCTACTCAACAACGAAAGGAAAGAGGAATCCCCCGTTAGAGACTTCCACACGACCCGAGCTAAATGCGGTGCGAGTCAGTACACAAATGACCCTGAGATGCCGAAAAGCTACACAAAACGTCCAGCTCACAATTGGGACATTGATAAAGCATCCAATGTAAAGATGAAGCCTTTCATCGTAAAGGCTCACACATACAACATCTCTAGAGAAGCTGAAGGAAACGAACGACAAACGCCTAACCAGTTACATGGAGTACTCACCCGGACTTAAGAGCAGCTCGACCAGAATGTTTGGACAGCACGATCTAGCACCCAACATAGAGAGCACCATGACCGATTTTGGGAACGATGCTACTCATCGTGTAAGGAATTCAATTGATTCGCGTGCCTTCCTTATCGAGCACATATTGCACGCGAAACGCTACGAACAAGACGATGTTGAGGGCGTCCACCTGATGAGTAGCGCGGTTTGGTCAAGCCCACGACCTTAAACAAGCGCTTCTCGGGAGGCAACCCGAGCCCCATATCCTTTTCATCGTTTTCGTTTTATTTCTATATTTTTGAACTCCTTTTCATTTTTTTAGGCTTGGACAATTTTTTAGGATTTAGGAATTTAGTTGTCTATCGATTTTTGCTGCATGGTTTTCCTCGAAAATTTTTTTCTGTTTTGCAGAACAGCCCGGTCGGGCAGACACCTCCATCCGAGCGGGCTATGTCAAAATTGAATGGAACCCGATCGGGCAGCATCAGAGGACCCGAGCGGGTAGGTCAAAATGAGAGACGCCCGATCGGGTGACACAGAGTACCCGATCGGGCACCGTAAAATCTACACAGGTAAGTTATATTTCGAGTAGCCCGAGCGGCCGTTCACTTCACAAATTCAACCCGAGCATGCTCCCCCAATTTGCAAACCCTCACGCCACAATCTCTTCCGCCGGAGTCGCTCGTGCGCCACCGCCGTTTACCATCGTCACCGGTTACTCGAAAATACCCTTTTTCATCCTCTCTCGCTAAATACCCGAAAATCTCTCAAATTCCTCTCGAATTCAGATGGCCCCGAAGATCTTCCAGAGCTCAAAGATACGCCGATACGACGCCTACGATCCAGAGCATGGGTGGCCAGCGAAGTCGGATGCAGTCACGGAATTGACGCCGTACATACCGATCACCACGTCTCACCAGCAATACAACTACCGGACGACAACTTTCTTGTCCGATCAGAAGTCGAGATTCACTGAGCTACAGCCGCGGATTTTCCCATCCCGCTTCCTATCCTCGAAAGCGATGAGTGCCCTCCACATCGAGGAGCACATAAACACCATCTTCAACACCTTGGGATGGACGGCATTGCGGGACACTCAGAAATACACCTACCGCAACCTCACAGCAGAGTTCCTCGCGTCCTACACTGCATTCTTTCCTGAGTCTGGAGATCAGGAGAGAGCTTTCCTGGAGTTCCGTCTACTGGGACAGGACTACAGACTTAGCGCGAGACAGTTCGCAATCATCCTTGATGCTCCGCATTGCAACTTCACGAAGATGCCTGAGCACAACCGGAGCCGTCAAGCGCAATTCTGGGCTCAGATTGCGTACGGTGATTACTCGACGAGGTCGAAGGCCAGCCATATACGCCACCCCGCCCTAAGGTACTTTCATTACTTCCTAGTCTCATCCATACTAGGAAAAGGAGCACAAGGCGGAGTCAATCACACCGAGTTGGCGTACCTTGGGCGGGTGGTGAGCACAAGCTTTGATGCTGACGAGTGGAATATCTTAGACGTCGACTTGGCATCGCTAGTCATGAGGCATTTCGATGACATCGCCACCGAGAAGTGTAGCACAGACACGAAGATCATGTGTGGTGGCATCGTCACGATGATAGCACGAAGAGTCGGGATCAACCTTGGCATCCTGACTCAGGAAAAAATCAACGAGGAGCCCAAGCTGAACCTTCAGAACTTGCGCAACCGAAGGGCGATTACGATCGAGAGGTACAATATCAAATAGAGCTACAAGGATGAGCACGGTCGCAACTTGGAAGTCGACCTACGCGAGATTCAGATGCCGGGTCTAGACGAGGAGGGCTCCCGATTCAGGATTGATCCAGCCATCAGACACATCGGCCCGAGACTAGGTGAGGTAGATCCACCTCCAGCCGCTACACCAGGACCTTCCACTAGGTGAGTAGATCCACCTCCAGCCGCTGCACCAGCACCATCTATGGCGAGCCAGCGCAGCCGACACGCTACTCACTCTCGCGCCCGACCAGAGTATTCTCATCATCGCTCCGACTTTCCTTCCATGGAAGGTGTCTCCGACGCTCTCAAGTATGTCGTGGAGGAGACCAGGTATCAGTCTTACATGACAGAGCAGAGGTACGACCTGGAGGCGGCGAGGCACGACATTGAGGCTGCGAGGTATGCGGAGCAGCATCAGTTCTAGGAGCAGTCGATCCAGCACACGTACTACCTGACGGAGTCCGTTCGCAGATTCCAGCAACTCAGCATGCAGCACTACCAGGAGCCGTACGTGCTGATCCCGCAGAACTATCATACTGGCGCCATTCCGTACCGCCCACACATTCCATACGAGCTTCAGTCCTTCTACTTCCCACCTAGGGAAGGGGCACCCGCGGAGCCAGCAGACCCTCCGACCACCCGCGGTCGAGAGGAAGAGGATTAGACCATCGTTCTTCCTTTTTCCTTTATTTTCTTTTTCTTTTTCTTGTTTTATATACCTATTTTTCTTATTTCTTTCTTTTTAGTTTTCACGCATGTGTACGCTCTTTGAACTTATTGACTTAGTACGCTTTGCTCTATCTTTTGCATTGCATGATTCTCACTTCAGGTCCTTCACGCTAACACCTGCATTAGAGCAAGAGAGTAACACACAATCCGGATCTATCACAGTTCGAGAAAGCATAACACACCAGGTGTATTCGTTCTTACTTTTCTATTTTCTCGAGTTTTGGCATGCGGGTGTCCGTCATAGATCTCGAACACCGGGACTGTGTGTTCCGTAGTCTGGGGGGTAGTCTTTTGACTGATACGATATTTTTTCTTGACGAGTGACATATTTGCGATTAGGGTTAGGATTAGGAATTAACAGATGGATACCTAGTACGAATTTTCGAGTTGAGTCATTATTTTGCAACCCTGTCGAATAGTGAACATGTAATCTAGAAAAACAATAAAAATAAAAACAAAAAAAAAATAAAGTTCTTCAATAACGCACCTCTTCACTCCGCTAAGGTCACACGACCTTATGAGTATGCCATAGGCAGCCTGGGTCTAAGTAAAAAGTCATCCCTCTTCGACTTTGATGTCCTAGGAACAAAGCATGGATCTAAGTGTCGAAAAAAGAAAAAAATGAATAAGAACGAGAAAAGCGAGTTTAATGATATCAAAAGCTTAAGGGAATTGGTATGGAGATTGCTTGGATGTTGTCTAGGGTTGTGAAATAGACTTAGATTTTTTGTAGGATTTCATGGCTCAGCACTTTCGGTAGATATGAGGCTATACTCGGTACGCTTAGGCCTTTGTTCATGTGACGCGTTGATTTGCGGAATGACTAACTCTTCGAACTTTTTGTGCTAGTATCCATCGTTATTAGATTCTTCTTGTACTTGGCTTTAGTTTTTGTTTGAGGACAAACAACGATTCAGGTCTGGGGGAGTTTGATAACACGTAAAGTGTATCAATTTTAGGCTAGGTATTAGTATCATTTCCGCATATATTTCTTAGTTGGAGTTACATTTCTGATATGATTCTTCGTTACATACGCCCATTTTGTTGGTTTTCAGGTTTTAAGGCAACAAGGCCTAAACGAGCATAAAAAGACGAATTCTTGAGTAAAACCACACGTTCTGAAGATAAATTCACTCGGAACCAAAATCAAGCCTCGCAACTCAAAGGAACACCCGAGCAACGAGCGGAAAAGAGCAAAAACAAGGATAGATGAGTGCTCGCTCGGGCACTGAGGTCTACCCGCTTGGGCAAAACCTACGGGATTTAATTGCAACACCTTGCACGACCCGGGTACGAAGACAACATGATCGGGTAGTGATACCCGATCGGGCGCAACAAGGTACCCGCTCGAGCAGTTAATTGATCCTGAAAATCCCCGAGAGTTTACACGACTCGGGCTATTCAACCACGCGATCGGGTGCTGATGCCCGATCGGGCAAGACAAAGTACACGATTGGGCGCGCCTCAGCACGACCGGGTAAAAGGTGTACCCGAGTGGGCCACCTTTCTCACAACAACCTTGATTTTGAATTCAAACGAGCAAATTAATAGACCAAAACAGATCCAGACGCAAGGGGGTGATCATCTCGTTTTCATACGTATTTCTTGCACGATTTAGGAGGCGTTTTTGATACATATGTGATGTTTTACGTATGATTTCGTATCCGTTTTACTTGCTTTCATGCTTTTCATGTTCTTACAGGTTTTTACGCGTATTTGGACTATTTTGGAGCTAAAGGAACATGCACGGAGCTAAGGAGCAACTTGGGGGATCATCACGCGACAAACGGGACGAGATTGAGCATGGAAAAGCCTCACCCGGTCGGGCACAACCCTTGCACGATCGGGCAAAACCTACGGCCAATTGTGTGGACCATTTAGCACGACTCGGGCAAGCATTTAGGACCATTTTGCCTTGTGCCCGAGCGGGCACACATGCCATGCCCGATCGGGCACCATTCCAGCACCACAGGACGCGCACGAACTGCCCTAACCGCACCCGAGCGGGTACACTCACTACCCGAGCGGGTAGCGGCCCGAAACTGCTCAAAACTTAAGTAAACTTAACTGAAAACATAAGGGAACTCGTGGGGCAATTTAGGCAACAATTGGACCGACATAGGAGGCTTAAAAGGAGGCAA
>CM071866.1:16496499-16539886 GCA_036759665.1 Gynandropsis gynandra
AAAAAAAAGGGTCATAAAAAGAAAATAAAAGAAGAAAAAGAAAAAGAAAAGAAAAAGAAAGAAAGAAGCTCGGAAAGAAAGAAACAAGTATCCTCGGTTGACCTAGGTTTAGCATAGTCTGAAGTCTTGTCTGGTGGAGGGAGTTACGGTAGCGTGTCTAGTCTCCTTTGATTTACTTTCTTATGGGTAACCGTGGTGGACCTAGGATTAAGGCTGAAAACTCGATTAGGCCGAATTTGCTCTCGATTTGCTAGTTGATCGGTTAGGTTCGCTTTAGCGGTGTTTCTAGGAGAAGGGGGATTCTCGTATTTTCATACCCCATGTATTCCACGTTTACGTTTGCTTAGGGACAAGCAAACATTCAAGTCTGGGGGATTTTGATCATCTCGTTTTCATACGTATTTCTTGCACGATTTAGGAGACGTTTTTGATACATATGTGATGTTTTACGTGTGATTCCGTTTCCGTTTTACTTGTTTTCGTGCTTTTCATGTTCTTACAGGTTTTTACGCGTATTTGGACTATTTTGGAGCTAAAGGAACATGCACGGAGCTAAGGAGCAACTTTGGGGATCATCACGGGACAAACGGGACGAGATTGAGCATGGAAAAGCCTCACCCGGTCGGGCACAACCTTTGCACGATCGGGCAAAACCTACGGCCAATTGTGTGGACCATTTAGCACGACTCGGGCAAGCATTGTGCCCATTTTGCCTTGTGCCCGAGCGGGCACACATGCCATGCCCGATCGGGCACCATTCCAGCACCACAGGACGCGCACGAACTGCCCTAGCCGCACCCGAGCGGGTACACTCCCTACCCGAGCGGGTCGCGGCCCGTAACTGCTCAAAACTTAAGTAAACTTAACTTAAAACATAAGGGAACTCGTGGGGCAATTTAGGCAACAATTGGACCGATTTAGGAGGCTTAAAAGGAGGCAGAAGACGTCATTAGAGCAAGCTTACAGAGGAGAAGAATTCAGCGAAGTTAGAGCAGATTCTTGCGAGGAGATAAGCGAGGAGCATTGGAGATCAAGCACCGCCACTTCGGTTTTGTTTGGTTTTTATGTTCCTTAGACTTTCTACTATGTTTATGTTTCTTTACAGACGCATGAGCGAGTAGTTTGTTTGTTCTAGGAGAAGGGATTAGCCCTTGGCTATCCCGAGACCGCTTTTGATCTATTTTGAATGCATCTTCCCGTTTTAGTTCATCTATTCTTTATCTGAGTTCTTGAATTTACTTGTGTTTGCGATGGCCACGTAGATGCATGTGTTAGGGGTTAGGAGAAGGACCGAAAGGAGAATTCTAGTCCTAGAAAGTCAGGTTTAGAACAACCGAGGTTAGGCCACGAAAGTAGGGTAGCAACGGTTGAGGGTGAACGGGCGAATCACGGAGTTTATGGGTTTAGTTCATGGTGTCAGCCACGAAAGTAGGGGGCAACTTGTCTAGATCACGTGTCTATGCCTTGAGAGAGGGTAGATATCATGTTAGGATCGTCCGCCTTAGATAGCTTTAACTGGGATTGCATGATAGATAGGTTGGTCGTCGGTTTCGGTAGTCTTGTGGTGAAACCGGTTTCCTAGGACGTTTATCTCATCGTTAGAACCCAAGTAGTTTAGTCACTTTTAGTATTTCATTCTTCATCACCACTCTTTCGTTAGCAAGTTTGATTCGTAGTTCGGGTTTAGGTAGCGTTGCATAGTCTCTGTGGGATCGACACCTAAAATACTACACACGTGCCGTGCACTTGCGGGTAGATTAGGTTATATTTAACTCTGATACGCATCAGGGGGCGACGCCTAGGGCAAGGAAAGGCTTGGAAATCATCAGGAAAGGCTCGGGAGACGTTGGAGAAGGAGAGAAGCATCAATCCACACATCGGTAACACAATAGGGAAGACCGAGGCATCGGGTTTCCTAGGGTTTATCATGTTTAGGGTTATGTCATCTTCTTTGATAGCAAACTCCATGAGTGAGTAGATTCCCAACTATGGGTTAGGGATATCTATTTTGTAACGGATGTACAATTTTGTGCGTTAATGCTTAGATTTATCTTATTCATCTTGTTATTCGGTTTTACAATCAACATCGTAACTCCTATACTAGTGCTGCCCGCTCAGTAACATAAGAATTCATATTTTGCTGGAAGGTTAAAGTATGAATCCGGAACCGTTGAGTTCTAGGTTAAGTTCGATTAATGAGAATCTGACCGGTCGGTTAATCGACTTAGGAATTAGGATTGCGCTCGTAAAGCTGCCATAGTACGGGTTAATCACTGTTGGAAGGTAGGGTTGCACGTACTCATGGTTAGGAGGTCTAGGCTCGGCAGAATCATTCCTGACATTAGAGCATGAATTTCCCATTATCAAGATAATTCGATAGGTTTATGATCTTCAGTTGTTACATCCATACCATTCCCGGTATCCCGACACCCGTAGTGTTCTTCATCGCCAAGTCTTCCGAACCCCACTATCGTTGCCACCATTAGTTTAGTCTTTTTAGATATTTTTCACCATGCCATCATCTACATCTCATCGTCCTAGTTTAGTTATATTCTTAGGATTGGCTGCCTTAGTCCCTAGAGTTCGACCCTGGTACTACACGAACCGTACACTTGCGGTGAAGTGGTCTAGGAAATATATTTAGCTTGATATTTCCGACATCAGGTCACATGGGTCATATGAGTCAGAAGGGTCACATGGGTCGCAAGGGTTGGCTCGGAAAGGTCGCAAGAGTCGCAAGCATTGCATGGGTCGCTTCAGTCACAAAGGTCACAATAGTGCTTAAACGCCAATGAGGTTTGAAGAATTTATCGAAGATGAAAGTCTCCAATGTTTAGTCCAAATAATAAAAAAATATAATATTACAAACTAATAATACAAATAACATGATATTAAAAACTAACAAACCTTTATTTTTTTTCAAGTTGGTGTTATCTGGGTTGTCACGTTCCAAACATTGTCAGTGATTTTGGCATTTGAACCTGTTTGTCTCGACGAAGATGGGGTTTTTCTCCGAGCTTCACTGGTCCAAGATAATGATTCTCTTTAAGCCTCCCACTTTACCTTTTCTCATCCAACATGGGTAAAACAGTAACTTCAGAATATTGAGGAAGAATGTTCCAATCACTATAATAAGGAACTAGATACACGGTTTCCCGGATGTAATATGTTGAACATAGTTCTGGTATCTTGTGACCTTTACCAACCTTATGTGCAGCCGTAATTGCGTGACTGGATGGATACTTATCCTCATCAAACATTTTACAGTCGCACTTTCTTTTTTTACGACTCACTACAAATCTTCTATCCATCTTATTTCTCACCCCATACTCATCACTCAGGATGTTCAATTTAATAACCTCATACTTGGATGCTTGTCCAAACCGTTCATGTAACTTTTTCTTAACATAAGGTGTTAAATTTTGAGAATCAACCTATACTTATTGAACCATTCCACTGTCTTTTCAAAAAAAAAATATCTATAAGCGCTAGGATCAAAAACTGTTTTGATGTCTTCAATGTTGACTTTATTGACTCGACCACATTAGTGGTTAATAAGTTGTACCTTTCACCCTTAAATTTGCATCTTTCCCACTTAACGGGATCAAGTTACTCTTTCTCAAAATACTTTGCAACATTAGGATACATGCGCAAAGGTCACAAAGGTCAAACTGGTCACAAAGGTCACAACAGTCACAAAGATCATATTTGTACCTAGGCTTCAAATCATTAAATAGCATTTCAAATTCGTTCATTGTGTATGTTGATGCACATTTGAAGAACATTTTTGCCACAGTATCACACTTTGAACTCTTTCTACCTGGGCCTTTATTGATGTAGCTCTTTATGTTTTGCGATATAAGCAACTTATTTGTACACTTGTTTGACTGCTTTTATCAAGCTTTTATGGTGATCAGATATCACAACAACATCACGTCCATCCGGTATAACAGCTTTCAAGCTTGACATAAACCACGTCCATCATCCGTCCTTCTCTCTGTCGACTATTTCCCAAATAAGAGGATATTGGTGATGTTCACCATCTTGCACGGTTGTCACGATCACAGCTCCCTTGTACACTCTTTTCAGAAATGTTATATCCAGAGCAACCACTATATGCATCGATTTCCATCCTCTTATAGTCATTTCGATAGCCATAAAAAGGTATTTGAAGCTTTTTCCATCACCGTCCAGCTAAAGATTTGTGATAGATCTCAGATTTCTTTCATAAAATATGTGCAACCACCCTAGAAGCCTTCTATAATGTTGAAAGTCATCACCATGAATCTCCTTTTTAGCACTGCATTTGCCTCTTAATGCCATCAAATATGATACATTAGCACCGTACTTTGCTTTAACACGAGCAATCAATTATTTTGCTAGAGGTGTTTCATATTTCCCGACATATTCCTCATTCAAATAATCCTTAACCAATTCCGTTGTACCCTTTATAGCTTCTGTTGATTTAGATATAGGTGAGCAATTATGAAAGGATAGTCTGAGATTTCCATTTACAACCACTTCTGTCAATCTTGCATCATACTTCCCACAGCTTCGAATCAAAACTCAATGTTTTATATCTAAAACAAGCTTCAAGTGAACCCTTTCTTAAAAATGCTTCTACATTCTTCTTGCAATCAAACTTTTGCCCAATTTTAAGTTGCAATCCATCTTCGAACTCGAAGAATGAAGCTTGATTGTTAGCCTTCTCGTAAACTATCGATTCCAATTTATTCTCACCATCACCATCCTTATGCTCTGTTTGCACATCAGTATCAACTTTATTACTGCCACAAAAAACTTCATCAACTACCACATTCACAACACAACCACCATCTTCTCTTAACCCACTGGTATGTTCACTATTAGAATTATCCAAATTCAAACTATTTACCGTTTCTGTCGGATTACTCCAAACTCTACTTTTGTTATTTAAACATACAATAACACAATAATCATAATCTACAACACATCCCTCCTCACCTTCTCTAGCAATGCTTCCAAAAAGCAGGAATTAAAGGCTCAACTTCCCTCTCAATTTCCATTTCACACTCATAGTTTTCGATTCTATATCCCATATAGGTGTGATCAAATTCCTCTTATGCGATTGAACAGATAATAAATAAGATGCTAGTCATTCATTTTATAAGTCGGCTTCCTATTTTCACAAATATTGGGAAAATAGCTTAACTTCAACTTTGTCGTATATTTTTCCACCATCATCTCTACGCATAACTCATCAATAAGTTGCAGGTATGTCAAACTAATCGGAGGACAATAGAAAAATGCTCTCTGATTTTCTTGAACTCTACCAACCCATTCAGATTCTCCATTTAAGTTTTTCCCATTTACCGTCATACAAAAAATAAATCAGTGTATTTTTCTCTTCCAATGAATCCATTACACATGTAACAAAATATAAAAGAGGGTAAATTATGTGACCCACTGCGACAATGTGTTTCAATTTCAATATGACTCTATGACCCAGTGCGATCATAAAACTAGATGAGACTTTGTGACCCGATGCGACTATGTAACCCATTGGGACCATGTGATTCAATATGACTTTATGACCAAGTGCGACCGTGCGACTCGATGAGACTTTGTGGCCCACTGCAACTCTGTAACCCACGACGACTATGTGCTTCAATATGACTCTATGACCAGTGCGATCGTGCGACTCCATGAAACTCTGTGACCTAGTACGATCGTGCGACTCGATGAGACTCTGTGTCCCACTAGGACCATGTGCTTCAATATGACTCTATGACCCAGTGCGACTCGATGAGACTGTGTCACCACTGTGACCATATGTTTCAATATGAATCTTTGACCCAGTGCAACCGTGCGAATCGATGAGACTCTGTAACCCAGTGCAGCCATGTGACTCGATGAGACTCTATGACCCAATGCGACCGTGCAAGTCGATGAGACTCGGTGCCCCTCTGTGACCATGTGTTTCAAAATGATCTATGTGACCGAATGCGATCGTGAGACTTGATGAGACTTTGTGACCCACTGCGGCCATGTGTTTCAATATGACTCTATGACCTAGTGCGATTGTGCGACTCGATGAGACTTTGTGACCTAGTGCGACCGTGCGACTCGATGAGACTTTATGAACCATTGTGACCTTGTGTTTCAATATAACTCTATGACCCATTGCGACCACGCCACTCGAAGAGACTGTCACTCATTGCGATCATTTGATATTTCAATAAATATGAATCATTTTGACTATATCAATATAAGAATCATTTTGAAAATGTTAAGAAGAAAGGCCTCATCCCGCTCTCTTCGATTATGTCGTATTCCGCTCTCTTCATTGAGGTCGTGTCTTGCTCTCGCCACTCAGGTCGCGTCCTGTTCTGTCCTGCATCTCGCGTCCCGCTTCTCGCGACCTGCATCCTGTGTCCTGCAACCTGCGACCTGGTCAAGGCAATCTATGTCCTCTGCGGTCTCCTATGCCTTGTTGACCGCTCTAGCTCATGCATGTTACTTTTAAACTTGTGCCTTGCATTTGTACTTGTATTTTCCTTCTTTTTCTCCCTTTCTACTTGTATTAATATGTAATTTTGTTTCTAAAGAATGCATAAGAGAATAGTTATTCTTATTCTTTCTAGTTCTCTCGATCTTACGCTCGCTCTTAATCTTTCTAATCTTACTTCTGTTGATTCATCGTTGTTTTACAAAATCAACATGGTATTAGAGTGATGATCGAATCTCGGAAAATTTTTTGATCGATTTTGTTTCTTTTGAAATCTATTCTCTTTCAAAGTTGTTTTTCGGTCAAAATTGTTTTAATCTCTCATTGTTTTTTGTCTCCCTTTGTTTTCTCGGATCTCATGTCAATGACTCGACCAAAAGAATCTCAATCTCATTCAATGGGAACAATTATTCCATTTGGACAAAGATTGCTAAGGCCAATTTTGGCATGCGAGGTCTTTGAGGTTTCGTGATAGGATCGGATGTGATTAAAAGGGAGGAAGGGGGAAACCGTCTCTTTCAAGGAAGGGCCGAGGATGCTAATGTCTCCAAAAGCACCTCTGGGCAAGCCGCTACTATCAAGCATTTAAAAGAAGCAGTTCTCTTGTGAGTATTGCAAAAAGAAAGGTCATACAAAGGATCGTTGTTGGATCCTTCACCCCCATTTGAAGAACAAAAGTCGTGACAAACAAGGTAAGGCTAATGTAGCCTCTGAGTCTGAGGTTGTCTCCAAGGCAGATCTCGAGGGGTTTTTCCAAATGAATCTGGAAGGGAATCAAACAAACAAAGCTGATGAAGAACGAGGTAAAGTGATCTCTACTTTCTCTGCTTTTCGAAATAATATTACAATAGATTTTGGAGCTACAAATCATATGATTAAAAATAATGACTTGCTTAAAGATATTAAACCTCATAGTGGTTTTGTTTCTATTGCGAATGGGGAGAGTGTTTCAATTAAAGAAACATGGAAGCTTAAGCTTCGCATTCATGATACAAGGGCTCTCTTCCTTCCAAAGTTTTCTAATAATCTTATCTCTGTCCAAAAGCTTGCAAAAGACCTTAATCGCTATGTTTATTTCGATTCTAACTTATTGTGGATGCAAGGATATTGAAAACAAACAAGTAATTGGTAAAGGAAAGCTCCTCAATGGTCTTTATATTCTCGACTCTCTATGGACTTAAACAGTCCCCACGAGCTTGGTACACTAGGCTCTATGATGTATTCGAAAGTATGGTTTTAAGAGGAGTGAGGCTAATCATTCCATGTTCATCATTCGAAACAATTCCAGTATCGTTCTCTTAGTTTATATTGATGATATCATCATAACAGGTGATGATAATAAAGGAATAGAAAGTGTTAAACGTTTTCTAAAAGAAATTTTTGATATCAAGGATCTAGGTGAACTTAAGTACTTTCTTGGAATTGAAGTAACTAGATCTAATGATAATTTATTTCTTTCTCAACAAAACATATGCTTTAGATCTTTTGGATGAAACATGTAAACTCGGACCTAAGTCGACCAAGACCCCCATCGAAAAAAAATTCAAAGACTTGCGTGAGGGGGAACCATTTCATGATATAGAACAATATAAACGCCTTTTCGGTAAGCTAATATACCTCACGATAATAAGACATGACTTGTGTTATGCTGTGAATCACGTAAGCCAGCATATGCAAGCCCCAAAGAAACAACACTGGAAAATGGTGGACCGAATCCTTCGATACATCCAGAACGCTCTAGGAAAAGGTATACTAATGAGTAAAAACAACGATACTAGTCTAATTGGGTACTGTGATGCAGATTGGACATGTTACCACAAAGACCGAAATCAATTATGGGATTCTATACATTTCTCGGGGGAACCTCGCCACTTGGAGAAGCAAAAAGCAATCGATGGTCTCTCGTTCCAGCGCTGAGGTTGAGTATCGAGCTATGGCAAATGCAGCATGTGAGCTCATTTGGATTCGGGCTCTCCTCAAAGATCTTGGCCTCGAACCTTCGCAAGCCAAGGTGCTTCATTGTGACAATCAGGCAGCAATTCACATTGCCTCCAACTCAGTGATTCACGAACAAACAAAAAATATTGAAGTTGACTGTCATTTTGTTCGAGAGAAGCTCAAAGATGGCGTCATTGAATTCATATACACAAGAAGCTCAGATCAGTTGGCCGATGTCTTCACCAAAGCCACAAGTGAAAAAGTATGCAAAGATCTCCATAATCAAATTGGCCTCATAGATATATTCAGTCCCAGGGCATCAAATTCAAGCTTAGTTGATCGTCCCTCGAGCTTATAAATGGTTGTACTCTTTTTCCTTTGTCAGATGCTTTTGTCCCTATTGGGTTTTTCCCAAAAAACGTTTTAATGAGGCTCCACTTATGTTGCTCTAGATTGCCTAAGCTTGAGGAGGAATGTTAAGAAGAAAGGTCACATCCCACTCTCTTCGCTCAGGTCGCGTCTCACTTTGTCATGCATCCTGAATCCTGAGTCTTGCGACCCACGACCTGCAACCTTCGTCCCGCGACCTGCGACTTGGTCAAGGCAATTTATGACCTCTGTGGTCTCCTATGCCTTGTTGACCGCTCCAGCTCATGCATTTTACTTTTAAACTTGTACCTTGCATTTGTACTTGTATTTTCCTTGTATTTCTCCATTTCTACTTGTATAAATATGTACCTTTGTTTCTAAAGAATGCATAAGGGAATAGTTATTCTTATTCTCTCTAATTCTCTCGATCTTACGTTCGCTCTTAATCTTTCTAATCTTGCTTCCGCCGATTCATCTTTGTTTTACAAAATCAACAAAAAAAAGGAAAATCAAATCTATACATATTACTCACTACTTAATCGGATTATCCTATTCACAAAAGAAACATCAAAACCACAAAAGAATTACGAAAAACTCGCTATATATATGTGGGTTTTTTTGCAGAACGTGCTTAATTGCAAGCTTCTTTGTTGACAACAAACGATTCCAACCTATTCCCGGTGGATGTGATGTCGATTTTAAGCTACTCGTGGCGATTTTGATGCCGATTTCAAGCTACTCACACTGAATCTGATGTGGTGTAGGAGAACAGTAATTTTCGCACCACATGAGAGAGAGAGAGAAAATCGTGGTATAAGGTTATCAATATTTTAAGGGTAGATTTGAAATTGAGACTTTTTCCAAGGAAGGGTAGGATTAAAAATCATAATAGAAGTTCAAGTGGTATTTTTGAAGTTGCCCCATCTATGAGTGCATATATATGTTAAATCAAGATAATCGGAAAAAAGCATAAATTCGAAATCAATTGAACTAAATCAAGATAATCGAAAAAAGCATAAATTCGAAATCAATTGAACTACTAATTTTGTGGGTGTGTCTCCAAACTTAGGAATTCTTATGAAAGATTTTGTAAAATATAAAAAATATTTAATCATTTGTAAATGGATAGGATTTAATAAAAATGTCGTTTGAACATGTGAGGATCGTTTTATCTTGATTGTTCAAATATATCGAGATTTAAAAGAATCCTAAGTAATTATCTAGAAAAGGAAAAATGAGAATGAATTGCAAGACATTAGCATTTGATCAATAAATGAAAAAGGAAATGATCATTCCTAGTGATTGATTTCAATTTTCTATAGTTTATGCACATCATCCAACTCATAATTGTCTGCATAGGTATTAATTTGTACTTTTTAAGAGATTACAATGATCCCTCTCTTATTCGGTACTACTTTGATAAGGCTAATCTAAGAAATCGGGTAATAATACCCGCATCTAATAATTTCAAAAAAAAATTTAACTATTTCATTAATGGTGAGATTAAACCTACACTAGTGTAAAATAGACAACTTAGACTCATCTTTTAGGTAAATTCGATACATGCAAAATGATGGGTTTAGTTTGTTTACATCCTCTCACGTGTACCCTAGTGCCTTCCTATATTTTCTTTGTGTGTTGACCAACACATATACCTGTGAGTCATGTAATGCAACGTTGGTACCTTAACCCTTGTGTTAAGGGTTTAGCTCTACTTTTGGTGCGTTCTCTGCGCTCCAATCTAATTATGTGCTTGTCCTTTTATTTGAAGATGCCTACAATGTGATATTGACGTCTGTGTTGTGGGATCGCATAACTTTGTAAGGCTGAAATCCTCCCCCAGTTGACCTTTCTCGGATATAACAAAAGGTATATTTTGTTGTAAAATATTGTTTTTAGTGAACTTCAGCAAACATTTAGTTGCTTAATTTGAGTTCACTTTATCCATCTTTCTTCTTGTTTGTGCAAACGGAAATGTAAATAATCGAATGAACACAGAAGCTCACTCAGTATGCAAAGGAAATGAGAGAACAAAAGAGAGAAAATGATGAGAATGAACACTGTAAAATTTTCTGAATGGTCTACAACTTCATTTCAAGAAAATCCGTTACATATATGCCCTTCGGCATTACACAAAACATCAAAAACATGCTCAGAGATTCAATTAAAACTTTTGTCCGATAGTTACTAAAAATGGTCATATTTGACCTTCTCCAAGAACACCTTGTTCCCGGCAAAAATAGCAACCTGCACCAGTGATTCTGGAGCAAGGTCTTCGTGATGATTCCGAGGCCTTCACGTTCTTTCACGCTCCGTCCTTGTCCTGAATATCTTCTACCATCCATAGGCTGCAATCCTGTCGCCTGCTTCAGCCTGCAAAGTCAGCTCCTCGATATTTTCTTGTCCGCTGAAGTTGGCAACTTGATCAGCCGCTGTCTTGCTTTTTCTCGCGTCTCGGGTCGTCGCGTCCAGTTTGGTCGCGTCCCGCTCCTTTGCACTCTGGTCGGCCACATTCCGCTATCTCGCATCCTGCTTGGTCGCGCCCCAACTTGTCGCGTCCCACCTGGCCGCGTCTTGCTCGCCTATTTTTCGCATAGCTGCGTCCGATCCGGTCGCGTCTCGCTCACCCATGTCTCGCCAGGCCGCGTCTCAGGTTACCATTGCGTCTCGGTTCACAGCATCCTTTGCCATGATCTTGTCATGGATATCTTGATCAACTCCTTCAATCTCCCTCTTGATCTTGTTATCCATGACTCCCAGCTTGTTCCTTAGTGCCTCAAACCGCTTAGTTCCCAAAGACTTTGTTAAAATGTCCGCCACTTGATCCTCACCAACAACATGTTCCAGTTGAATCTCACCATTGCTGACAACCTCCCTTACAACATGGAATTTGATTTGAATGTGCTTCGTCCTCTTGTGATCTACAGGATTCTTACTGATTGCAATAGCCGCAGTGCTATCACAGTGAATGATCAATGCATCATTCATCTCAAACCCCAGTTCTTCAAACAATCTTCTCAGCCATTCAACATGGTTTGTGGCTGCACACAGGGCTGTGTGCTCAGCCTCTACACTTGATTGTGCGATGATAGTCTGCTTCTGTGTCCCCCAACTAAACACCGCACTTCCTATAGTGAAACAGAAGCCTGTAGTGCTCTTTGAATCCTCCAGACTTCTAGCCAGGTCAACATCCACAAATCCCTCCAACCTAGCATCTTCCACTTTCTGAAACTAGAGTCCATAATTCTTAGTTCCAGAAATGTACCTCAGTACTCTCTTTGCCTCTTGTAGGTTCTTCTCAGTCGAATTGGCATTGCTCTTAGATAGGTATGAAGCTGAAAATGCCAGATCCGACCTTGTTGCTGCCAGGTAGAGCAGTCCTCCAACCATACTCCGATACTTAGTTGGATCAGACAGCTCCATCCCTCCTTCAGAGTTCTTGCCATAGGGTGACAAGGGTGTTGAGATGCTTTTTGAATGTTGCATCCCAAACTTCTTCAGTAGTTGCCCAGCATACTTTGCCTGACTCACAAAGATGCCATTAGTCATGTAATTGATTTCAAACCCAAGAAAATACCTTAACTTTCCAAGGTCTGTCATCTCAAACTCCTTGTTCAACTTGTCCTTGAATTCACTGATCAAACCCTCATCATTCCCTGAAATTATCAAGTCATCCACATACAGGAAGATAACCACAATCTTCTGGTGCACTTCCTGCACATACATTGCAGCATAACACCCACTCCTCTTGCATCCTTCTCCGGTAAAGAAAGAATCTATGCGGCTGTACCAAGCTCTAGGAGCTTGTTTCAAGCCATACAAGGCCTTCCTCAGCTTCAAGACATTGTCTTCAACACCCTCAATCACATATCCCGGAGGCTGTTGTATGTACACCTCCTCTGCTATTTCTCCATTGAGAAATACAGACTTGACATCCATCTGGTGGAGACTCCATCCCTCCTGTGTCGCCACAGCTATCAGGGTCCGGATGGTATCATGCTTGGACACAGGAGCAAATGTTTCTCCATAGTCCAAGCCATGAGTTTGTGAGAACCCCCTGGCTACCAGTCTGGCCTTCAGCCTCTGCACATTTCCTAGCTCGTCAGTTTTCACTTTGTAGATACCTTGTGTCCTTACGGTAACTCAACCAGTTCCCACGTTCCATTCTTGTTGATCATGTCTATCTCAGCATCCATGGCCTTCCTCCACTCACTGTCTGTCACAGCTTCCTCAAAAGTCACCGGCTCCTCCACTACAGAATAGCAGCACTCATAAACTTGATTTGACTCTCCTTCAACTGGTTCAGCTTCTTCATATATCTCAAAGAGCCTCCTCATGCGATGAACAAGTCTTGAAGAACTGCTACTCCCTCCACTGCTCCCTCTGGAGTCTGTCTGACTTAGTCTGAAGGGTATTGGGGTAAAAGGTGGTTGAGTTCCCCTGCTCCCTCGAGATCCTTGTCCTTCAGCCGTGTCCTGAGGTGTCCTCAATTGTTCACCTTGTTCTTGCCTCATGCTCACCGGATTAAGACTGAGAACACCAGTCTGTTTCTGTTTTTCAGACTGTGTTCCCCAGTCCCAAGACTTGTCTTCTTCAAAGACTATATCTCTTGCAACATCAACTCTTCCAGTGCTAATCTTGTACACTCGGTAGCCCTTACTCATACTGCTATATCCTACGAATATAGCCTTCTCAGACCTGTCATCCAGCTTCTGCCTCTGCTGTACTGGAATCAGGACATGGCAGAGACTCCCAAACACCCTCAAGTGGTTCACACTTGGCTTGTGACCACTCCACACTTCCAATGGCGTCTTGTTTTCCAATACTCTTGTAGGGAGTCTGTTCTGAAGGTAGGCCGCCGTGAACATACCTTCAGCCCAGAACTTGTTTGGGAGACCCTTCTCCTTGAGCATGCTTCTGGTCATCTCCATAAGTGTCCTATTCCTCCTCTCTGCCACTCCATTTTGCTGAGGGGAATAGGCAACACTTAACTGCCTCTGAACTCCATGCTCCTCCAGAAAATCATCAAAGAATTTGGAGTTAAACTCCCCACCCCTATCTGATCTTAGCTTCTTCAACTTCTTGCCAGTCTGGTTTTCCACCAAAGTTTTAAACTTCTTGATCATTGACAAGGCATCTGACTTCCACCTCAAGAAGTACACCCACAACATGTTTGAGAGGTCATCCGTGAGTGTCAGTACGTAGATACTCCCATCCAAAGATGGGGTCTGCATTGGACCGCACAGGTCTGTATGAACCAGTTCCAGGATTTCCTTGGACTTCCCTTCTGCCTCCTTTAGAAACTCCAGTCTGGTTTGTTTGCCTTGCAAACATGCTTCACAAAGCTCTTTCTCCACCTTGAACTTAGGTAACCCCTTCACCTTTTCATGGTTCTGAAGTTGCACTAAGTTGTGCAGACCTGCATGCGCAAACCTCCTATGCCACAAGTTTGTTAGATCACTCTCCTTTGCAAGGAGAGTTGCTTCATCAGGCACTTTCCATTTTAATGGATAGGCCTTCTTGACCATAGCCACTTCTGCAGCCTTGGCTCCCTTCTTGTCTCTGATCAAGCACACATTTTCCATGAACTCCACATGATAACCATTCCTCACCATCTGAGGAACACTCAACAGATTTTTATCTAGTCCAGGGACTAGAAAGACTTTCTTTACTCTTCTCCTACCCTTTAGGGTCATCACTTCAATATCACCCTTGCCAGCCGTCTGCAGGGTGGCTCCATTTCCAACCCTTATGGGTACTTTTACTGTCATATCTAGTGAGATGAAGTATCTTTCATCCCGGGTCATGTGGTTGTTGGCTCCACTGTCTATGAGCCACACCTCCTCCAGATGTTCTTCTTCAACCAGATGAGCAGCCGTGAACAGGAAATCCTCCTCCCCTTGCTCTTGGTTTGCCTGAGCTTGGTTTGAAGGACCTTTCTTCATTTTGCAGTCTCTTGAGAAATGTCCTACTCTACCGCATGTGAAACAATCCTTCTTGGTTTTGTAGGACTTAGACCCTTCACCCTTCTCTGGTTTTCCCTTGAAATAACATTGAGCTTCAGTGTGGTTGTCTTTTCTGCAGACACCACACCACTTCTTCCCTTTTGATTTCTGGTCTGGTTTGCCATAAAATTTCTTACTGCCTTCAAATTTTGATCCAGTTTTTCCTCCTTTGTGTTTGGCCTGGAAGGCTCCCTCTGGCCCTCCACCACTCCTATCATCCAGCCTGTACTCCTGAGTTTGTAGAGGAATTACTAACTCAGCCACTGTCAAGACTGTCAAGTATTTTGTCTGTTCAATGACCCCCACATAGGGGTCAAACCTTTCTTGTAAGGAACATAAGATCTTGGACACCAAAGCATCTTCTTTGATGTCATCTCCGTATGCCCTCATCTCATTCCCCAGCTCTGTCACCTTATTTGCAAAGTCCTTGATTGACTCCTTCTCACCTTGCTTCAAAGTGTGATAGGTTGTCCTGAGTCTTTGAAGCTTTATCATGGCCGTCTTGGGATCCCCTTGAAACCTCTCCTTCAGAAGGTCCCAAGCAGCCTTAGACGTCTCACAAGTGGATAGGTGTGCTATGAATATTTCTTCAGAGACGGCGTGGTAGATAAGTTCCAAGGCCTTCTGGTCTTTTGCCTCCAACTCCTCCCACTTAACAATCTTCTTCTGTCTCTGCTCCTCTGAGGTTTCCATGCCTAGTGCAGGCAACTCCGGGATACCCTCAGTGACCACCTTCCACAAACACTTTAACCTTAGGGTGGCTCTGATCTTTATCACCCATAGGTTGTAATTCCTTCCATCAAACACCAGAACATGTAGTGTATTTTGCATCTTGTCTGGGGTTTCTTTTGCTGGATGTTCTGTCTCGTCTCCTTATACTCCAATAGTGCTAGAACTTGTGCTTCAGATTAGTGCTATTGTGCACCTCTTGGCCTACTGGTCCAGGAGGCTCTGATACCACTGTTGTAAAATATTGGTTTTAGTGAACTTCAACAAACATTTAGTTGCTTAATTTGAGTTCACTTTATCCATCTTTCTTCTTGTTTGTGCAAATGAAAATGTAAATAATCGAATGAACACAGAAGCTCACTCAGTATGCAAAGGAAATGAGAGAACAAAAGAGAGAAAATGATGAGAATGATCACTGTAAAATTTTCTGAATGGTCTACAACTTCATTTCAAGAAAATCCGTTACATTTATTCCCTTAGGCATTACACAAAACATCAAAAACATGCTCAGAGATTCAATTAAAACTTTTGTCTGATAGTTACTAAAAATGGTCATATTTGACCTTCTCCAAGAACACCTTGTTCCCGGCAAAAATAGCAACATGCACCAGTGATTCTGGTGCAAGGTCTTCGTGATGATTCCGAGGCCTTCACATTCTTTCACGCCCTGTCCTTGTCCTGAGCATCTTCTACCATCCATAGGCTGCAATCCTGTCGCCTGCTTCAGCCTGCAAAGTCAGCTCCTCGATATTTTCTTGTCCGCTAAAGTTGGCAACTTGATCACCCGCTGTCTTGCTTTTTCTCGCGTCTCGGGTCGTCGCGTCCGGTTTGGTCGTGTCCCGCTCCTTTGCACTCTGGTCGGTCGCGTCCCGCTGTCTCGTGTCCTGCTTGGTCGCGCCCCAACTGGTCGCATCCCGCCTGGCCGCGTCCTGCTCGCCTATGTTTCGCCTAGCCGCGTCCGATCCGGTCGCGTCTCGCTCACCCATGTCTCGCCAGGCCACGTCCCAGGTTACCATTGCGTCTCGGTTCACAGCATCCGTTGCCATGATCTTGTCATGGATAGCTTGATCAACTCCTTCATATTTGGCAAGACAAGAGTAGAATTTGTTATCTAGAATATTCATTCGGCCCAAAAAAGTCTATCATTCGACCGAAAAAGAGCAGATGTAGGGTCCATAGGTTTTGCTTAGTCCAAGTTGTGTAAATGTTTGGCCGAGTTGACGATGTTTGCAACTTTTAGATATTTTTTTCAGTTTCATTTGCTTGAGCTTATAATAAGATCAATAGCAACTCTTCTTTTTCATTATCTCGCATGTGTTCCTAAGAAAAGGAGTCCAAGTGACGACATTCCCACTTTTATTATCATTCCTAGTACTAGCAAGGGCAATTACCATGTTATTAAACTGCTCGACTCAAGTTGATGAAATGTTTGATCGAGAAAATCTCTCTTGAACGTATTTGTTCAGTTCCTAAATATATGCTCTTGTTTGAAGCCAAGCGAGCATTTTCCAAATGGTCCACAACCTTGTATATTCAATTATCTCACCCACAAAAGCTTCAAGGCAAACGATGAAACAAATGAGTCCACCGTTAATGGATGTTTTAAATACTGGTCGAGAGTAAACTCCATTATCTCTTCAATCCTAATCATTAGTCTCTCCATTCTAATGAGAGGATCACATCCATAGTGTTAAGGAAGTGATGTTGGAGGATGATGGGTACTCTCATATCTTCGTCCATGTCTAGCACTACGAAAGCAACATGTATTTAGTACTCTCTGATATTGAGGGGCACATCTTCAAGTATAGCCAATGGATTTTTTTACTGAATTATTAGCCAATTGTAGTGACATCCTCGTCGGTTGAGTTTTCTAATTTTCAACTTCTTGAAAATCAGTAGCAAAAGAAAACATACATCACTATCTAGTTAAAAAAGAGTGTTCAATGGAAAAATTCCTAATTTACATGGGATCGAGAAGCTAGCAAGGTTTGCCCTTTTTGTTGCTAAATCATGTAGAATTATAGTGTTTTGAGTTGAATAGTGCCATCTATTTCTTGATAATCTGAATCTTTTTCAATATATCATTAAAGATCTTTAATACAATGGCATTTATTTGGTTGTTTCATAAAATGACATTCGAGCATTTTCAACATCTCTGCAAATTGTGTAGATTAGTTGTCGTTGTTTTTCTTCTTTTCTCGAGATGAAAAAGAAAGGGTGTCGTTGTGAGTTATGGTGGAACATATATCGGATCATTTCATTTTCTACTCTCACCGTATATATGGTAATTTCTATGGTCATAAGACCACATGAAGAAATAGGTATTGTAGCATCGAACAGGTACATCGAACTCCTTTCCGCTTCTCAACACAATTGTGTTGCAATAGTTTGGGAAATTTTGGTTAGGTTTCCCCGTGAGTGTTCCCATCTTCTGGAAGGAATTGATGCAAGTTGGATGACTTGTGTATCTAGCATCTTCAGATGCTTATGGATTCCCTCCAGTCCTATGGCCATTTGAAGTCCTTTAGTTCAACCTTTATCTCGAAAATATTAGCATTATGAGATTTTTTTTAAACAAAATCGATTTAATCTCATTATCAACTTCATGTTGCTGTAGTGGAATCGAACCATTGGTGTAGTACCTCAGGTGTCGATCCCACAGGGACTACACAACACAACCTAAACTCAAACTACGAATCAAACTTGCAAACTAACGAAATATGGGATTTGAGAATGAAATATTAAAAAAAAAGTAAACAAACGAGTTCCTAACAATGAGATAAACGTTCCAGGAATCCGGTTTCACCACAAGACTATCGAAACTAACAATCAACCTATCTATCATGCAATCGCAGTCAAGTTATCTAAGACAGACGATCCTAATATGATATCTACCCTCTCTCAAGGCATAGACATGTGATCTAGTCAAGTTATCCCCTACTTTCGTGGCTGAAACCTAGAACTAAACCCATAAGATCTGTGATACATCCGTTTTACCCTCAACCGTTGCTATCCTACTTTCGTAGCCTAACCTCGGTCGTTCTAAACCTGATTATCCGGAATACGAATTCTCCTTTCGGTCCTTCTCCTAAGTTCCTAAAACATGCATCTACATGGCCATCGCGAACACAAGCCAATGAAGCACTCAGATAAAAAATAGATAAATGAAGACGGGAAGATGCATTCGAAAATAGATCAATGTGGTTCTGGGATAGCCATGGGCTAATCCCTTCTCCTAGAAAAAAACAAACTACTTGCTCATGCGTCCGTAAACAAATATAATTGAAGTAAAAAGTCTAAGGAACATGAAAACACAACGAAACCGAAGTCTTGGGTTGATCTCCAATGCTCCTTGTATGCCTCCTTCGCAAGAATCTCCTTCTTCTCTCTACTCTCTCTCTCTTCGATCAAAAACTCCAAAACTAACTCACTAACTGAAGCTCTCCTCAACCCCTAGCTCTTGTTCTTCCTTTTCCTTCTTCTTTTCTTTCCTTTTCTCCTCCCTTTTCCTTCTGTCCATTCGTTCTTTTCCTTTTGTTGCAGTAGCCACCGATTTTTCCTTTTCATGAGTTTTCCATTCTTGAATAAGTTGGGCAACGTTTCCATTACTTTCTCCAGCAAAATATCACTTATTCCTCTTCTCTAAAGTCGTTTTCCTTATTGTATAAGTCCCCAACAAACTCCTATTCAATTTAAGACAAATTAACTTATATAGAGTTGCAGGTGACGGACGCGACCCGTGCGGGCTGAGTGTGTGACCCGCTCGGGTGCGGCACGCATGATCGCGATGGAAAACAAGGCGACCCGCTCGGGCTAGGGAGTGCCCCGGTCGGGCTGATTCATTCCCCGGTCGGGCTGGTGTGTGGCCCGCTCGAGCTGTTTTCCCGACCATGCTGATTGCTCGCCCGACTCATGCTCAAATTGCTGGACAAAATTGCCGAAGTAAATGCCCACGCGGGCAAGGGTTTACCCCGCGCGGGTTGTGTGTGTTCTTCGCTTATTCTCGTCCCGTTTGTTCCGTGATGATCCTCGATGTTGGTACTTTGTCTCGTGTACGTGCTTTAGCTCCAAAATGAACCGATTACGCATTAAAACCTTTAAGAACATGAAAACAAAAAAACGAGTAAAATGGATACAAAATCATACATAAACATCGCATCTATATCGTAAACATCTCTAAAATCGTGCAAGAAATACGTATGAAAACGAGATGATCAAAATCCCCCAGACTTGAATGTTTTCTTGTCCCTAAGCAAAGGTAAACGTAGAACACGTGGGGTATACAAAATCCGAGAATTCCCCCTTCTCCTAGAAATACCGCTAAAGCGAACCTAACCGATCAACTAGCAAGTCGAGGGCAAATTCGGCCTAATTAAGTTTTCAATCTTCATCCTAGGTTCACCAAGGCTACCCACGAGAAAGTAAATCGAAGGAAAACTAGACAAGCCACCGTAACTCTCTCCACCAAACAAGACTTCAGACAGATGCTAAACCTAGAACAACCGAGGATACTTGTTTCTTTTCCGAGCTTTTTCTTTTTCTTTCTCTTTCTTTTTCTTTTTCTTTTCTTTTGTTTTTATGTCTTCTGGTTTTTCATTTTTTTTCTTTCTTTGCATACAAACTAGGCTTCTAGGACGTCGGATTTGAAGGGATCCGGCCTCTACTTAGACCCAGACTACCGATGACAGTATACTCATGCATCTCGTTCAAGAGTGCAACGGAGTAGGCGGCGTTTTTATTGTGTCATGCTCTTAGGACGTAGAAAGATGATCGCCAACCCACCACTTAGACCCGAACCATCGAAAGAAACGCTTAGGAAAAAACTAGCTCAAACATGCAAAATCTCACGGAAAAGGCCAACTTCTTAAGCATCCTAGGTTAAGGGTTCATCTCAAAACATGGCACCGGACAAGTGCTTGGGACGACTCTGACTCACGAAAGCAAAAACAAACTAAAAACTACAAAATCAAAGAGAAAATAAAAGAAAATGAAACGAGATCACCTGACAAATGTGAGCTGCTCCCCCAGACTTGAATTGAACGGTGTCCTCGACGTGAAGCTCCGATGGAGGGTAAGGGAAGTGAAGTCACGTTTGTGGTGGTATTTTTGTTGTGTTTTTGTGTTTTTTTATTTTTTCACGAATAACCGAGTCTTAAACTAAAAACTAAGAAAAATGGTAAACAAACAGCTGGGTTGCCTCCTAGAAAGCACTTATTTAACGTCTTTAAGTTTGACATCTCCATTCCTCATGCGTGGGCGATGGGTGGATCGGAAAGGGAAATGGATTTTCCACTTTCGATCGGTTGGGCGGCTTGGTAGAGCTTTAGTTGTTGTCCATTAGCTTTGAATGTTCCGCTCGAATCGCTCCATAGTTCCACTTCTCCATGTGTGAAGACTTCTCGTATCCGAAAAGGACAAGACCAACAAGACCGTAGGTTGCCCGAGAAAAGCTTAGGTTGAGAATTGAAAAGTAGAACTAAATCACTTGGTTGGAAGTCATGAGGTAGCATCTTTTTGTCGTGCCATCCATTAGTCACTACTTCTTTCTTTGGCACGTCATGCAGGGGATTCACTCGTTCGCTGCCCGAGGTTGGATAAATGGTATCTTCATTGAAAAGTTTTATGACGTCTTTTTCCATTACCTCCTGCAAGTGCGGGTGCAGCCTATTTTGAGTTTCGATGGATGGTTCATGGCTGTCTTCCGTATAAGTTACGTGCGTACATACTGAAGAGCTGACTCTTCTATACTTCTTGACGCGTGTGGGTTGTTTTCTCATCTCATTTTCACTCAAGTTAGCATTCATAACAGCAGGATATATTTTATCGCATTCAACGTACTCATACCGAAAAGAAGACGGAGGTGGCTCGGGCTCAAGCTTGGATGTCTTCTCCATTGCAAAGTCAGCGTGTGCTTCGTGTGGTATCTCCTCAAATGGGGCGCCTCCTAGTGCTTCAATATCACTCATTAATTTCGTGTACATCTCAGCTCCTTCGTCCAAAAATCCTGCATTATCGCAAACCATGTTAAATATTGTACAAAAGGATCAGAAGCACTTATTTGATCATGTGTGTCTTTTTATAACTCGTCCAGCGAATCAACTGTAAAGCAAGACTCCTTGAATAAGGGTCCGTTCATGGGGCTGGGCATCTCAGCTCCTTCGTTCGTAAATCCCGCATCATCGCAAACTCGTGTCAAATATACCGTACAAGGGAATCGGGCATACTCACTTGATCAAGCGTGTCTTTTGATAACTCGTCCAGCGAATCAACTCTAAGGCAAGACTCCTTGGATAAGGGTCCGTTCATGGGGCTGGACAGGTTGAATTCGATCGTCTCATCTCTGACGCGTAAGGAAAGCTTTCCTTGTTGTACGTCTATCATGTCACCTGCAGTAGCTAAGAACGGTCTACCAAGAATAATAGGTACCCTAGCATCTTCGTTTATCTCAGGTACAACAAAATCAGTGGGAATGCAAAGCTTACCTACCATGGTGGGAGCGTTTTCAATAATTCCCACCGGATATCTTACTGAACGATCCGCGAGGCGTAGAGACATCTTTGCAGGTTTAAGATTCCCGAAGTCCATCCGCTTGGAAACCGAGTGTGGCATGATGCTCACGCTTGCTCCTAAATCGCACAAAGCATTATCAATGTCAATATTACCTATTGTGCATGGAATGGAGAAGCTTCTGGGGTCCTTCAACTTTGGTGGCAGCGTGTTTTGAAGGATACCGCTGCATTCCTCGGTGAGTGCAACCGTCTCGTTCTCTTTGATATGCCTCTCTTCGGAAAGAACCTCTTTGATGAGTTTGGCATGATTAGGCATCTTTTGGAGGGCTTCCACGAATGGGATGTTGATGTCAAGCTTCTTGAGACCCTCTACAAATCTGCCCACTCGTTCTTCATTCTTACAATTTACCAACCGTTGAGGAAACGGTATAGGAGGTTTGTATGCCGGTGGAGCAATGTATGGTTTGTCTAAATCTAGTTCAACTCCTTCTATAATTCCAATCCTACCTTTTCCTCTTTTCATGGACGTATCAGCAGCTTGCCCTTGCTCTTTGGAGGGCGAATGCTCGATCATATCACCGCTGCACATAGAAATTGCATTCACGTACTCTCTTGGGTTCAATTCGGGTTTACCTGGAAGCTGTCCAGGATTCCGAGAGGATGAGGTAGCTTGCTGTGCTGCGGAGATCTCTAAACTCTTCACATGGTTGCTCAAGGATTCCATCTGAGTTTTGAGCAAGTTGATTGTTGTCCCCACATCTGCATTGAATTTGGTTTGAGTTGAATGTTGCTGCCTCTGCTCCTTAATAAATTCGAGCAACACTCCCTCAAGGTTTGACGAAGGGGCTTGAGGAAGTTGAGGAGCTTGCGGAACTTTGAGCATGCTTAACTTGCTGGTTATTTTGCTGGTATGGCTGCTGTGATTGCTGAAATCCTGAATACTTCATCGGTTGAGTCGTTCTGTATGACAAGTTCGGGTGATTCCTCCAATTCGGGTTGTAGGTATTCCTGAATTGCGTGTTTCCTTGCTGCTGGGCATAATTCATGTATTCCACGTTCTCATGCAGAGTGCATTGATAAGCCACATGTTATGTATCTCCGCAATTCATGCAGTACATGGTGTTCGCTGCATTACTCGTTGCTCTGTTCTGATTCGGCTCGTATAGGCGACGAGTGCTGTTAGGCATACCTCTCGGTGTTGACCACATGGTGTGGTTCATGGCAATGTTATCGATCAGCTCGTATGCCTCCTCGACGTTCAGATCCATAAACGATCCTCTAGCAGCGGCATCTAACGTCGTTCGGTGTTCATCGTAATTTCCGTTGTAAAAAGTTTGGATAACGTACCACTGCTCTAGACCATGGTGTGGATACATCTATTGAAGATCCTTAAATCTTCCCCACGCTTCAAACAAAGTTTCTCCATCTCTGCATCTAAACATTGTGATTTCCCCCCTCATCTGAATCGTCTTACTCGGAGGAAAGAAGCGTGATAAGAACAATGTGCAGAGCTGGTCCCAAGTCATGATTGAACCAGCGGGGTGCGATTGCAACCAATTTTTCGCTCGTCCCCCAATTGAGAAGGGGAAGAGATGCAGTAAGATCGCGTCCTCTGAGACTCTGTGTATCTTGAATGTACCGAAAAGCTCAAGGAAGTCTCTGAGGTGCTGATGGGGATCCTCTTGATTTCCACCAATGAATTGTTTCTGATAAAACATGTTGATCATTTTCGGCTTAATCTCAAACTGTTCTCTCGCAACAGCAGGCATCCTTATGGTTGTTTGCACGTTGTTCATGTTTGGCACCATGTAATCTCTGAGGCCACGTGGTGGAGGAGCCTGTGGTTCTCGCGGTTGTGGCGCGAGTTGTTGTTGCTGCATGTGCCCAAAATTACTGAGAGGTAATTGAAGCTGTTCGTGGCCGTTCTGATTATCCATCTATCGTTGATCTGACGACTCTGCGAAGGACAATTAAAAACGATTTAGGTAGAAAGAACGAAAGAAAAGAAAACAAAAACAAAAACAAAACAAGAATGACTCTAGGCTCGAATCTAAGACGTGTTGACAATAGTCCCCGGCAACGGCGCCAAAAACTTGATGTATTATCAAAGTTAAACAAATATTTAACCTAAACTACCCACAAGTGCACGACACGTGTGTAGTACCTCAGGTGTCGATCCCACAAGGACTACACAACACAACCTAAACTCAAACTACGAATCAAACTTGCAAACTAACGAAATATGGGATTTGAGAATGAAATATTAAAAACAAGTAAACAAACGAGTTCCTAACAATGAGATAAACGTTCCATGAATCCGGTTTCACCACAAGACTGCCGAAACCAACAATCAACCTATCTATCATGCAATTCCAGTCAAGTTATCTAATGCAGATGATCCTAATATGATATTTACCCTACACATGATCTAGTCAAGTTATCCCCTACTTTCGTGGCTAACACCTTGAACTAAACCCATAAGATCTGTGATTCATTCGCTTTACCCTCAACCGCTGCTACCCTACTTTCGTGACCTAACCTCGGTTGTTCTAAACCTTATTATCTTGAATTAGAATACTCCTCTCGGTCCCTCTCCTAAGTTCCTAAAACATGCATCTATGTGATCATCGCTAACACAAGTCAATGAAACACTCAGATAAAGAATAGATAAACGAAGATGGGAAGATGCACTCAAAAATAGATCAAAGTGGTTCCGAGATAGCCATGGGCTAATCCCTTCTCCTACACCAAAACAAACTACTCGCTCATGTGTTCGTAAACAAACATAATTGAAGTAGAAAGTCTAAGGAACATGAAAACCAAACGAAACTAAAGTCTTGGGTTGATCTCCAATGCTCCTTGTATGCCTCCTTCACAAGAATCTCCTTCTTCTCTCTACTCTCTCTCTCTCTCTTCGATCAAAAACTCCAAAACTAACTCACTAACTGAAGCTCTCTTCGACCCCTAGCTCCTGTTCTTCCTTTTCCTTCTTCTTTTCTTTCTTTTTCTCCTCCCTTTTACCTTCTGGCCCTTTCGTTCTATTCCTTTTGTTGCAGTAGCCACCAATTTTGTCTTTTCATGAGTTTTCCATTCTTGAATAAGTTTGGCAACGTTTCCATTACTTTCTCCAGTAAAATATCACTTATTCCTCTTCTCTAAAGTCGTTTTCCTTATTCTACTAGTCACCAACAAACTCCTATTCATTTTAAGATAAGTTAACTTATCTGGAGTTGCAGGTGACCGACGCGACCCGCGCGGGCTAAGTGTGTGACCCGCTCGGGTGCGGTGCGCATGATCGTGCATGATCGCGATGGAAAACAGGGCGACCCGCTCGGGCTAGGGAGTGCCCCGGTCGGGCTGATGCATGCCCCGATCAGGCTGGTGTGTGGCTCGCTCGGGCTGTTGTACCGACTGTGCTGATTGCTCGCCCGACTCGTGCTCGAATTGCTGGACAAAATTGCCGAAGTAAATGCCTGTGCGGGCAAGGGTGTACCTTGCACAGGTTGTGTGTGTTCTTCGCCTATTCTCTTCGCGTTTGTTTCGTGATGGTCTTCGATGTTGGTACTTTGTCTCGTGTACGTCCTTTAGCTCCAAATTGAACCGATTACGCATTAAAACCTTTAAGAACATGAAAACACGAAAACAAGTAAAACAGATACAAAATCATACGTAAACATCGAATCTATATCGTAAACATCTCTAAAATCGTGCAAGAACTACGTATGAAAACGAGATGATCACCTACACGATGTCGCCTAGGTGTGATTAAAATATGACACAAGTTTAAATAAATTTACCTAGACTACACTATATTGACTAGTTCTTTTAATTTGAAATAACATATGGGTCGAACCTGCAGTGCTCTAGCACCCTGCTCGACCGAGTATGCAATTGTTCGATTCTAGCGAAATCTTTAGACCTTTTTGGGACTTCCGAATGTTTTGTTCGGTTGAGCATAATGGTGTGGGTTCCGAGAAAAATCTTTCTCTTAACGTCCATGATGCTCGTTAAGTCTTGATTCTTTCTGTGTTTCACCCAAAATTGCTCCTTAGTTCTTATTCTCGGAAAAACCATGAATAAACACAAAAATATATAAAAATGAACGAAGAAGATTAAAAATAATTTAATAACAGGATGAAACGTGCAAGTTACAAAAGAGTGAAACGAGATGATCAATACCCGTTAGGAGACAAGATATATCAAATCGTTTACAAAAATCATGTATGTTGAAAATGGAATAGTAAAAGATAATATTATATATATATATATATTTGTTGTGATTTTGTTGAACTCATATATTTTTTAGATCAATTTTCCAAAATAAGATTAAGTTGTTTATTTATTATATTACAATATATATATATATGTTGAAGTACATAATATTACAGAGTTAGATATTAGTATAAAAACTTTAAAAGTTACATTTTTAAGTCGTAGTAAATAAATCAATAATTTTGGATCGATTTTAAAAAAAATTATTTCAAAAAACATATGGTTCAAAGAATGGGTTGAATGCTTTTGCTACTTATATGACTATGTGTTAGTCCACTAAGACTTAAAAAAACGTGTACCCTTCCACCTTAATCATATTTGTTACTATACTAGAAAACATATCCGTGTGATGCACAAGATGATAATATCTTTTTGTATAACTCGGTAGAAACATTTGAATGAAGGATAAATCTTTGATTAGTTTGATTTGTTCTATTGTGTTCGTCCAAATAATTGAGTTTTGAAGCAATTAGATTAATCTATCAGCTCAATTTGAAATTAGATTAGGAATATTTGACAAATTTGTTAAGATTTCTTTTTAATTCCAATAATCTTAACAAATAAACGTTACTTAATTTAATATTGTATTTGCATTATATAATTGTGATTCAACGATTGTTTGCGTGTAGTTTATTCTTCGTCATGGAACTATTAGTGTCACGACCACTTGTGTATCTTTTACGTATTGTGTACTGTTTTTCTAATTTTTAAGATACATTGTACGTCATAATTAAATTCTATTTTGGGCCACGGTTTTTTTAATTCGATTGAATGGACAAATCACTCAATTTATAAACCTTCACAATCTTCGTGTGTTTAATATCCAAAACACATCAATATGTTATTTGTGTGTTGAATACCCAAAACACATCAATATTCTTTCCCTTCCCTCCGTCATATATTTTTATAAGATTTCTAAATCCTTTCCTTTTTTAGAATATAATGACATAAAATGAGAAAAGAACAAGAAATAAAAGAAATTTGACAAACAAACAAAATAAATATATATTTCCCTATATAAAAAAAATATGAAGTCAAACACTTGTTTACTAAGAGTATGAACTTCCTGCTCCATGAGGAATTATATGTCTATAGGCAAACTCTTGCATTAAGTCTTTCATCTATGTCAAATATTAAAAAAATGGTTAGTTTAAATAGAATCAGTCCCTTAAGGTATGATAATACTAGTACATACTAAAAAACTAAAAGCAATATGGATAAGAGTCAGGAATACATGGAAATCATAATTTTGAAACGCAAATGTGACATGGATAAGAGTTCGCATCCCAAATATGAGTAGATATGAGTAAAATACATTGGGACAAAACAACGTAAGAAGAGAGAACACTATACGTTATAAAATACCTTTGCACTTTCAACACATACAAAGTCTTTGTAACAAGCCTCCATCTACAGATGATGATTCCACAACACAACACATGACTAATTGGGTGTTCTCGATAGACATGCAAATAATGTGGGAAAGGAAATATATATATATATATATATATATATATATGGATTAGAAGTTTATATAGCCCACGCAAAAGTATATAGAAATCATGAAACACATACTTTATGTTACTAATGGTTATTTTATCATCCCAGCTCAAGCAGAACACTATTGGGGGCATTTAGATAAATGTAATTCACAAATCCAAAAAATCTGACTATATCTTGAAAGATCAATTTACGTGTGCGAACCAAAAAATATTTAAATTCGTAATAAAAATATCTAAAGTTATATAACCACCCTTAGAATGTTGTTTTGTATTCTCTTTCCTCTGAAAGAAACAAATTAATTCTTTAAACTACAAGGAAAAAGAAAATTACATGACCTATCTTGTTTACATTTAGAACTGAACTGTACTGTTACTTTTTGTGAGAAACAAAAAAATCCTGAAAGTTCTATCTTGTGATATTCTTCTTACATGTAGCAGAAAACATGACCTCATCACCACTGGCATCGTCATTCAAGAATTTTGACACATCAAACATCTATTCCATCACAATAAAACAATTGAAGATTCAGAAATGCATACATTGATACATTGTATGTTCTAATGCTATGGAATGCAGTTGAAGAGAGAAAATGCCACCTACCAAATGTGCATTTCTTTATAAACATGGTATGACTTTGCCTCGTTCACAACGTGTAAAAAATTAAAGGAAATCCCATCTGAACTGCAACGCTAATGATAGCAAAACACTTCACTTGCTATGTCCTTTACGAAGATTGTTTTATTGTTCGAATGAACAAAAAGACATCATATAGCTTTTATAGCAACTCTAATAACATTGAAAATAGATCTATCAAACTTTTGATGAGGCATAGCAGACAAACACAAAACTCATAACTTAGATCAATATAACTAGAACCATAAGATCCCGACAATCCAACGGTCTATCGTTTGAGTATATGCATCAATCTTGTTCATTTCCTGCATAAAGTTTCCACCACTTCAACGTTAATCTCTTTAAAATATAATTCAAAATCCCAGCTGAGATTAATCTAAACGGAACTAGAAATTTTGTGATAAGATTTTTTTGAGATCATACATTGAACTAAGAACAATATAGGATTGCGTGCACATATATAATATCTATATATAATATCTATCTTGATACAAGATGCTAGTTTTGGACAATCTTCTGTAATGTCACAGCTAAATACTTCATCAAAAAAAAATATTTGGAAACGTTCAATGAGCGAGATGTAGGCAATGTCAACCTAAAATGTTAAGGGTTCATACAATCTGAAACAAGAACAAACAACACAAAGGAACCATAGTCACTGAACCTAAGCAAAAGTTTTTCGGATAATCAAATAGTGACATTGTAGCATATTTGGAAATGTAGTTAGATACTTCTCTTACAACATTAAAGTTTTGAAGATAAAACTTACAGAGATAGGAAGTTTCACATCTCACATGTTTCTTTGGCCATGTGTCCTTTAAACGAACCGAACACAGTTTTGTTGAAGTATCATAGCATTTCAACAACCTTTCCAAACTCTCTTTTTTACAAGATCCTAGACAGTTTTCATCAAGCATAATATGTTAATAAAGAAATAAAATTTTTATTTTGTTATATAACAATGAATTGTTGAAATATATTTATATATATATATATATTGTTTAATAAAGAAAGAAAATTTGCACATCCTTACCTCGGGGGTGAAAGGAAGGTCTTTCAAAATTGCTACCAAGATATTTAATTTCCAGCATACCATTCACCACATTTGGTTACACTATTCCAGAATGTATACATTCCCTATCCTTGCCAAGATCCTGGAGAAATAGATGTATATCATTGAGAGAGAAGATTAATCAACAAAGCTGTGAAATTCAATTTTAGCATAAGTTCTATATAGTATGAATTGAAGAACACAAATATACCCCTACATGAATTTACATGGAAAATGTTACGTGCATCTCTATACATAAAGTAGAAAAATGTCCCATGTAAGAACTATACACAACCAAAATGTGGACATGGGCAAGTGTTATGATTCATGAAGTGAAAGAGATGATGCAACAGTTACTTGATAAGCTCCAGGTATCTGAAAACACTTATTTCACTTTATTGATCACCGAAACACAGAGAACAAGCTGTAGAAATTGATTAGAGAGTGTATCACACCACTCTTCCCACAACCAAGCCCAGAAAATTCACGCCTCCTCTAAATCAAACCCACACACTCCTATTTATAGTTTTCAATACAACTCACCCTTACTCAAGATTATACTAATCCACACAAACAAACACACACTAATACTAATAGAATATAGTTACATGTCATTTGTAGAAGTTTTTGGATTCTTCTCCTGTTCTCTCTCCAAATCTGAGTAGTGTTCACTGCCTTTTACCCTTCCTGACATAGACTTGCTAGTACTTATCCAACCCCCCCCCCCCCCCCCTCCCCTCCTCTGAGACGAAGCTTGTCCTCAAGCTTGAAATCAGGAAACTGCTTGGAGATATACTTAGCTAACTCCCAGGTAGATTTATGAAATGGTAAATTCCTCCACTGAATCAAAACTTCTAGAAACCCATGCTTGGAGTAACGTGTATCAACAATGTCCTCAGGATCCACTTGCATCTCTAACTCTATTGACCTTTGCTTGGGAATAGAAAAAGGATCAAATTGCTCTCCATTAGCTTGTTTTAGTTGAGACACATGAAACACAGGATGTATTGTTGTAGCTTCTGGCAGAGCAAGTTTATAAGTAACCTTCCTAATCCTCTCCATGACCTTAAAAAAAAAGGTCAATAGAATCTGACAGAAAGTTTATGAAAACTTCTAGTTGCCAAAAACTTCCATGTATAGGGTTTGAGTTTAAGGAAAACCCAGTCTCCCACTCGTAACCTGCTAGACTTATCAGTTGTTTCTTTCATCATTTGCTGAGTTCGCAACAATTTCCTCTTAATCTCCTCCAACATTTGATCCATTTTCTTCAGTTCCCTTTCCATTTCAAAGTTTGCTACAGAACCCTCTTCAAATCTTTCTAAAACATGTGGTTCTCGACCATAGACAACCTGAAAAGGAGATGTCTTCAAGATTGTATGGAATGAAGTATTGTACCAAAATTCTGTTCAATCCAGGAACTTGGACCATGATCTCGGATGTTCAGTAGCATAACACCTAAGATAAGTCTCCAAACTTCTGTTAATCACCTCTGTTTGCCAATCAGATTGTGGATGATATGTTGTGCTATAGTTAAGCTTTGTCCCATGAGTTTAAACAGCTCCGACCAAAAGTGGCTCAAGAAAATCTTATCCTTATGTGAAACAATAATTTAGTCACCTCTGCAGCTTTATTTTCTATTCCTGGTTTATAAAAGATGTCAAACTCAAACCCCAACAACTTAATCAACACTTTTGATATTCAAGGTTAACCATCCTCTGTTCCAATAAATATTTTAAACTCTTCTGATCAGTACACACCAAAAATTTCCTCCCAATCAAGTATTGTCTCCATTTTTTAACAAAGAACACTATTGCCATCAACTCCCTCTCATAAATGGGTTTCGTTCTCTTTTGAGCATTCAATCCTTTGTTGAAGTAAGCAATAGATTGGTGTTTCTACATTAATACAGCACCCAAACTAGACCGAGAAGCATCACTTTCTACTACAAATATTTCCTGAAAATTAGGTAAACTCAACACTGGAGTAGAACGCTCTCTCAGCTTCTTCATTCCAAGCAAACCCTAAAAATCCTCTCAAATCCTTCACTGTGACAGGTAATGGCCACTGTTGTACTGCCAAAGTTTTATTTGGGTCAGTAGTTACACCTTCCTTAGATATAATGTGATGCAAATAATCCACTGAAAATTGCCCAAAGGTGCATTTCTTTTTGTTAGCAAAAAGTTTATGCTGGACCAACTTATTCAACACTATACTCAAGTGATCCATATGGTCCCCCAAATTCTAACTATACACCAGTATATCGTCAAAGAAAACTAAGAAAAACCTTCTGAGAAAAGTCTGAATATCTCATTCATCAAAACTTGAAAAGTTACAAGAGCATTGGTGAGACCAAAGGGCAAAACTAGGAATTCATGGTGACCATCGTGAGTTCTAAAAGTTGTTTTCATAGTACCTTCCTCCTTCATTCTGATCTGATGGTAACCGGACTTTAAATCCAGCTTTGAAAATATAGCAGCTCCATGTAAATTGTGAATGCAATAAAAATATGATTTAGTTTATAATTGTTATTTCAGGAAGTTGAGATATTTAAGGAAGCATGAATTCAAATCGAGGAGGACTGGAGGGAGTCAACGAGAAGACTAAGGAGAAGAAGGAGGAGTCAAAGTGAATCGAGCGGATTCAATGCTGAAGAGAGATCAGCATGACGGCGCAGCTGAAGAACTGGGAGTGATTGTTGAGCTGAGAGAAGACAGATAAGTTGACTTGGAAAACAAAAAGAAGGTTAACTATTCTGAGAAGTATCATTGGAGTACATGAAACAGAGAAAGAGAAAGTTCTAAGGTTTAGGTGTACTTAATTGGATACTGTACTGAGCAAGAAAACAGTTGAGGTTGTATTTACGTCTAACTTAGGGGGAGTTATCCGTGGAGGTCTTTAGTACATTGTATAAACTGGCAAGTGTATTTAAAGATTGACAAGTAAATAAACGAATATTGTTTGATATTTTCTGATCTTTTTGGTTATTGGTTTAACTGTCATCTTCTACAAGTTTTCAATTAGTATCAGAGCAGGTAACCATCATTTAGAGTAAATCTAAAATCTGGTTGGAGATCCAAGACGACGACTAAAATGGAAGGACCAAGAGACATGTATTCGTTTGGAAAACCTGTCATGTTAAACTCATCTAACTATGGATACTGAAAAGTTAAGATGAGAGCAAGCATACGAGGAATTGACGAAGATGCTTGGAGTGCAGTTAAAAACGGATGGACACCACCAACTGTTATCGACGAAAATGGAAAAGAAAAGGAAAAGCCATCAGATCAGTGGACACCTAGTGAAAAAAGGAGTTCAACGTTCAATGCAAAGGCCCTGACAGCTATCTTTTCATCAGTAGATATAAATGAATTTAAACAGATTCAAGGATGTGAATCTGCTAAGGAGGCATGGGATACACTAGAAACTATCCATGAAGGCACAACGAGTGTTAAGAGAACACGCCTAGATATATTGGAACACCAATTTGAGAAGCTGGAGATGGGAGAATATGAAAGTGTGAAAGAATTTAGTGGTCGGATGAATGCAATCGCCAACGAGGTAAGTGTACTTGGACAGAACTTGGATGATAAGAAACTTGTCAAAAAGCTACTGAGGTGTCTTCCGAAGAAATTTCATGCACAGAAGGTTGCTATGAATATGTCACTAAACACGGATACAACTAGTTTCAAAGAAATAGTTGCAATCCTGGCAGCATATGAACTGGAAATGGAACTGGAAATGAAACTGGAGCAAGGGGATATTGCCAAAGATGGCAGCAAGGGAGTTGTACTACAAGTTGTTTCAGAAAACACCAGGTTGGATAATATTGAAGAAAACATTGTGTTACTGACCAGGAAATTTGGAAAATTCATGAAGAGAAGGTTAGGAATGAAGAAACCATCAACCGAAGATGTTGGATTCAAAAAGGAGAACAAATCTGGAGGAGATCTGAAAGAAAGTATGAAATGGAAAGAAAGACAGCTGACTCATAGCGCTCCAAAGAACGGCCAGAACAGACAAAGTTTTGACAGAAAAAGAAATTGGAATGCTCACGCTGTTGACTACAGACATAGAGAACAATATCAGAAATCCTATCATCACTACAATCAAAGAAGAAGTATGTCAACACAGAACCACAGACATCACAACTGGAGAACACATTATGGTAAGAAAGAAGGAGGAATTCTACTGTCTGTTACTTCTGTGGAATTAAGGGTCATAAGCAACGTACGTGCTACAAGAAACACAAGAATGATGCAGGTAAGTCCTCAAATGTAAAACAAATCTTGGTAAGGAAAAGTGAATTATATTGCAATGTTGCATACATTTCTGCCCAAAATGAAAAGACAAATACCTGGTACTTTGACAGTGGATGCTCAAGACACATGACATGTAATAAAGAACTACTCTCAAATTTTGTTGAAATTAAGAATGCAGGGAGTGTAGTGTTTGGAGACGGGAACAAAGGAAAAATTCTTGGCAGAGGATATCTCAATTCACCCGGACTACCAGCATTGACAAATGTCCAATTTGTTGCGGGTCTAACGGCTAACTTGATTAACATCAGCCAACTTTGTGACAGTCATCACCAGGTTAAGTTTACTAACAAAGAATGTTTAGTGATGAACTCTGATAATAAATGTGTGCTTACAGGGTCACGGTCTTCAAATAACTGTTATGTGTGGACTGAAGAGAAAATGTGCCTTAAAGCAACAGATGATGTATTATCACTGTGGCATCAACGACTAGGACACGTTAACTACAGATCCTTGGTGAAATTGTCCGACTCTGCAGCAGTAAGAGGTATACTTAAGCTAAAGTTAGAAAAATCAGAAACGTGTAAACCTTGTCAGCTAGGTAAACAAATCAAAGTTCATCATAAACACATGCCCGAAGTGAAGACATAAAGGATTCTGGAACTGGTGCACATGGACTTGATGGGTCCAATGAGAATAGAGAGTTTCGGAGGAAAAAGATATATCTTTGTCGTTGTAGATGATTTTTCTCGATACACTTGGGTAAAATTTCTGAGAGAAAAATCTGAAACGTTTGAGTTGTTTCATTTTCTGTTTCTTCAATTGAAAAATACTAAAGGTTGCATTGAGCGAATCAGGAGCGATCATGGAAAACAATTCGAGAATGACGTATTTAACAAATTTTGTCAAAAGCATGGTATCATTCACGAATTCTCAGCTCCCAAGACACCGCAGCAAAACGGAGTCGTTGAAAGGAAGAATAGGACATTGCAAGAAATGGCTCGAGCAATGCTGCATGGAAAATTCATATCTATCAGATTTTGGGCAGAAGCGGTAAACACAACATGTTACATCATTAATCGTGTATATCTTCGTCCAGGTATGTCGAAAACACCATATGAGCTATGGAAAGGTAAGAGTCCAAATTTGAGTTACTTTCATGTTTTTGGGTGCACTTGCTTTGTACTGAATGATAGAGAATGCCTTGGTAAGTTTGACGCAAAAAGCAATGAGGGAATTTTTTTCGGTTATGGAAATAACACAACTGCTTTTCGAATTTTCAACTTACGAACAAGGAAAGTTATTGAATCAGTAAATGTTGTGTTTGATGAGGATCATTCAACTGATAGTGTTATTTTTCCTTTTTCGTCAGAAACTGTGCAAGAACAAATAGACTCAACTCATGAACATTTAAGTGTATCTGCTGACCATTATACGATTGAAAGTGAAACAGATGGAGATGCATCGGAACATGAAAGCCCTCGAACCAATATGGAGCAAATAACGGTACACAAAAATCACTCTATAAATGATGTTATTGGTACTCTTGAGGATGGAATACGCACATGTAATAAACCACGAATAAACTATCATGACATGGTAAAATTTGTGTGCTTCACTTCACAAATAGAACCAAAGTGTGTTCGTGATGCGTTAGACGATGAATCTTGGATCAAAGCTATGCATGAGGAGTTAGAGCAATTTGTTGGAAATGATGTTTGGATTTTAGTCCCTAGACCAATGCACCTGAATGTGATAGGCACGAAATGGGTGTTTAAAAACAAAACAAACGAGCAAGGTGAGATTGTCCGGAATAAAGCGAGATTAGTTGCACAAGGTTATACTCAAGTAGAAGGAGTGGACTTCGATGAAACTTTTGCTCCAGTGGCTAGACTAGAATCAATTCGTCTATTGCTTGGTGTTGCGTGTTTCTTTGGCTTCAAATTGTTTCAGATGGATGTGAAGAGCACATTTCTCAATGGAATACTTCAAGAAGAAGTATATGTAGAACAGCCAAAAGGATTTGAAGATCCACATAATCCAGGACATGTTTACAAGCTTAAGAAGGCCCTATAAAGACTAAAACAAGCACCTCGTGCTTGGTTTGAAAGACTCACAAGCTTTCTTGTGCAGAATGGCTACAAAAGAGGGGGAGTTGATAAAACATTGTTCATTCATGATTCAGATGGTATTTTATTGGTTGTACAGATATACGTTGATGACATTGTATTTGGTTCGAGATCGTAGGAAAAAGTGAACTGGTTTGTGGAAACCATGAAGAGGGAGTTTGAAATGAGCATGTTCGGAGAACTAAGCTACTTTCTTGGTCTACAAGTCAAACAACTCGACGATGGACTGTTCATATCTCAAAGTAAATACGCCAGAAATCTGGTAAAAAGATTTGAACTAGATTATAGTAAATCGGCAAGTACCCGCATGTCAACAATAACAAAGTTGGCAAGAGATGCAGATGGTGAAGATGTTGAGGTTAAATTATACAGAAGCATGATTGGTAGTCTTCTTTATCTCACTGCAAGTAGACCTGATTTGTGTTTAAGTGTAGGTATTTGTGCCATATATCAAGCTAAACCAAAGAAATCCCACTTGCTTGCTGTTAAGCGAATTATCAAATATGTCAAAGGTACTGCAGAGTATGGCATATTATATTCCAAAGATACTAATTGTGAACTTGCAGGTTTCAGTGATGCTGATTGGAGAGGAAATGCGGATGATCGTAAAGATACATCTGGAGGCTGTTTCTTTCTCGGAAACAATTTAGTTTCATGGTACAGCAAAAAGCAAAATGCGACATCTCTTTCTACTGCTGAGATTGAATATATTGCTTTGGGTAGTTGTTGCACTCAACTGGTATGGATGAACCAAATGCTTATGGACTACGGTATGAAATCCAGAACCTTTACTGCATGGTGTGATAATACTAATGCTATAGACATTTCAAAAAATCCTGTTCAACATTCTAAAACGAAACATATAGAAATAAGACACCATTTTCTGAGAGAAAAAGTTGAGCAGAAACAAATGAAAGTGGAATATGTGCCTACGAAACGTCAGCTCGCGGATATTTTTACAAAACCCCTGGATTTAAATCGGTTTATTTCTCTGACAAAATCACTTGGTGTTTGTGAGCTTTGATCGTTTCTTTGCATATTACATTGGTGAATTTGTGTTTTGGAGTGTTTGATGATCTTACGAAGAAGAGGAAAATTACTGCAATGTCTGCTTGATTTAAGTACACTTAAATGATCCTTGTTTTGTATCTGAACACTGTTTCTATATCTGAAAGCTACAGTTTTTTATCTGATGATCTAAGTGCACTTAAAACTCTACTTACTCCTCTGAAAACTTTTATGCGCATTCATATGCAAAAATAAGATGTGTTTGTCATGAGTATATGCTCGGGTCTAAGTTGGGAGATATTCAGTTTCAGCTATAACGTCCTATGACACAAAGCCAAAAACTTGTGCTTAAATACTCTTCTATGTGTGCATAAGAGTATACCTAAAAAAAGGTAATCAAGGAGTTTGTTATATGAACAAAAGGATATCTAAACAACGTCCTAGAAGCTGTAAATGAGTGGTTTGAATAAATTAAAAAAAGGAAAGAGAAGGGAGAAAAAGAAACAATGATAAAAAGAAATGCAATAGAACAGATTGTTTTTAAGTTGAGAACAATTTTCAGTAAGTGTACTTAAACAATCAGTTGTTTACAGTTTTTGACTAATTCTTAACAGTCTGATTCTGCTTTGATTCCGTTTATTATGTTTTATAGCAAGAAGTTCACATTGATCTGACGAGTAATAACTGCACTTGAGTGTTTTTCTCTTTCAAATAGACCATCAGTTTTTTTTAAATGTGATGGGATGTTTTTGTGGGCTGATGTGAGTGGTGCAGTAAATTCAAATTTTTTCAAAATTCCTAAATTTTCTCTGCAACTGCACTTAACTCCTCCTAAACCGCTCTATTTCATATTTTGCTTTCATCTCTGAAACCCTAACCTATCTCTCTCGAGAAAAAGAGCAGTAGTCTTTCCTTTTGCAAATTCTTCTTCCAAACAAAATGCAGACTCGTAGCACATACTTCGGCCTAAGTGCAGACGACATTCTCCTGGTTGATAACCAGGAAGTAAGGATGGGGGATTTGGTATTTACACGAAATCCTTCTCGTGTCAATGGCCGTCGTTACAAGGTGATGGCTACAAAATTGTTTGCACCAAACAAATGTGAGAATCTGAGGCCAGGCGCATCATCCATGGTCCACCTTCGTACATATCCTGATAGCGACATCATGGTCCCCTTCGCCTCGATCCCACAAATGACCCACATACCCATTCTACTGAGCCAAGGGATACGTCTACTTCAACACCACCACGAGATACCTGTACTACCTCGGTTCCTCCACTGAGTGCTGCTCCGTCCACTATCCCATCACCATCGGAGTCTCCTGGGAGACCTGTTCCGGCATCTGGTGCACAATCCTCTGCGTCTGCAAGACGAGGTACCCCTCTTTCTGTTTCGAAAGCCTATTCGCACAAAATGTACAAGAAATCATATCTGAGTAGACTTAAAACCCTTAAGGAAAGGGAGATTTTCTCTGAGAAAGGACTTAGCGTGCATCAATTTCAGCATCTATCTGTGTGAGACTTACTGGTCAACAGGAAGTTGACAAACAAAGTCACCACGGTGAACCCCTGTGTGTAAGGAACTCATCTATGAGTTCTATGCGAATCTCGCTCCTGAGATTGAAGAGCCAGGCTCGGCTCTATTTGGCACCACGTATGTTCGTGGTCGTGTATTCAAATTTAGTGCAGAGATCATAAACGAGTTTCTGGGGATTCCGCATATTCCGGTTACTCGGGCCAAGGAACTTCAGCTAGACCTAGATATGGATGTTGTCACAAAGGAGCTGACAGAGGGTAGGTTAAGTTCATGGCCAGGGCAGATCCCAAACTCCAAACTTAAATGGGAGTATGCGCTGCTGAATAAAATTTCCCGCACGAACTGGGTGCCGAACAAGAAATCCGACGCGATAAGGCAGGATACAACAGTTTTTCTCTACTGCTTGAAGAATGATATTCCCATCAATTTTGGGAAAGTATTTTTGGACTTAATTGTTGGATTGGGGTTATCTAACTCCACAAAGTTAATTCTTCCATTCCCCTGTCTGATTCAGAACATTTTGGTTCAACAAGCATCGGATATAGTTTGGAAAGATGAGGTTCGAGAGAATACTCCACCATGGATTATCTTGGAAAAACGTTATATGGCGAAGATGCCATCTGCTTCAACAGTTGGAACTTCCAAGAATAGCAGAGTTCAAGAGCTTACTGAACTGAGACGAACCTTGAGTGCAACATTAAGTGCAGTGCTCCGAACCATTGATGGACTGATCTTGCGTTTTCAGAGTAATCAAGTGCACTTATATTATTGTGTGATTTGTTTCTAATTATATTGTGTCTAATCTAGTTTGAAATCTTATCACATAAACAGGGGGAGAAATGCAGGCTGACGAGGAAGATTTGGATGAAGAGATTGAAGAGATTCGGGAGGAATCTTCTTCAAGGAGGAGCAAAGGAAAAAGGAAGGGGAACTGATGTGTTCCCATATGTTCTTCATTTTATTTTAAGTGCATTTAAAGACAAGTTTTTAAGTGTACTTAATATTTAATTTTCTATGCTTGAACTTAAAATGGTTTGGACTTAGGTTGTTTGATCTCGTATTGTGACTGTTCTGTGCCTGAATGATTTTATTGCATTATTTTGAATTCTGTATGATTGATTGACGTATGTTTTTGTGATAAGAATTCAAAGGGGGAGATTTTGAATGCAATAAAAATAGGATTGTAGTTTATAATTGTTATTTCAGGAAGTTGAGATATTTAAGGAAGCATGAATTCAAATCGAGGAGGATTGGAGGGAGTCAACGAGAAGACTAAGGAGAAGAAGGAGGAGTCAAAGTGAATCGAGCGGATTCAATGCTGAAGAGAGATCAGCATGACGGTGCGGCTGAAGAACTGGGAGTGGTTGCTGAGCCGAGAGAAGACAGATAAGTTGACCTGGAAAACAAAAAGAAGGTTAACTATTCTGAGAAGTATCATTGGGAGTACACAAAACAGAGAAAGAGAGAGTTCTAAAGTTTAGGTGTACTTAATTGGATACTGTACTGAGCGAAGAAACAGTTGAGGTTGTATTTACGTCTAACTCAGGGGGAGTTATCCGTGGAGGTCTTTAGTACATTGTATAAACTGGAAAGTGTACTTAGAGATTGACAAGTAAATAAATGAATACTGTTTGATATTTTCTGATCTCTTTGGTTATTGGTTTAACTGTCATCTTCTACAAGTTTTCATAACTCATCCAAAAGCTGATCAATCATAGGAATATGAAATTTATCCGGGATTGTCACCTTATTCAAGGTCCTATAATCCACACTGTATCTTCAACTCCCATCCTTTTTCTTTACTAACAACACAAGACTGGAAAAAGGAATTTGGCTTATAATTCCAGCTTGCAACATATCTTTTACCAGCTTCTCAATTTCTTCCTCATGGAAGTGTGGATACTTATAAGGCTTAACATGTGTCATATCACTCTCTTATGGTGTATTGTATGTTCTCTGCCTCTGAGTGGTTGTAAACCAACAGGTTCATCAAAGACTCTGGAGAAAGATTCGAAAACTTGAGCTAACTCAAAAGGAATGTGTTGCTCAAACTCTGAAGTTTTTTCCAGGTTTGATAACTCAACCAAATAACCTTGTTCTCCTTTAGAAAATCCTTCCATAAAGTTTTGAGAGTTACTAAAGAATTATGTAAAGTTGGGTCTCTTTTCAAGGTGATCCAAGAACTCCCGTTATAAAACTTCATCTCTAGCCTTTTAAAATCACGCTGAATATTCCCTAATATTCTTAACCATTGAATTCCCAAAATATCATCTGCATTTCCAAGCTCCAATGGCAACAAATCAACTGTAATCTCCATATTCTGAATCTTGATATTCACTTCTTTACAAATCCCTTCTCCTTTAACTGTCACTCCAGTCCCCAAAAACACTCCATAACATGTAGTAACAATTGTTTTCAGCCTCAACTTCTCAATCACCTCAGTTGAAATAAAGTTATGAGTAGCTCCACTGTCAACCATAATCACCACATCTTGCATCTTCATCATTCCTTTAACTTTGAGGGTCTTTGGAGATGTTAGACCCACCACGAATTTCATAGAAAGTTTTGCCAGTTCGCCCATCTGAATACATTGATTTTCATGTTGTAAATTAGTTTCTTCATCCTCTTCCACCATCAGTTCTCCATCATCATGGACCAAAATCACTTGAAGCTCCTTCGTTGGACATCTATGTCCCACATAATACCTCTCATCACATCTGAAATAGAGTCCCTTCTTCTTTTCTCATCAACCTCGGCATCAGCTCCTTTCAACCAGTTGTCTGGAGTTGGTTTTAGAACCCTGAAATGCAATCGCATTTTCTGATTTAGCACCACCAGAAGATCTAGACTGCCAGCCAGAAGAACCCGTAGGTACATTCACAATCCTAAAGTAAGAGTTTCCTTCATTACTATTCTTCTTCTTAAATTCATTTGTACTGAAATTGATTTCATTCAATCTTATAGTGCTATCAGATTTTCTCACCCTTGATGCTGTAAAATTTTGATAGTTTCTATCATTTTTGGTTTCAACCCACTTTCAAAGGCTGCCTTATGCACCTTATCAGGAATTCCTTGCAATTGATATAACAATTCCTCAAACTCCTGTAAGTAATCCAAGAAAGTACCATTTGAGTGAAAAAAAAATAACCTCTCACTAGCCTCCCCAGATGTTCCAGAACTAAATCTCTCCAATAATCTCTTCCTAAAATCATCCCAACCAGAAAAAAGGCCTTCTAGATTTCTACCAATTGTACCAGTTAAGAGCCTTACCATCAACACTCATTGAAGCATGTCTCAGTTTCTCCCGATCTGAACTATTTCCCAATTCAAAGAAATGCTCTGCTCTTGCTAGCCAACCCACAGCAGTACTTCCTTTAAAAACAGGCATCTCAACCTTTTTGAAATCTATCTCTGGGTTTCCCAAAAACCTTCTTCCATCCTCTCTCGGTTTCGCTTCTAGATCCAAGATTTGAACTCCAATTTTTGGTGGAGAAGAAGCTTCTCTCTCTCGTAACCCCTGGGGCTGATGAATTAGAGTCTGTCGACACTCAGGATCAAGTTTTTTGGGTCGAGATTTTTCTAGATCTAACTCTTCCCAGTATCGGAACAGAATTTAAGAATTAACTGCTCAATTGCATCTAATTTCAGGAGTTGTTTCTTCATACCTGCAACCTCTTGACCCAAATTTGAGAGATTCTGCATCTTATTCTATAATCCGGTGAATCTAGACTCAACTTTAACCTGAAATCCTTGGAATTCCTCCATAATCTGCTCAACTCTCAGCACACTCCTTGTTGTTGCTATGATATACTTGCTTTGATACGAATCTGATAAGCTCTAAGTACCCGAAAGAACTCCTTTCACACCAATCTTCCCACAACCAAGCCCAGAAAATTCTCGCCTCCCCTAAATCAAACCCACACGCTCCTATTTATAGTTTTCAATACAACTCACCCTTACTCTGGATTATACTAACCCATACAAACGAACACACACTAATACTAACAGAATATAGTTACCTATCATTTGCAGAAGCTTCTGGATTCTTCTCATCTTCTCTCTCAAAATCTGAGTTGTGCTCACTGCTTTTTCCCCTTCCTGACATAGACTTGCTGGTACTTATCATTACCTTCATCTACTGGATTTGACATGTCTATAGACCGATTAAAAAAATGTTGACCATTAGACCTTTGATCTAAATGGAAGAAACAAATTGGTTTACTATACATCTTTCGCTCAAATGGATGAGACTCATGTTGCACATATACTCTTACTCAGTTAATCATAGAAAAGCAGACACATTGCATAAAATCCAAGCCAAGTAGATGCTTCCATCTACCACTCAAAAATCAAGTTGATGCTCAATTATTGAAGAAGCATATGAAAATAAACAATTCACCTTTTTGTATAGCAATACAAACTCTCCCCATGCGACCTGCAATAACACTCTGAACATTTAGTGCCAGAGAACAATGAGTGATGTGCGTTAAGCTCAAGTAATAAAACCTAGACTAACGCTTCCGCAAGAATACGGATCATGTAGTAACTAGGGTCGAACACAAGGAATTGATGCGACTTATAAGCTATTAAACTAATGGAATAGATGTGTAAGGTGACTAAAGATGGAATTGTTATTGAACTAAACTAAACTAAATCGATGAGATAAACTTATAGCTAAGCACCATGGGTATCGAGAGTTGCACAACGATGTAACGAAGTTCTAACGAGATAATTGGTCTTAGGTACTATCACGAGTTCAGGGAATTCAAGCTCTCCTATAGGAACTGACTGGCGTAGACTTGTCCACTATCTAGCATGCATATACCAAATACCGAATTCATTCATATCGAGTGGCGTACAAGTATGAAAGCATTAAGATCCACCATTCATTAAGCACAAGACTTCATTACATGTTGGCAATACTCTCTATCCTATGGCAATAGATCTACTTGGACATGAA
>CM071866.1:16561681-16604018 GCA_036759665.1 Gynandropsis gynandra
GGGAAAAACATAATAGATCTAGGGCAAAGGGGGCGACGGACAGGGCAAGGAAAGGTGGTAAAAACATCTGGGAAGGCTCGGGAGGCATCGGAGAAGAAGAGAAGCATCAATCCTTGCACCGGTAACACGATAAGGAAGGTCGAGGTATCGAATTCCTTAGAGTCTATCATGTATAGGATTATGTTATCTTCGTCTCTTATTTTCTCCATGACTGAGTAGAGTCCCTACTGCAGGTAGGGATATCGGATTTGTATTGTATGAACAATGACTTGTGTTAATGCTTAGTTCTATTGATTTATTCTTGATTTTCGGTTCTACACTTAGCATTATCATTCCTACGCTAGTGCTGACCGCTCAGCGACATAGGATTTCAGACTTTGCTGGAAGGTTAAAGGATGAATCCGAACTTGTTAAGTTGTAGATTAAGTTTGGCTAATGAGAATCTGGCCGGTCGGTTAGTCATCTTAGGGATAATGATTGTGTTCGTAATGCTGCCATGGTACGGGTTAATCACTGCTGGAAGGTAGGGTTGCACGTATCCATCGTTAGGAGGTTTAGGCTCGGAAGAATCACTCCTCACCTTAGGGCATGAATTTCCCGTTGTCAAGAATAGTTGATAGATCTATGATTCTTAGTTGTTTCATCTATGCAATTCCCGGTATCCCGTACACCCGTAGTGTTTACCATATCTGACTTTATCCCCAACCTAGTTTCGTTGTCACCCTTTAGGTTAGTTTTAGGAATTTAGAATCACATCCCCTCTATCCTTTTCAGTCTTAGTTTAGTTCTATTCTTAGTTTAGCTGCTTTAATCCCTAGAGATCGACCCTGGTACTACACGATCCGTTACACTGCATTGAAGTACTTAAGCAATGCTTTAGTTTTTTGTTTTGAAGAACAAGGAAAAAAACAAGTTAAAAGGGTAAGGGTTAATTTGGTTTATTTATAATTGTGTATAGCGTGTATTTTCACTATATATATAGTTTATTTGGTAGGTATTATAATCCGACTTCTTTCATATTTTTGATTAGGGAAGAGTTAATGGTTAGTCTAACATAATTTTAAATGCATTTAGTTGGCAACTTTATTTTGTAGTGCTTTCTCCTCTCTAGCTCAAAAGCATTTCAATTTTTATGTATACTAGGATAGTATACATAAAAACTGAAATGTTTTATATACTTTTTTTATGTACAAATATTTATGTCCATTTTAGAGTAATTTGAATTATTTATATATTCTTCTATAATGAAATTCGGCATATAAAAATGATTAAATTGGTAAATACTTAATTTATAATTATATATATAGTCTGTCATATTGTTGTTAACGTGCAAATTGATAAAGATTTTTACATATATGCATTATGATATATAAAGTTTAAGAGTTGTTATTAAAAAACTTATTTTATGAAAATGCTACATAATTGATTGTTTTCTTAGTATCCAAACATGTTCTAGATGTTATTTGTATTCTCTCAATCTTCAAACAAAAAATGACCAATATGTGTGAACTTTTATTAAAAATGGTAAAAGAATTGTAAGATATAATTATTACAGTTCAATAATAAGATTAAAGAAAAACAATTTGGATATATTATTTTCATAAAATGATGATGTAAAGAAAGATATGTATGTAATAGAAGTTAAAAAGAATAAAAAATAACTCATTGTAATATCTAATATTATTTTTAATGGTTTATTAGTTTTAGTAGTATATTATCTTTGTAGACCGCAAGCTATGGTTCATACTAGAGATTTAGTGAGGAGGGCGATTGTTTTGGAAGCAGCAGCGACACAAGAGAGGAAAAAGGAGAAGTAGGTGGGCTAGTGACAGTAGTTGAGAGCGTGAGATGGTAATTAGGACGACGAAGTTTTCGCTTCCATGATAACGAACGAAAGATCACGATTTCTATAATCATTTAAATAAATGAAACAATTTTTGATCTGCCATAATATTGACTGCATATCCACGACTAAAAAGGAATATATATATATATATATATTTGCATTTTTAAGTATTTTTATATATATAATTTGTTTACGTATATATTTATAGTATTGTTTGTTGTGAGATTGCATTTCAGTTGGCCATCTCATTCAAAACAACATTTGAAAACTAAAAAAAATTAATAATGTAACATAGTATGGGTTGAGTTAGACGTGAAACAAACTTATCAAGTTCCACGATAGAATGGTAATGACCAATATAAGTAAAGAATAATATGAAATGATTTTTACATGTGAAACCACTTATATTATTTAATTTATAATATACAGCTGAGCAATGCTCTTCTTCACAAGCATATCATAAACTCGATCCACTTTGCTCTGATCCATCATCTCCAACACACTATAAGAGAATCTGATTTTTTCCACACCCTCCTTTCAAACATCTCTTCCAACATTATCTGTAGCATTTGAAGTTATACTGCTGGAACCATTTTGATCTCCCAACACACACGTTTCTTTTGCAAAAACACTCCTTCTTCAGTTACCAAAGTCACAACCAAATCAGTCTCACACTTCCACGGGACACTCACACTTTCAGACAACATTTGAGACTTTACAAAGGGTACCTCTCTGCCTCAACCCTAGAATGACACCCTACTACCTACGCATCCTACTCCCTCCCATTTTGGTACAGTACATTTCTTTCTAGTACGAAATCCTTTCTAAGTTTTCTCTCGTCAAGCCTGCAAAGGATAAAAAGTCTTCTGCATCAATGCACCCACTCCATGGGAGATAGCTTTGTTTCGTTGAAATGCTGATCTTTTTGAATAGATACGCAGCACGCAGCTTCAGCTCGTGTTCTTTGAGAGTGTAAGTTTCTTTGAACTCCATCTCAGCTAAAAGTTTCTCAACATCGTTATCGTATTCAGAGTCGAACTCTTTTCTTTTTTGTTGTAATTACTCAATTCAACCAAAGAGTTGTTCGCTAAAGTGGCGACTTTTCCTGGCAGTTTCTCTGTTTTAAGCCAATCTCTGAAGTGTCTCAGAAGAATTAAAATGTTAATTATGGTCCATCCTTAAATGTGAATTACAGTGAACTCACTGAATAACATCAAAATATTGAACCTATTTATCACTTAATTTGCCCTTAGGTGGATCTGCACAATCTGTAGGTAAAAACATCCCTTACTGAAAGCCATTTAACTAAAACACCACAAAAGATGGAATGACATTTTGTAATTAAACGCTAGTCTTCCAATACATTATATGGGAAATAAATGCTGAAGAAAATGTATCATTTTACTCATGCACAAAGATATTCCAATACTGAGTTCTGATCATCACACGTAGATCAAATGAAAATTAAAAACAAAATCCTAAATTCATCTATTCCGACACTCAGATTCCCAAAGTCTGAAAATTCTGAACGAAGATCACAAAAAACACTTCATGTTCAAATTGAATTACAAATTGAAAATCTCCACATCCAAGACTGAATCAAGGGACCAAGGAAACGTACCGGTAAAGAGTTCTATTTAACCGTCGGGTTGAGCTGATTACACCACCGGAGGCGACAAGATTTTCTAGAACGACCAAGAATTTCACGTGCGATCAGGCTCCAGTTCCAAGCTCTAAACTTTCCCACGAGCTGACTAAGTACCATGTCCTCCTCTGATGACCACGATCCTTTAACTCGTTCAATAACTCTGTCGTTTGTCCCCTCCCCCGTCTCCACTACCTTCGTTTTTTATTGTCTCCCACAAACTCTGTATTTGCTTCTTCTGCGGTGTTCCATCATTGCCTCTCACGATTATTCTTATGATGCTTCTTGTTCATCAAGCAAGAAAAGTTCACAATGATAAGGGATAAACATGAAGACGAAAGGACAAAACAAAATGTTGAACGTGTAAACGTGGATAAAAAATATTGAATGTGAGAACGTGGAAAGGGAAACAATAAATTATAACAAATAAATTGAATGTATTTTTTAAAATATTTAGATTTTTAATAGAAAAAACAAAATGTTGATGTGGCAAAATTATGGAAAGAAAGACTTTTAGCAAAAATATTTATCTTAAAATAATAATATACTAAAATTATTCTAGAATATCATAAATGGTTGATAATTAACTAAAATGTTATATTTAATGATATTTTAATTATTTGTAAAATTTTATTTAAATATAAATTATAAAAAGTATTAATCTATTATATAAAAAATAAAATATTTAATAATATGATATATAAATGGTTTATGAATTCACGTGAAAATAATTATTCTTTTTCCATTATAATCCAACATATAATGTCCAATATTAAAAATGACAAGAAACTATTTGAATATGTAATGAAATGAATTGAGAGAAAGAGTTGAGGAACATAGAATATTCACTAAAAATTATAAAATTAATTAATCTTATTAAAAATTAAAAGTTATATGATTTTTTCCTGTATGCCACATTCAGATTTAACCCATGTTAATTCTGAGTTATAATGGTGGTTTGTATAACTAATATAAAATATTATTATTAATTTAAAGTAATATATCGTTTTATTTATTCATATATATTACAAAAAATTTGCTATAATAAATATTTAATATTTTTTTAAGTGATCATTTACTATTTGATGTTAGGTTTTTTACTGGACTGCCACATCATCGCTGAGTTGACGGTACCAAAATTCAGCAAATATAACTTAAAAAAGTAATTATCATTTTATTTGTATTATAATAATTTTTCTATATTTAATATTTTTTAAGTGATCATTTATTATTTGATGTTAGGTTTGTTGACTGGACTATCACATTATCGCTGAGGTGGCGACACCAAAATTCAGCAAACTTAATTTTTATTATATAAGATTAGGATGGTACGACATATAATTTTTCTTTTGTAGTTTTATAATAAAAGAAATAGAAAAAAATGTGAAGTCATTGATCAAAATTATTATTTTTTATTGTATAAATTGAAAATTCTATAACATATAAAATTAGAAACATATAATAATATAATGTTATGGAAGAATAATGTTTAGGCAATATTATAGACAATGTTTATATGAAATAATTTCAATGAAGATGAGTGTATGAATGTGCCCAGAAAATAAAAATATATTTTGAAAACTATACATCACACGTATGTATATATGCTTGATCAAATTAGATCCATTGAATTCTACGTGTTATATGCAATTTAATCAATTAAATCAATTGTTACACTATGTATATATAATTAAAGGTGTATCGATTTTTGTTTTTTCCAAGATGATTTTAATTACTTTAAGATGCATATTTTTTTTGTAAATTGGGAGGCGAAGAGTTTTAAATTATTAAATTTGTATGTATTATAAGATGTATTTATTATTTTTTATTTATTCATTTATTTTTTTAAATATTCATTATGGCTTTTAAATTACGCCATTCGTTTACCCTATCTGATTCCTCAATTCGTCGTTTTGTTTTCTAAGCAAAGCTTAACATGATTTATAATAATTGCTTTTAGTTTTACATTTATGTTCATTTTAAATACGCTCACCATCCCAAACTTCAATTTCATTCTCCAAATTGAATAAAAAATAATATTTCATCGTGAATGATAGCGATTGAGAAAACTCCTACATCCAAATCCACCGAAATCGGCGCACATGTCTTCCTCCTCTTTACCCTCAGAGTCGCCCTGGGTTTGATTTCCCCTCACTTAGTGTGCTTTCATTTTTATACTCACTTTGTGTGCTTTAATTTTTATATATGTTGTACTTTATAGCCTATATTGATCTTTTGCTATCAATGAGTTTGTTGTAAAGTATTGTGTGTCATTTTTTTTTTTGCGTTATTATATTGTTTTAGGATTTGCAAAAACCTTACGTCCAAAGTTCTCATGATGAAATCCATCTTCAACTATAAAACCTTGAAGTGGTCAATGTCATAAGGTTGAGATAAACGTGGTTTGTTATATGTAACCATAAAAGATTCTTCAATGTAAATCATCATCAACACCTAACCAGTACAAATTTATAGCATCATATGTGTAAAAGAAGATTATTGTTATATAATGGTATTACTGAGATGTTCATGTTTCTTGCAGAATGCTTTAGAGAGAAATGATGTTAGATAGCATTTTCCAGCATATGCCATTTGTCTTAAGTTCGAGTTGTTGTTGATGATTATAAGTCAAGTGCAATGAAGATTGTAGTGAGCATCATATAATTGTTCAACAAACAACTTAAATCATCCTTGATTTGTAAGGTGACCTTCCTATAAACTATAGAGTGTTTCCTTTGTCGTTGGAAAGTGAGTATCTTCTTGAGACTATCATATTAGATATGAGTTAAAACGTTGCATCAAAGGTTATAAGCAGACTTTTTCACATAGGTTTTCACTGACATTTAACAAATTCTAATGTTTGACTTTTATCAACTTATATTCATAATCCATCTGGTGGAGATAACTTGCATAAGGTTTGATTGTTTCCCTCAACGATGGTAAAAGAACAAGCTAAGAAGCTTCATTTGGCATCGATTCTGAAGGATTTTCTTAAACAAATCAATGTTCGACCCAAAATTGGTGTTGATTCCAATTCTAGAAAAGTTAACAAAGCTTGTACGATCATCTATTCCATGTTTTACATTTTCTTGTATTGTACCAATTTCATTATCATCTTTTTCTTTTCTTTTCTTTTCTTTTTGAATTTAGAAGATGGGTTTTTGCTATTAGGGTTTCTGATGGATCAATCGAAAATAGTAAACCAACTTGAAAATTCATTCAGCAAGTTGAAATTCATGCTAGATTTTAGATTCATAAATATTAATTTTCTTAAAGATTTTTAAAATAATGCAATGTTCAAAGAAAAAAAAAAGGTCACTACTATCTCTTGAAACACAATGATTGGATAGACTTTGTGCAAGAGAATTTCGAGAAGAGAGTTATTACAACTTTTTATGAAGTTTGGAATGAAGAAATGTGAGGATCATAAAAATGTATAGATGTGTCTAAAATTAGTTATATTCACCGTAAAAATAGAAAAAATCTAAAAAATGACCATATTTTTCTAAAAAATTATATATTAATATTTTTATTTGACTAATGTTATTAATTATAGTTTGGTGTATTTAACATTCACATTATTTAACACTTGCATCAAACAACAAAAAAATTACACAAATGAAAAACTAAAGCTAATCAAGAAATTTAAAAGGATATTTTAGCATTGAAATGTATTCTAAACAAAATCTTTTGTATGCATATATATCTTTTGGTTATGTTATACAATACTTGAATTCAATAAATATTTGTGTGTTTTTTCTTTACATTTGTTTTATTATATACATTTTTAAAAGTAACTTTTGTAAGCTCATACAATAATTATACAATACCTTTTATTTTTGTATATTTTATATGTAATATACATTATTATTATCTACATCAATTTCATCAATTGTTCACCGTCCTAATAAAATTAATACATTAAGTATGATGATGGACTTAAAATAAAATAAATAATTATATACTTAATTAAATTAAAATATTTTTATTTATAAGACCTGCATATCGCACAAGTTCAGATTCTAGTTTTTAAAGAAAAAAATAGTATTAATCCTCTTGTTTTCTACTTTTAAATGTTATATTATAATTGTTTGAAATTTTGGTTATATTTTGATTATTTTATATCATGTGTGGCAGATAATTTATTTATATGTTATATTCTAAAATGTAATTTTTTGTTACTTTGATAATTTTAAAAATTATAACTTCAAACAAACCTATATGATCAATAAAATTTGATGGTTTGAATTAGACTTAAATATTTTTGGACCATATAAAATTGGATAAATTATACTAAAAAATTGAGCTAGCCATGTTACATTGAGGTGGACTAGTTTAATAAACACCTCTAGGTGGACTAGTTAAATGATCTGAAAATCTCTCAATTATTTTTAAATTTTCGAAAAACTCTTTAAACTATGTTTTGTATCTCAAACCCTCTTAATAAAAACAATTATCGCAAGATATTTGAATTGCCTCCTCATGTTTCAAAAGCTCCATGTGTCACGTCGAATTGATCAATGCCTTAACCACTACAAGATAATTATCATTTTTGGACGGATTTTACAGACTAAAAGAGTCAACCCTAAATTTCGAGATGGATTAGGGACGTCTTAAAGATGGAAAAATAAATTCGTCCGCAAATTTACAGACCGCATTGTAGTCCCTAAGTCGTCCGTGATTGCGGACGGATTTAGGACCACATTCAAGGGTGTCCGCAATTTGCGGACGGCTATACCGTCCGTCCGTCCGCAAATTTTGGGACGTATTCGGGACGGTTTGTCGGGAAATATTTGTTTTAGTTTGTAATTCGTCCTTAATCGATCCAGAAATTTTCTATTTAACCTCTCCTCCTTCCATCCGCTTCTCACACACAATTCTCATATATTTCTGTACATATCCTGTTATCATTTCTAATTATAATGGCATCATCGTCGAGATCGAATATTTTCATTTCTAGACAGTGGATGTATAGAAGAATTGATCCGGAAACTCAAGGTGTATCAAAGGAGTTTATAGAAGGCGTTACACAGTTTATGACGATGGCGATAAATTAACAAATTTATAGAGAAAACGGTAAATTGATTTGTCCATGCGTCAAATGCAAAAATTAAAAATTTGTTAATGAGAGAACCGTTTGGAATTATCTCTATTTAATAGGGTTTACTCCAAATTATTTTATTTGGTTATCTCATGAAGAGAATTTTGCACCATGATCTAGTAATGTTGTGGAAAATTTTAGTAGGGGTATTGTACATCATGAAGTGTCTTAGACTTTTCAAGATGTAGAAATGAACCCTTATGTAGAAATGGTGCAAAAATGTATTCGTTGAAAGAAATGAAGATGAAAATATTGAAGAAGATCCGAATGAAGAAGTGAAAAGTTTTTTTGAAATGTTAGAAAGTGCTAGGCATCCACTTTATGATGGTTGTAAAAGTGGTCTTCCATGGTTGTTTCTATCTGCACGGTTTATGAATTTGAAGACTGAAAATAATCTTTCTGAGAATTGCATGGATTCTATATCGCAATTAGTAAGAGATTGTCCAAAGATAATAATGCAGTTGAGTCATATTATAAAACAAAGAAGCTGATGAAATCATTGGATTTATTGTCATATCAAAAGATTGATGTTTGCCAAGACAACTGTATGATTTTTTGGAAAGAAACTTCGGATTTGAGCATTGTCGATTTTGTGCAAAGATCGATTTTATTTGACAAGGAATGGAAAATTGGTTCCGTTTCATCGTATGTGGTATTTACCAATTACAGACATGATAGAAAGATTGTATCAATCAGAGAAGACCGCAAGTGACATGAGATGGATGATGAGCATTCACGTCATGATAGAGAAATGTGTCATCCCTCAAATGGTGAGGTGTGGAAACACTTTAAAAAGGTATATCATGATTTTACAACTGAGAGTTGAAACGTTTATTTAGGCCTTTGCACTAATGGTTTTAATCCATTCGGGATGTCTAGGAGAAATTATTTGTTGTGGCTAATTATTATGACACCGTATAATTTACCACCAGATATGTGCATGAAGCGTGAGTTTTTATTCTTAACAATATTGATTCTCGGGCCTAATCATCCGAAAAGAAGTTTGGATATATTTCTTCAACCACTGATTGAAGAATTGAAAAAATTGCGGAAGGGTGTTCCAGTGTACGATGTTTCGAGACGACATAATTTTATATTACGGGTGCTTTTATATGGACAATAAGTGATTTTCCAGCTTACGGTATGCTATCTGGATGGACAACGCATGGCTTGACCATATTGCATGGGGGAAACATATGCTTTTCAGTTGAAATATGGACGAAAGACGAGTTGGTTTGAATGTCATCATCGTTTTCTTTCTCCTGGTGATACATTACGACAAAACAAGAGGAATTTCAAAAGGAATATAGTTGTACGGAAATCTCCTCCTCCAGTTTTGACCGACGAAGAGATATTGTATGAACGACTTCTTGCTTTGTGTATTCCTAGGAGTATAGATTGCAGAGAGAACAATCATTCGAGAATTGATGGTTACGGAATTACCCATAATCGATACAAGAAGAGCATATTTTGGGATCTGTCGTATTGGAAAAATCTGAAGCTTCCCCATAATCTTGATGTCATGCACATAGAGAAAAAATTTTCGATAATATCATCAATACGGTACTGAATGTCACAGGAAAAACGAAGGATAACATCAAATCACAGAAGGATCTAGAAGAGTATTCCTCACAAAAGGAGTTACATATAAGTGAAGACGGTAAAACTCAAGTTCTGATATTCAGATTGTCGAATGATGAGAAATATAAATTTTTGAAATGGTTGAAAGAAGACGTGAAATTTCCTGATGGTTATGCGTCTAACATCGAAGCTGCATCGATATTCATGGAGGAAACTTATTCGGAATGAAAAGTCACGATTGTCATGTATTCATGCAAAGACTACTTCCCATATGTTTTTCTGAATTGATGGACAAACATGCACACGAAACAATTGGAGGTATCATTGATTATTTTATTTATATTGTATAATTAGTGATTAATAATTTACAGATATTAATTGTTAAATAATCTAATTAATACTTGAATTTTCAGGTATTGGCATATTTTTCCGATATTTTTGTACGAGAAACTTAAGTGTAGATGTGGTTCGTATACTTAAAAGTAACATGGTTACTATACTATATGCAACTTGGAGAAGATTTTTCCACCATCATTCTTCGATGTTATGAAGCATCTGACAGTTCATCTACCACACAAAGCCGCATTAGGAGGTCCAGTTCAATTTCGTTGGATGTATCCATTCGAACGATTTATGTTCCATCTGAAGAAAAAAGCCAAACAAAAAGAAAAAGCTTGTCTAGAGGGTTCAATTTTAGAACAATACGTGAATGAGGAGATATCGTTCTTCACTTCTTACTACTTCGAGCCACATGTTCAAACGTGACGTAGAAATCCAGACAGATGTTTTGACGGTGGTGTGGCATTTCCATATCCAGTACCAGATGTTCCAAATCTATGGTTATCACAACGATATCTACACATCGCACATACGTATATTTTACTAAACTGTGAATATTTATGCCCTTTTGAAAGGTAACATCCAATAAATATGGATTCAATTGCGTATGCGTACTTTATTTGTAATATTAACATAAATTTTCTGACATTTTTCAGGATGTTTAATGATGTATTGGAGAATACATATATGAATATTGATGAATCTCAACTCTAGGAACTTAAAGAAAGAGATTTATCCACATGGATAAGACAATATGTAAGTAAATGATAGATTAATATTAATAAGTTACTTTTATATATAATACACTTTATCGATGATTGTTTCATTTGTAATGCAGATTGAGATTGACAATCACCCGTTATGGCTACGAGATCTTGTTAAAGGACCAATTGTAAAAGTTACGAGTTGGCCAATGTATTTTACACGTGGTTACAACTTTCATACTTACGGGCACGGAAAATTGAAGTCAACTATGAACTATGGTGTATGTGTGAAAGGTGAAAGCTATTGTGAATCGACCGGCGAACCAAATTTATATGGGATTTTGAAAGATATTTTGCAATTGGAATATCCAGGTATCATTACTAATCCAAAAAAAATCTTATCCATACCACGTATGATATTTTAGAATATATTGACTTATATTTACCATTTTTTGTAGGTTACGTCGGTTTAAGAGTGATGCTATTTCGATGTGATCGGTTCGATCCAATAAATGGTCGCGAAACAAGAATAAACCAATTAAGCGTCGTAAAAGTTAACTCTACACGAAGATATGCAAACTACGAGCCTTTTATTCTTGTGTCACAAGCCGTTCAAGTTAGTTACGTTTCCTACCTACATATGAGACGATCTTCAGGTTGGCGTTTGGCAAAGAAGATAATTCCAAGGGGTAAATTTATCGACAACACAGAAGAACAACAATTGGCCATGCAACAACAAACCATCGAGATTGTTTCTATTGATAAAGTTATTGTTGAAGCATTGGCACATGGTGAAGTTGAACAAATTGAAGATGAAGAGATAGAAGGAAACGAAGAATATGAAGAATTTGAATCAAATTCAAAAACACAAAAATCGACGAAAAAATTATGTGATTCTGAAGATGATTAATGTTAACTTGTTATCGGATATTTTATGAATTGTTCCCATCCCGTCCCTCAGTCGATTTCCATCCCTCGGTCGATTTTTGTCCTTCAGTCGATTACCATCCCTCGGTTGATTCTCGTCCCTTGGTCAGTTCCCATTCCTCGAGTTACGGACGGTCGCGGATTGCAGACGGCATTGGGACGAGGCCCTTGTTCTATTCGTAAGTTGCGAAAGGGACGTGCAGACCATTCGCAAGACGTCCGTAAGTTACGGACGGGACGCGACGTCTGTCCGCAAGCCGTCCGTAAGTTACGGACGGGACGCGATGTCCGTCCGCATTTGCGGACGGTATCGGGATGCGTCTATTATTCGCCGTGATTTCAAACGGTTTGCAGACGGTCTTCGCGACCTCGTCCGTAAATCTTTATAAATTTCTCGGCAAAAACATCGTTTCCCTTGCCTTGTCCAGCCGAAAACTTTGCCCAGCCACCAAAAACTTTCGCCCAGCCACCGAAAACTTTCGCCGAGCCGCCGCATCGTGCAGCCACCGTTTGTCGATTCTCTCCGAGGTAGGGGTTCCAGCCGTCCGTTCAATTTCGTTTTATGTTTCAATCTCGTTTTCAAGCCGTTCGTTTCATGTATAATTTCAGCCGTCCGTGCATTCCGGCCATCCGTCAGTTCAGCCGTCGTCAGTTCTGCACTCAATTCTACCGTCCATTCAGGTTTCATTTCAGTCGTTTCATTTTGTTTCATGTGGAAAACGAACCATGTTTTTTCCTAGACGAGCCATGTTTATAAGTATACAAGTTATTAGGTAATCTGTATCGAAATAAAGGTCGATTCTGGTTTGTGTTTATGGTGGATGAATAGGTATGTAGGTAAGGTGTTCGATGAAATGTCTATGAAACATATATTAAGTTACGGCTAAATTATATGATTAGTGGTGGATATATTATGTCTAAAACATATATTAAGTTATGCCAAAACTATATGAGTTATGGTTATAATTTAGATATATATTAAGTTTTGTGAGTTATAAGTTATGATAATAATCTAGTATTAAGTTATTTAAATTACATCAGTTATGGTTATAATCTAATATATTTCGTTTAAAAACATATATTAAGTTATATATTTTTTAAAATTAAAAAAATACATATATTAATTATATGTGTTTTTGAAATTATATTACAATTAATTAATGTTTAATTAGAATTAAAATTTTTAAAATAAACATTCAATTAAAACTTTATAAAATATTTTAATTTAAAATTTTAGTATGTCGCGTCGCGTTGGAAGAGGTGGTAACACCAGAAACCGTTCAACATCTGAGGAAAGTGCCAATGGCCCATCTCTTCCACAACACCAGAGACAGTCAAATACGGTATTTTTGGATTTTATGAATCTGAATTTATTTCCGAACACTAGATCAGCACAATATATGTCGTATCCCTTTTATCAATAGATGCTACCACCGGTCGAGCCAATGATGCATCACGAGCCTCCGATGCATCAGGAATCAACGGTGGAAGAAATTTTAGCGATGGATGAGGAAAGACGTAAACTTCCTCGTATAGATCCAACTCGTGTAAAGGGCACACTTTGGTACATAAACTAAATTTAAATTTAACTTAGTAACTACTTAATTGATCAAGTCTTAATTTACCTTTAATTTTTTTTATAGGTTTAGTTTCAAACAGCTTAATCGTCATGTAACAAAGACGATAAAAGCTGATTATGATCGTCCATGTTATAACTGGATACGAACTGATCCCCATCTCAAGGAACGGTGGTGGAAAGCTTTCATGGTATGCTTTTATTAATATTAAGTTCACTCAAAATTTAAATTTTAAAATAATATTTCAATAAATAATTATTTCATTATTTTCAACAAAAATTTTATTGGAATCCTACAATAACCGGACTAGTAAAGTCTGAATTTGAACAAGGTGCGAGAAAACACTCAAATCTCTCGTGGATAGATGCCAGGGCGAAACATATTCACGACGTTATCTGAACATGGCATCAGAACGAGTGTCCCAAATCCCGCCGAGAGAAGATGGGACGCAACCTACTCTAACTCAAGAAGAATACAACGAGATGTATTTCGAAGTAAATTAATTATAATTTTACAATAAATTTCTTATTGGTAATTTTAAATTAATTTCAATATTTTTTGTTGCACGTAACACCGTATAAAGTTCGTTTATTTGGTCTTGGAGGAATGGTATCAAAGATGCAAGAACAATTAGTACAACAAAGTTCATCGTTCAACGCTCTAGAAAGAGAAGTTGAACGATCAAGAAGGGAACGTCAACAATGGCTTAGGATGATGAAAGAACACATGTCCAATATCAATTGGGATACGGCCGAAAACAGTGATTCTGATGACGACGACGATAATTCCCAATTACCACCAACAAGCTTGTAAATACATAATGTTAATAATGTATAAACACTAACTAATTATTATCAATATAAAATTTTAAATTTATTTTAATGCGGACGGGAACAGTGTTGTCCGCAAATTTTAAAGACGAGACACGATCCGTCCCAAAATTCCAAGTTGTTTTTCCGTCCATATCCGGGTCGAGTTTCCCGTCGATTTCCATACGGTCTTGTACTCCGAAATTACTAACGGTTTGCGGACTACTTTTTCTGTTTGTATTTGCGGACGAATTGCGGACGGATATGTTTTTGCGACGCGCGCTTGCGGACGGATTTTGGACGTCTTTAATCCGTCTCTAAACTTATTTAAGGACGGATTTGGGACGGATTTGTCAGTCTGAAATTCTTAAATTTCTTGATGACGTGGTGTTTATATGGTACTATGATGGCGAATATACCTTGTTGACTTGTCATGTCCGATGCTATGTCAAGTGCAATATTTTTTCTACGTTAAAGGGAGTTTGAGATATAGGTTATGGTTCAGACCATTTTGCCTACACATATGCATATATATATATTCATATATAAATATACACATATATCTATGTATATATATATTTATGTATATTTATATTTACACATATAAGTGTATGTGTTAAATATGTATATATATTATGAATATTATGAATATATGTGTACATACATGTGTCTTTATATATATATATATACACGTATGCGTATATAGGCAATATGGTTTTGAAAAACCCATTAATCATCCTCGAACTTTTGGAAGCCTCCATAACCCATGTCTTGTATTATAAACTTTCTTAACCGCTAAAAAATTATCCATGACGTAACATCTAAGAGGGTAAGTCAACAAATTTTTGTCAGATGAGATCCACATAAAATATCATGTCAGCAAAAACATAAATGTTAAATCGTTTGTTAATTTGACGTGGTACAAAGAGTTTTTGAAAAATCTCGAGATGGTTTAGAAGTTTTGAGATATTTTTTTTTTGTTTAGAGGATCTAAGATAAAAGGTGTGATTTTAGATAGTTTTTTGGAAAATCTGAAAGTTGTTAAAGGATTTTTATGTCATCTAATCTAAAAAATGTATATAAAGAATAAATATATATATATATAAAAGGGAGGTTTTTTCATCTCCTCTCATGCTATCACGTCAGCAGCTGAGAAAGAAAAACCTCCCTTAACATTGTATTCATATTATTAAACTCTATCAATTCATTCATTGCATCTCTTTATTTCCTTTTATCTTCTCAAATGCATGTGTCTCTTGGATTTATCCGATTCTCAGATTCTTTTTATGGCTCCTCAAATACCTGTATCTCCATAAAACTCACGCTTAAAGCTATCTATTCACTCTCTCAATCTCCTCAGTGTAGACCACTCACCCCGATAGTTAGTCGTCGCAACTTAAAAAAAAGACAGTTGCCGCCGCCGCGAGGCGAGGGACAGGACCGGTGAAAGATGCTTCTTTTGCAACCTTTATTCGCTTCGCGGGAGCCGTACTACCTGCCTAACCTTTCGCTCCACCTTGATCCGTCTTCGGCTCCGATTTGTGATGCCCAACAACTCCAAAAAGCCCTAAAATATCTTGCCGCCTTAAACTGCTCCTCAATTCTTAAGCCTAACCCTTCGCTCCACCTTCATTCGCTTCGCAGGAGTCACACAGCACAGCAATACCTCGACGCCACTCGCGGCGTCGGTTGGGGCAAAGATCACCTCCCTATTTCGCATCACAGTCCCAAGCCGGAGGCATTTTGAATCTGAATAATGTTAAATGGATGAATCATGTGAGGTAATAACTCCAGTTTCCATTACGCTCTGTATTTTCTCTGTGGTTTAATTGAAAATATGAAGACCCTATTAGCATTTCTTTGCGTGTAAAGAAAAAAGAGATGTATCTGATGTCAGAAGTGAAAGCTTATGACGACGATGTTGTTTCTGTGGCGTCTAACATTTCAGTGCAAAAAGGTCAAGGAAATTCCAGCCTGAGGACAGAATCTTCTCATTGTCCTCGGTTACATCAGTATGTGTTATATAACCTTCCCTCCCTCATAACACTATACCAGGGCTTTCCTTATTCTTTTACGCGTGTCAGCCGTTGTGTCACTGATGGCGTGAACTAAAACTTAATACTTCAAGATTGAAAATGTCAGAGGAAATATACGTCTATTGCTACGGTTACATGGTCCAAAACCTCAAACTTGAGTGTTAATCAGATAATTTTGGTTGTCCCAGTGAATAAAATGTCTCGGCATGCTTGATACCATGTATCGGGGGTATTGAAGGTTTTTTTTTTGGAAACTGTGTTGAGAACTTCTTGCTATGTAACCTAACTATCTTCGTATTTTCATGTATTCATCGAGTCTATTATTAAGAACTATGGTTATAATGCAACAAACGTCGATGATGAAGGTGGCTTTGCACCAAACAATCAAGTTAAGGCTTAACTTTTATCCATATGAAACCGCAGCTTCCATCTCACTTTACCTATGCAATTGCCTTTTGTTAGGTTCTGGTGAATAAGGGGTGACTTCAATAGCTCAAAAGTGCCCTCTACAAGGCTGGTTACGCATTAAAGGTCACTGTTTTTCTATAGCCTTGATGGTTTAGTTTATTGGACATTATCCACATGTTTTTCTACATTATCGGTACAATATTTTTTTATATTGGTTACTTATGTAGGGGTCACTTGGATCTTTCCACGGTGAATATGAAGATTCAGAGGCGGATAAGTTCTACGATACCACATCCTACTCATCTGATGATTAAAAATGTGATCAGGATGAAGATGAAAAGGTATGGGGTTTGAAAACTGACCTATTTGTATGTCATTTCCATGTGATTGCAGCTCATTTTCTCCTTAATTGATTAAGTTTTAAATTTTGAACCTCCACTTTCAATATTTATATGTTTCAATGTAGCTTGCGTTTTGAGTTAATGCTTGGAATGGTAAGTGAGATTTAAATCTTGGTTTTCCAATTTCATTTGGGTCTGTCAAAATTTTGTTCTGCAGTGTGCTGCATATCGTTCTCCTATCACGATGATGTGATTTTTAAATCAATCTTTTGTTTCCTAATCATGTTGTGATGAACGTTTCAGGTGAGTGAAGGCATTATGTTTGTCTGCTTTTACTTATATTTGGATTGCTTTGTTGGAATCAGATCTTCATCAAGTCATCAAAGCCAACAATGCTTTACCGCGAGAGCATTATCAATTTTTCTTGTACCAGTTACTCCGTGCACTAAAGTGTATTCACACTGGTAATATCCTTTTTCCCTTTGTTTTCATTTCCCTTTCGTTTAAGGAGTGAAGTTGTAGTTCTTATCTTTGTTTACCTTCCCTAAACGAGTTAAACCTTTTTTGGTCAAACAGTTGAACAATATTAAGCTTGCAAAGTAAAATATACCATGAGATTGTCTTTTATGTTTAAAATTCTACTGTCCTTTATCCAAGTCTTATTGATTTATTTCATAAATCCATGGCTGGATGCATTATAAATTGTTGTAGAGCCCTTATGTTGTTTCTTGGTGTCGTGGAAGTGCTATTAGTTCATATTTGCCTTTTCAAATCTAAAAATATCCTTGTGTCTGAACTTACGCCTGCTGACGATTCAATCCATGGTATTTATGTCATACTTTTGTTGCTGCTAATGTCTAGCTGTCGGGACCTGAAACCGAAGAACATACTGGCAAATGCAAACTGTAAACTTAAGATTTGTGATTTCGAGCTAGCAAGGGTTGCTTTCCATGGTACACCAGCAACAATCTTCTGGACATTAGGTTTACAAAGATGATTCATTAAGAGTTTCATTATTTTAATGAACTAAAATTGGTCTGAATTTTAATTACTACGTCTAGCGGAGTTGTCCTTATTCAACTTTTTTTATTTTGCAGGACTATGTTGCTACAAGATGGTATGGAGCTCCAGAGATTTCTGGATCGTTTTACTCTAAGTGTCTTCATTTCTTGCCAAAAACATCTATAATTGGTGTATTGTGATTCAACTTTCAAACCCATACACTTCTTGGTCGTGTAGTATGTTTCGTGAAGTTTGCCCCCCTTCCGTTCCAAGTTGAAACTATGCATCCATTTTTACTACTTGATTACCTGTGATGTATTTGGCTTTATAGTGTACACCTTCAATTGATATCGGGAGCATAGGCTGCATTTCTGCGGAGGTATTGATAGGAAAGCCTCTTCTCCCTGGAAAGAATGTTGTTCATTAGCTAGATTTGATGACCGATATGCTTGGGACACCTTCGATGGACACCATCTCCAGGGTATTGATCTTATTGTAAAAGAAATGCATTGAGTTCCAATAGATATAAACAAAGACTTACATTGAGGATAATGCTTGTGGCTATGTAGGTATGAAATGAAAAAGCATGATAATGCTTGTGGCTATGTAGGTATGAAATGAAAATGTTTGTGGCTATGTAGGCTATGTAGGTATGAAAGGAGGTATTTAACGAGCATGAGGAAAAAGCCACCCATTCCTTTCGCTCATAAATTTTCAAACGTGGATCCTTTGGCTCTGAAGTTGTTGGAAAGATTTCTTGCCTTCGCTCCAAAAGATCAGCCAACTGCTACAGAGGTTCTTTTTTCATTCTAACTAACATAAACTTTTCCTTTTATTTATAGAATTTTTCATGCATGTTTGAATGTTTGGATTCAAACATCAAATTGATCCTGTAATTTCCGTTTTGGTCAAGCACTTGCTGATCCGTATTTCAAGAAGCTGGCAAAAGTTGAGAGGGAATCGTCATGGGTTCCTTTACCTCCACTGACTTCGATGCAAAAATTTTATGTGCAGTGCTCTTGATCAATTTAGAAGATAGTTTGCGCATCTGGAAGAAATGAAGGCAAGACCGGGCCTGATTCTCCTTTGGAAAGGAAACATGTCTCTTTTTCCAGGTAAATTCATGTTTTCTTACATTCCATTGTTGACTTATCAGCAAGGATTAACCATATGATGATTGGTCATCTTAGTTGTGGAAGCCTTCACCCTTAGTTCGACACCTTCTCTCGCTGTCATAGCGTGACTCCTGCTCGCCCTGGATGCAGCTACAGCCGATCCCCGCCCTATCATAGTTCATGTCGCAATTCTCCTTACCATCAAGACTCACCTTATGGCAGACGTTCACCATATGCTAATGGGTATGATTTTTCTGCTCCACTTTACATCAAGTTCCAGACTTTACTGTATTTTCTGTATATAGAAATCTCTCAATCGCAATGTGGGATCTCAATTTGAGCCATGCGCTTGTCTTGTATTCCCTCACAGGTCTTGAAACTGGAATATAATGATAAAGGAGCTTAAAGTTACATCTTTTAGGCCATGTATGTATGCGCTACGTTTACTTGTTGCAATAGTGTGGAATTATATTAGACATTTAGATTTGGAATTCGACTTCAATCTCTTTTGAGGTTAAGCTATTCAGCATGTGAAAACTTTCAAGGTTGATTCTCAATTTCTATCTATTGGATGAAACATATATCCTTATACATATGTTTTATTGAATATTGTTTATGAAAGGTTCAGTCCAGTTTTGTTCTCTTTTGCTTTGTCAGGTAAGAAACTGCATATCTTCGCCACTGGCGCTGCATCATCTTTGTGAGGTAAGAAACTCCATGGTTATTGGCCAGTTTTCCTTTTCTTCTCGGTATGATGTTTGATTTTACCATAATCCTGGTTGTTTTAATCTACGGCTGAATCATCTTACCTTCTTCCGGGGTTATACACATCTTGTTCTGATCTGTTTTATTGTTACAAGTGAATGCAAGTGGTCAGTTCTGTGAGTGAATGCAAGTGGTCATTTCTTTGGTGTAGTTGAAATGATTGGTCAAGTAGATTTCGAGAAGAGTATGGAGTTTTGGCAGCAAGACAAGTGGACGAGTTATTTTCCTGTTAAGTGGCACATTATCAAACATGTCCCAACCCTTAATTACGATACATAATACTGGAGAACAATGAAAACAAGCTAGCAGAGACACACAAGAGGTAAAATGTACAAGCTAATCCTAATCTGCAACAAAAAAGAAAAAAGAAATTTAACGGAGGATATTTGATCATTTCGTTTTCATACGTATTTCTTGCACGATTTAAGAGACGTTTTCGATATATGTGTTGCTTTACGTATGATTCCGTATCCATTTTACTTGTTTTTGTGCTTTTCATGTTCTTACAGGTTTTTACGCGTATTTGGATCATTTTGGAGCTAAAAGGACATGCACGGAGCTAAGGAACAACTTCGAGGATCATCACGGGCTAAACGGGACGAGATCTAGCAAGAAAAGCCTCCACCCGGTCGGGCACAACTCATGCACGACCGGGCAAAACCTACGACCAATTTTGTGCACAATTTATGCACGACTCGGGCAAGCAAATACCCGACCAAATGTCTTGTACCCGAGCGGGTACATACCATGCCCGATCGGGCACCCCTTTGCAGCACACAACCTGCACGTTCCACCCTAGCCGCACCCGAGCGGGCACACTCAATGCCCGAGCGGGTTGCGACTCGAGAAAACAGCAAACTTAAGTTAAATTAACTTAAAACATAAGGGAACTCGTGGGGGCAATTAAGGCAACAATTGGACCGACTTAGGAGGCTTAAAAGGAGGCAGAAGACGTCATTAGAAGCAAGCTTACAGAGGAGATTAATTCAGTTCGTGATTTTGGAGATTCTTGCGAGGAGACAAGCGAGGAGCATTGGAGATCAAGCACCATCACTTCGGTTTTGTTTGGTTTTCATGTTCCTTAGACTTTCTACTTTGTTTATGTTTCTTTACAGACGCATGAGCGAGTAGTTTGTTTGTTCTAGGAGAAGGGATTAGCCCTTGGCTATCCCGGAACCACTTTTGATCTATTTTGAATGCATCTTCCCGTTTTAGTTCATCTATTCTCTATCTGTCTATGCCTTGAGAGAGGGTAGATATCATGTTAGGATCGTCCGCCTTAGATAGCTTTAACTGGGAATGCATGATAGATAGATTGATTGGCGGTTTCGGTAGTCTTGTGGTGAAACTGGATTCCTAGGACGTTTGTCTTATCGTTAGAACCCAAGTCTTTTATTTACTTTCAGTATCTCATTCTTCATCCATATTCATTCGTTAGCAAGTTTGATTCCTAGTTCGAGTTTAGATAGTGTTGTGTAGTCTCTGTGGGATTGACACCTAAAATACTACACACGTGTCGTGCACTTGCGGGTAGTTTAGGTTATTTTATTTAACTCTGATAACGCATCAATATTTGTTTTTTTATTACAGCCTTATGACTAACTCATGCCAACATAAATCTACATAGGTGAGATTACCTCAAGGGAACAAAATTCTGAACATCTTCAAGAACTATGCAACAAAGACCACCATTTTTTACAACTTTAATTTAAATGAGAGCCGCGAGAAGTGATTCAACAAAAGAGGTTGAGGTCTACAGTGCATAATGTTGGTCAAATAAAGGTTTCTTTTTGTCCCCTCATGCCTCTTATTTATCAAAGAATTTAATTGTTGCCAGGATTTGTAGGTTCTCTTTGTGGATTTGAGTATTTGTCTCCAAATTGAGTTCTTGATGGTGATTTGGTGGGTTTTAACTCTAAGAAATCTTGACATTTTATGTAAGCAGAATTGATACTAATTGGTGAAGATGTGATTGTTCATGTTCAGGTATTGGAATTCCATAATTTTCACTGATATAGGGTAAAGGGGCGCTTTGTGTTTTACGTCAGTTTTATATTTGGTGTTCGGGTTTTATTAATGAATGATTATGTTACATGAAATAGGGTTATTTTGTATAGGGAAAGTGATGACGTTTGAATGCTCATCGTGTTTCCTCGCTGTGTTGCTTGTGAAACTTTTCAGAAATTGAATGAGGTGATTAGGTCTTCTTCTTTTTTTTTCTTTTTTTTTTTTTTTGAGGAGGGAGCTATTGGGAAAATCTCATTATAGACTTGAGCTAACCATGTTTGGGGAAACTTCTGCGATGGGAAAAAAGCTAATGGACAAGCCCTATTAGAACTCCACCATTGCTGGCTAATATGTAACATGACTGCCCGATATTGGAATTCCACTGTTGATGTTGGTTTCTTTCGATTTTAGAGAACTTTTATGGTGTACCTATTCTTTTCTTTTAGTTTTCATTGCAATCTATTGTAGCTCATATACATCTGTTGTAACCCAATACATGATTATAATATATCTTTATGTAACCAACTATATACAACCAACATTTCACGTTCACACCTTCAAATTGCAAATTATAACCAACAAAATACGAGATCTGCAATTGGTTTCACTTTTAGAAATTCTTTTTGAGATGCATTTTTTTTAAAATAAATATTTTTATAAAGAGTGTCAATTTAAGCTTACCTGGCTCCCTATTTAACCGATAACAGTATGTGAATATCTTTTAGTGAAAATACCATTGTCAAAAAAAGTACAAGTCATATTCATGCAATCCAAAATACATATTCGAGATATACTCATATCGAGCATTAATTGGATTAGCTGATCGCAAAGAATATTTATCTGGTAAACAATTGTTTCATGATCTCAATAATAAAATTTATTTGTTGCTTGACTCACTTCATTTATTTTATCAACTTGTAGATTTTATTGGTCTTCTCATCACTATGTAATGATCAAACTTACACCTTCCAACTTCTGATCAACAAATTGAATTCGATTATTAATAAATAGGTGAATGTTTTATATTATGAATCCATGAACATATTATTTTATTTTTTCTTAAAACAATTGGTCCAATTTCTTATCCATTTCCTAAACAGGAAAGATGTCGTGCAATGCAATTTCGGTCAAATATTGGTATGATGATTGCTAAAGAAATTATCATGATCGTGCCAAGCGTTATTCCCAGAATGATAAATGGTATTAACAAAACAAAATGTCTCTTAACATTTGTAAATGACTTATTATAATTTCATGTCATTACATGTTTGTTTTATAAATATATAAATAAGTTGTTTGAAAATTGTTATTCACAAGGATCTACACCAATCAAAATGTGAAGATAATCCGATGAACAACGATCCTAATCGAGGAATATATATCCAGCGCAACATCTTAGCCTGTTAATCTACCATTCCATTGGTATATGCTTTACTGTTTGTGTTCATTATTGTTTGTTTTTTTATTTAAGGTTTTATATATTGAAGTTTTAGGGATTCAAATGAATTTAAGAAAGATTATTCCGAGCTCGCTCGATTGAAGGAAATGCATAAAGGACAAGATCGCGCAACCAAACGATGAAGTTTCTCTAATTCCCTTTTTCTAATTGATGATAATTGTGTGTTCTCTTCACTAAGGTCTGGCTGAGGCATCTGAGTTTCTTTGATTCTGGCGTTGGATATGTTTCATCTTACTGGATGGCACATGTGCGATCAGACCTGATTTTTTAGCACCCCAACCTTCCACCACTTTTCTTCTCGAGATCCTCCTTTCTTTGCCTCTCTAGGTTCTAATTGTCTCTTTCCCCACCCATATCCATTTTCTGCATCCGATTACATCTATTACCCTAGATTATTTGTGTTGGATTTGTAGTTTGTTAGAGAAAAACCATCACAGTCCATCATTTTTGTGGACTGGTGAATGAAAAGGAAGGTTATTATTGGGTTACTCATGATAATATCTTTCAAGTTTCAAATGAGGTTACTCCTATCCGTAGAACACCATGTTGACTCATAGATTTTCCTTTCTATAACTGAACTATATAATATATATTGCATGAATGAAATTGTAACTAAACTCTTAAACCTTTTTGCATGTATGGAAAGATCCGCCCGATTTTGATTTGGACATATAGGAGGAAGTCCAAAGTGACAATTGAATATGATAGTTTATTAGGTTATTTTCGTGTCGATGCTAAACGTAAATGATCACGAATTTTTGTTGATAAACAAATATATTGTTTCAGAATCATTATCTTAAGTTTGGTTCCTATTACTTGATTCATTACAGCCCAATGATTCCCATGTAATCCATTGCAAAAGCCCATCAAGCTTCAATCCTTTTGGAAACAAGCAAGTTTATGTGTTTGTTCCTGGTTTCCAGCTATCCTTCATAGAAATGTAAGCACTCGGAACCCATGAAACTATATACAACTCCATTATGTAATGTGATGTTGATGTCATAAAGGATCTCTATGGTAGAATTGTGCTCAATGATGGATCCCTAATGTTTCCATGCATAGTTGATCGTATGAGCTAGGAGATCACAGCTCTTGCACCAACAACATGAAGATTAAGGTGCATACACCACCAGAGATAAAAGACAGTGTTTAGATAGGAGGTTCAATCCTCACATCCTTCCAACAAGTAAAAACTAATTTAACTATTTTCTTTTATAATCATAATATCAACTTTTTGCATTGGATATTAATGTTGTTTCTTTTATCAAATGTGAATCTCAAAGGGTGAAGACAATGATTTTGGTCCAATAAAAGTTCACAGGACAGTGCTTCTACGTTCATAAGAGTCTTAAATAACCTGGAACAATCATTTGTGGTTCTAAGTGTTTCTACTTCATCACTATGTTGGTTTGTAACTCAAGAGTGAAACCATTTGAAAGACCTTCTCACTATCTGATACTGCTGCTTAACCTTTTTTTATCTTTTGTCTCACTATAAACTATCACTGCTAGAAAATTCAAGATTAGGGACGGAATTTGAGGACTGACATTTCCGTCCCTAAATTTAGGGACAGATTATATGCGGATTAGGGACGGAAAATGAAATCCGTCCCGAACCTGTCTCCAAATTTGGGTACAGAAGAGTCGTCCCTAATCCGTCCCTAATTGCGAACCAATTAGGGACGGATGAGTAAGGCGTCCCTAAATGGGGGACGGAAGTTTCTGCCGTCCCCAAATTGGGGACGGAATTTGTTCCCGTCCCTAATTTGAGGATGGAAGTTTCTACCGTCCCTAAATTTAGGGACAGGCAGATCATCCGTCCCCAAATTTAGGGACGACAGAAATTTTCGTCCCTAAATTTGGGGACGGATTTGGGACCGTCTCTAAATTTAGGACTTTAAAAACCATTTTACGGACGGATTTGGGACGATTTTTCGGAAAATTAATTTCTTAGTCCCTAATCCGTCCCTAATTCGTGTATAAGTAATCTATTTAACCCCTCAACCATTGGTCCGTTTTTCATAAGCAACTCTCATATTTTTCACCGCATATCTTCTATAGTGTTTGCGATTATAATGGCATCTTCATCAAGATCGAACATTTTCGTTTCTAGACAATGGATGTACAGAAGAATTGATCCAGACTCTCAAAGCGTATCGAAAGAGTTTATAGAAGGCGTCACATAGTTTATGACAATGGCGACGAATCAACAAGTTTACAAAGAAACGGGTACGTTGGTTTGTCCATGCGTCAAATGCAAGAATGAAAAATTTGTTAATGAGAGAATTGTTTGGAAAGAAGCATATTTATTTAAGAGGATTTACCCCGAATTATTTCATGTGGTTATGTCATGGAGAAAATTTTGCACCACGACCTAGTAATGTTGTGGAAAACTTTAGTAGGGGCACTATACATCATGATGAATTTGAGTCTTCTCAAGATGTAGAAATGAACCCTTATGTGGAAATGGTGCAAAATGTATTCCGTGAAAGAAACGAAAATATTGAAGAAGATCGGAATGAAGAAGCAAAAATTTTTTCTAAAATGCTAGAAAGTGCTAGGAATCCATGAATGAAGAAGCAAAAAAGTTTTTTTGAAATGCTAGGAAGTGCTAGGAATCCACTTTATGATGGTTGTAGGAGTGGTTTATCACAGTTATCTATGTCTGCACGTTTGATGAATTTGAAGACTGAAAATAATTTGTCTGAGAATTGCATGGATTCGATATTGCAATTAGTAAGAGATTATTTGCCAGAAGATAATAATGCAGTAGAATCCTATTATGAGACAAAGAAGATGATGCGATCTTTGGGTTTATTGCCATATCAAAAGATTGATGTTTGTCAAGACAATTGCATGATTTTTTGGAGAGAGACATCGGAGATGAGTAATTGTCTATTTTGTGGAAAAGATCGGTTTTATTTAACAAAGAATGGAAAATAGGTTCCATATCGTCATATGTGATATTTACCAATTACAGACATATTAAAAAGATTGTATCAATCTGTGGAGAACGCAAGCGACATGAGATAGCATGCTGAGCATTCAAGTCGTGAAGGAGAGATGTGTCATCCCTCATATGGTGAGGCATGGAAACACTTTAACAAGGTATATCCTGATTTTGCGGCTGAGAGTCGAAATGTCTATTTAGGCCTTTTTACCGATGGTTTTAATCCATTTGGGATGTCCGGGAAGAATTATTCATTGTGGCCAGTTATAGTGACACCTTACAGCTTACCACCGGATATGTGCATGAAACGAGAATTTTTGTTTTTAACAATAATGATTCTCGGGCCTAATCATCCGAAAAGAAATTTGGATATATTTCTTCAACCACTTATTGAAGAATGAAAAGAATTATGGAATGGAGTTCAAGCGTACGATGTCTCGAGGCAACAAAATTTTATGTTACGAGGTGCTCTCATGCGGACAATAAGTGATTTTCCAGCTTATAGTATGTTATCTGGATGGACAACGCATGGTCGATTGGCTTGTCCATATTGCGTGGAGGAAATAGATGCTTTTCAGTTGAAACATGGAAGAAACACGAGTTGATGTTAGAAGTATGTGTTGATGCTAGATTTGATTGGTTTGAAATTGAGAAATTTACGTTGAAATTGAGAAATTGAGATGATTGGTTTGGAGGTGGTATCGTAATATCTTAATTTCACATTTCAGTATGTCGCGATGCGTTGGAAGAAGCGGTAAAACGAGAAACCGCCCTCAGTCCGAGGAAAATGACAACCTTTCATCTCATTCTCGACATTCCAATTCAGGGTTTGAAGATTATATGAATCCAAATGTCTTCCGAAACACTAGATCGACACAATCGGGGCAATATATGTCATATTATCCGCAAATGCAACCATCACCCGATCTAGTAATGAATCACGACCCAGATATATACGAGGAACCAAGAGTGGAAGAAATTTTAGCAATGGATGAAGAACGACGCAAGCTTCCTCTTATAGACCCTGTTCGAGAAAACGACGGACTATGGTATGTATACTTAATTTCAAATCTCAATTATAAATAGTTAACTAAATGTTAATTTATCTTTCATTTTGATTTGTAGGTTTGGATATAATCAACTTAATTGTCACATAACAATGACGATAAAAGCTGATTATGATCGGCCGTGTTACAATTGGACACGTACCGATCCACATATTAAGCAACGATGGTGGAAATCATTTGTGGTATGTTTTAAAAAATTTTTAATTTTTTCAAGTAATTTAAATTACAATTTAAATATAATAAGCTTATTATTATTTCAGCAAAAATTTTATTGGAATCCCGCCGTTACCGGACTAGTAAAGTCCGAATTTGAAAGAAATGCGGCAAAGCGTCTCAAGTCTATCGTAGGTAAATGTCGGGAAAGACGAGAGACAAAAGGAAAACCCAATTGGATGGCGGAAGATATTTGGGATCAGATGTGCGCATATTGGGATTCCCTAGAATTTAAGGCAAAGAGCGAGCGAACAAGTAAATCACAGCGTTTTGATAGAGAAGGATACGGGATAAGCGTACACACGGCAGGATCTCGCTCTTTTGCGGAAGTATATGAAGATATGGTAAGCTTTATTCAATTTTTTATGCATGTATGTAAAATTAACATTTCATTAAACTATGTCTTGTTTATTTGTTTCAGGCGAAAAAGAAGGGATCCGAACCGTCGTATCTAGAATTGTTGGAACGTACGCACGTAAGAAGTCAGATGGTTCGTGGGTGGATCTCAAGGCGAAAAGCCTTCACGATGAAATTGAAAACATGGCAGCGGAGCGAGTATCGCAAATTCCCTCGAGAGAAGACGGATCACAAACTACTCTTAGTCAGGAAGAGTACAACGAGTTGTATCTCGAGGTAATAATGACATTCTACTATGATCTAATTTCACTATTTATAAATGTTATTAATTCTCGATATTTGTTTTACAGCAAGTTACGCCATACAAAGGTCGTATTTTCGGACTTGGAGCAATGGCCTCAAAACATTCAACTTCATCCAAAGGTAAAGAAAAAGTATCGGATTACGAGCTCCGACATCAAATATCCGAAAGGTTCCAAGAATCCGACAAACGCGTTGAACAAGCACTAAAGGAGGCTGAACTATCAAGAAAGCAAGCTGAACGATCAGATAAAGAAAGCAAACTGAACGATCAGATAGGCGAATGGAAAAGCTTCTGCGCATGATGAAAGCACAAATGCCTAACATCGATTGGGATGCAGTTCAGAACAGTGATTCCGGTCACGACTAATCGGAAATACTTCCAACGGCTTAGGATTAAAAATGTTGGTTATATGTATGCTTTGTAATTATTGTTATGTACTAATTTTTATCTTTTAATGTAATCGAACTTTTTTAAATTTTATTTTTTTATTTAAAAAAATAGGGACGGAAATTAGCCGTCCCTAAATTTAGGGACGGATCATTGTTGTTGTCCCTAAATTTAGGGACGCCTTATTTCCGTCCCTAAATTTAGTAATGACTAATTTACGTCCCTAAATTTAGGGACGACTGCAGCGGTCTGTCTCCAATTTTTAGGGACAGATAACGGTTCGTCCCCAATCCCGGGACTGTTTGGGGACTAATTTTTCCGTGCCTAATTAGGGACGGATTGGAGACTGAAATTTACGTTCCTAATTGGGGACAGATTGGGGACGGATAGCATTTGGAGACGCGCGATTGGGGACTACCGCTGGTCGTCCCTAATCCGTCCCTAAAGGGTAAGTACGAAGAAACCTTAGGGACGGATTTTTCAGTCCCTAAAACCTGATTTTCTTGTAGTGTATCTATCTACAACAACCCACAAAGGGTGAGTACGAAGAAACCTTATAAATCTATTGTTTAAACTTTTACATTGAAAATCAGAATTTGTGTGTTTGTATTGATCGATACATATATCAAACATAACAATTAAATTAATGAATTATGTATAACGTTTAAGAAACATATAATGTAATTATCAAAAAACCGTTTAGTTAATATAAAAATAAAAATTTGTTTTATCATAATTACTTCAACACGTTAAGGGTGAATATTTTAGGGGTGTATTTTTAGATTTTTAATCTGAAACATAAAATTCGTTTTTAACATATTTCTTTTAAAAAATCAATTATTGATATTTCTCTGTTTATCCTTTTAATTTTTTAACCTTAAAAATATTACCAATGCAAAATCAAATAATTATCCTATGCAAAACAAATTATTCTGTAATTTTTTATAAAAACTGAACCTACAAATATAAATACAAAAGCAATTGTTGATAGAAAAGAAAGAGAATACGAAAGGACATATTAATTATCTAATTTTATACATTTATAAATAAATGACATCTGTTTGGAGTTTTAGAATTGAGTTTAAGCATGAATTTATGAACATTTGATATATATTAAATGTTAAATATATGACTTTGAGCATTTGATTAATTCGAATTTAACTTTTAGCTTTGAATTTGATTTTGAAATTTCCGAATTTATGAAGAATCATGACTTTATTAAGAGATATGACTTTATGAACAATCATGATTGTTTGATTCAAATCGAATTTTGACTCCAAAAGATTTCTAAATCTTCTTTATTTTTTATATATTTTTTATATAGAGATTTATCATGAAAAAAATATTTTCAATTCATTCTCCAAAAATCTCTTCTTATCTTTCTTATAAATCACTCAAAATAGATTTAATATAAGACAATTTCTATAATCGTTGTATCCTCTAGACAAAAACAAATTCTGCCTTAGATTGTTGTTTATAGATCTAGATCAAAACTCGATATTTATACATTTATTTCTATTTAAAATTGATTATTTATTATACTCTATTATTATAAAAGATAGTTCCAATAATTATATGTAACTTCAAATTCATATTCATTACGAAAAAAAGTATCATGGTTCAAAGTTTTAAAATTTTTCCAAATATATATGTATATATATATAATTTTCTAAATTAAGATAAAATGGTGAAAGATATTGTTATCAATTGTAGTAATTTTATTTTAAAAAGAATTCTATACACTTCAAATTGTTTTGATTAAAATATGTCTTTTTTAACTTCAAATCCATTATGAAATAAAGTGTCATATTTTAATAAACTAAGATAAAATTTTCCGAATTTTTAAAACTTTTTGTAACTTCAAATCCATTATGAAATAAAGTGTCATAATTTTTCAAGTTTTCCGAAGTTTGAGTATAATTTTATAAACTAAGATAAAATGGTTTTTACTGATTATAATAATGGTATTTAAAAATATTATATAAAAATTAATGTTATCGGTTTAGGATAAAATTTTCCATTTTATCTCAAAACAATTATGAGCCTTTTATTATTATTATTATTATGATAATTAGGTAGAGATCCCGCGCGATACGCGGGTGATTATATTAATAATAACATTTATCGATAGAAAATGTAATTTGAATATCATCATGCATAAAATCGAATAATAATAAATAATTATTAAAAATAGAATATGAAAATTTATATACAATCCATAAAACTGAACTAATATATTCAAATAAATTTATTAAGATATATACATTCACATACTTATAGCTAACCTTCCCCAAATGCATTCATTTCTCTAAAACGGGTTTGAAAAAGATGTTAAACAGCGTACTCTTACCGGTTTACCACAACAATGGAAAAGAATAAGCAGAGTTGCTTAAGACAATCGATTAGCTTAATCTAAAAGAAAGAGGATACAAGTTTGGTTCTTATTCTAATCATTGCTTGTTATGGTTGTGAAAACTCTAAGGTGTATGAAACAACCCATTGTGCCTTAAAAGTGCTCTAGGACTCCCACTAGTACCTTGAAAATAACTCATTATGATAATTTTCCTAAAAAATTGCATTTTTGGTATTTGAACTATAAGGAAACACCAAACCCACCAAACCCAACAAATAAGTAGAAAAAATAGGTTGATGAACCTCTCATAAATGTCATAAACCATATCCTTCAGGATATCCAAACCTTCAGTTATGACATCTAGTTCTTGATCATACCACAAAATCATAGGAAAAACATAACCAAACTCATATTGGATGCAAAATAGCCCACACAAGACAATCCTTCTAACCAAAACAAAGCAGCCTTGCAAGATGAACGAAAAAACTCATATGAAAGATGCTTGAACTCTAAATCCCATAACAAAACCTTGAACATCATTTGCTTTTTTATTTTGAATCAAACAGAGACAAATACACGATATGAGCATTTAAAAGAGAGAGCGAAACTGGCCGTATCTTCCTGACTCTTACGACATAGTTTTAGAAACTAAGGCTTCCCAACTTTTCAAACTCGAGGAGACAAATGTTAAGTCCTACACTGAACTTGTAGATTTTAGTGATAGCAGAGGAAATAAACACTAAGACCAACAACCTTTGCAGGTCATACGTATATCTCTTGTAATAATGAGAATTAGGGATCATAGAAGCAACTCTCAAGCAAATGAAGGCCCCCTCAACAACCCACAAAAATACAGAAGTAAAAAACAAATAAATTGGCATTGAAATTTGAAGTGAAGTCTTATATGGTCCACATAATTCTTCATGTAAGGCATAATCACAGAACATATATGATGCGTAAATCCTAACACAAACTCACTCACACATACCCATCAACCAAAACCCCTAAAATATGCACAGAGCAGAAAAAATGAAGCGGTGCCTCTAAGATCACTTAGCTCTCCATCCCATAATTATGCACCATCATCCACCATGAGACAATATCAAAATCTAAAGCATGAATGACATAAATTAATGATAAAGATCACATCTTCAGCCACATACAAACATAATTCGAATAACAGCCATACAATAAACCCCAATGTTCTCGACCATATAAGCCACATAAATGGAATAGTAATGGATGTAAGAACCGTGCTTACCGTGGTGTGTAACTTGAATGCCATGCCATTATCCTTATCCTCGGATCGCAAGCAAAGCATCAACAACATAGATGAATGCACAATAATTTCCATCCACCAACTCTTGCATTTGCCTCCAAATATCCTACGCATCAATCTGAAGCAAAGCCGGTTCCTTCCAGGAAAAACCAACAAAATCCAAACCTCATTGCGTCCGGAAATAAAAAGAGAGAGAGAAATGCGTAGAATTTTTCGAATACTAATAGAGGGTTTGATCGGAAATGCGTATATACCTTGTAAACCGATTCAATCGGGTAATCATCCCCGAGCCTAGGATCGATTATCTTCCATAAACCATCTTTGGGATCGAGTTGTTTGAACACTTCATAAAACTGTAGAAACAGCAGATGCATAAACTCTTAGATTTCATTCATACATAGAGGTTTAAAGATTACTACTAAAGCATATTCTATCTACTAACCAAACCAACAAGACCTTTGAATTCAGAAGCGGATTCATTCAACTTAACAATGGCTGGCTTTGCAGAAATAAGCTCGTAAAGGACTACTTCGAATGCGTATACATCTCCTTTTGCAGAAACATCATCATAAACAGCCCTGTAGATCAATACCATTACCATATCGGTAATTGATGCACTCATGCTAATTTTCATTTTGCGATTATCGTAAGAATGTACGAAATGGGTCCGTGGTTTGAAAAGAAATGAGAATGTACTCACTCAGGCGGCATATAACCGAATGTTCCCATAGCACCACGAGTCGTCGAGCCTCCAACTTCAGTGAGTTTTGCTAATCCGAAATCAGCTACCTATAAAACGGGCAATTCGACAACTATGATACGAAAAAAGCTGTTTGCTTTTACACCATCAAGAATCATCTTTTACCTTTGCTCAGAAATTCTGATGTATCAAAATATTTTCAGATTTGATATCCCGATGAATATAAACTTGAACGTGTATAAATATCCCGATGAATATAAAAAGTTATCATACCTTTTCTTCTACTATATGTTTTTTTGGCAGTGAAGATAATGGAGACATTGAATTTTCAAAATACAGCAGGAAGATAGTGGAAAGTCGACGAAGGTGACTTGGAGAATCGAAGAGGTCGAAGGTGAAAATGAGGAATCGACACGAGATAATAGTAGGATGAATCATAGAATCGAGAAGATGCGTTTCCAAACACTCGCTCAAACCACGAATTATCTACGCAATAGCGGGACAAACGAAACATCATAGGCAAACGCACTTGGTAATCGAGTCGTTTTTCAAACACGAAACAAATCCGGCATATCCTGTGTTCTCCTCGACGAACAGCAAATCTTCATCGGAACCTCAATTTCATCTTCAGGCACCTCTGGAGGAGCGAAATAGTCCGGCATATCTGATGATGAAATAGTTAGGCACCTATAGAGAAGAAACGACAGGATTACCTCAAGGGGGAAGCGAAACCTAAAATCCAGAAGCACATATAAATTATGGAGAAGCGAAAGCTAGAACCCAGGATTGCCGGAAATTACAGAGGATTTATGGAGAAGAAACAGAAGGATTACCTCAAGGGGGAGGGGGAGAAACGACGGAACAGGTGAACTCGATGGGCGATGGGGGAGAGCGGGCAATCGACGGAGGAGAGGGAGGGCCGATAGAATTTGGGAGCGATGGGACAGAGGGGGAGACGCTGGAGCTGTTAATCGAAGGAGGGAGAGGGATAGAAGCTGAGACCTGCAATCGAGGGGGATCGGGGAAGACAATGGAACGGCCAATCGAAAGGGAAAAGGGAGTGATGTTAATTGAAGACCTTGAAAACGTGATTATTGATTGTCATTGAAGACTTTGATGCATAGCTCGAATATGCAGAGGAAGAAACGGTAATGGCTGAAATTTTTTTGTGACATTTTTTTTAAAATGACGTGGAGGCTGTGGGTCTTGCAAATGTAAGAACTTTTTTTATATATATGATTTATATTATATTTAAATACCCGAAAATAATCATTCAGTTTCCAATAAAATCTCAAGAGTAAATGTACCATGTGTGGGTCCACTCGAGAGCGTACTCACACGCGCGCCTCAAAGAGTGTGTATTATATTTTATATATACACACATAAACGTGAAGCCCTCTCTTTGTGCAACGGCTATATTCTCTTGCTTTTCCCAAAGGCTGGTATTTCAAATTTCGAAAATCTCTCTCTCTCGGCGATTAGGAAGAAGACGAAAATGGCGGAAACCGGCTTAGACATCGTAGATCGAGAGGCGGAGTTTCTCGCTTCGAAGCAGGAGACGGGATACGAGTGGGAACTCTTCAAGGAGAACGTCAGGCCACTGAAGAGAGGTCGAAACGTTCGCCTTCTCAACGACGCCCTCAGATCTCACGTTGATGATCAATCAAGGAAGAAGCTCATCGAGAAACGGAGGTATGATATAGAGATTTAGTTCGTGTCTTTGTTCCCGTTGCTTGCTCGATTCAGCGGAGTTTTTGTTCTTACTGTTTTCGGCGGTTCTGCGCGCGATTGTATAGGAGGTTGATTGAGGCGATCGATGAGTACGATGGTGATGATCCTCTCCAGCCATGGATCGAGTGAGTTTGTTCATCTTTCTCGTTTTCTCAAGTTAACAATATCAAACTGGGAAATTTTGAGGATTTTGAAAATGGGTCGTTGAAAGATGCAAGAATTAGCCTATTGATCGAACTGAATAGTTCAGATCACTGTTCACTTGTGAAAATATCGACATCCCTCGTTTTTGTGAAGCAGACTTTTCTTGGATAAAGGGTAAGAGGGTAAGTGAGTTGATGGAGTTAATTTGATTGCCTAATTTGTGGCCAAAAAATTTCCGTATCAATGGACTTTGTGAAGTACAGTTTTTTTATTGAAATATAATAGTGAGATTAATTCTTTTTAAAAAAAATTGACTGCTCAATCTGTAGCTTGAATTTCGCTCTTGTATGTCAAGGTGTATAAAATGGGTTCAAGAGACTTTTCCACCAGGGGGAGATTGCTCGGGACTGGTTGTGATTTACGAGCAATGCGTGCGCAAGTTCTGGCATTTGGAATGTTACAAGGATGATCTCCGTTATCTCAAAGTGTGGTTGGAATATGTATGTTCTCTTAGCTTCATCTTCCTTTGTGATCCTTCTTGTATGGACTTTAAGGTTTTCGCTTTTGCAGAGTTGGCTTATGGTACGATTTTTTTGCTGTAGGCGGAACATTGCGCTGATGCAGAAGTTATTTACAAGTTTTTGGAAGTCAACGACATTGGAAAGACGCATGCTTCATTTTATATTGCTTATGCTCAACACATGGAGTCCAAATCGAAAGTGAAAACTGCCAATGAAATCTTCAATCATGGGATATCTAGGTACGCCTCATCTGTCTGATTAACTTGATGTATGTATAATGATTTATGTCTCTATGATATAGAATATGTATGGGATTCGTTGCTTGCATTGAGTTGCTTAATATGATCGATTGCATCATATTATATTTACATATAGGTGGAACTAGGAGGGATTTGAATGGCTGTTTGTACTCGTTCTATCGACAAAAATGGAACTTTGATACGAATCAGTAGAGAAACTGACCGTATTTTATTGAAAATCAAAGGAAAAATCACAGGTTTGTGATGCTTTTGATTAGAGAGTGAGCCACTTCAAACACTCTTCCCCAATACAAAAATAACTGTCCAATAATATCAAAATAACTACCCCTTCCCCTCTATTTATACTTCATTTCATTACAGATAGACAACTCCTACCTGCACAAAGCTTACAGTCTTGCAATTGAAAAAACAACAATGACACTATAACAAAATAAACCACGTACCGTTTCAGCCTCCGAAAAACCACACGCAGTCCTTTATTGCTTCTTCTCTATTCCCTGCTGCTTCTGTTTCAATATTTCCCTGGTGCAGTAGCTGATTCCTTCTCTTCCTGACATATATTGCCATGGGCTTATCAAACTTGTTTTAGGTTTTCTCATAACTAAAGCAATACAGACTCTAGTAAGGAATCGAATTGGATACAAATAAACAACTGATCTCTAGTTGAACCATACATTTAACTTTACAAGTTATAATGCTAATGAGTTCTTGGAGGAATGTACTCTCTGACCGTGGCTCTATTTAAAGTGAAGTCTGTTGTTGATGGATACAGGTTCATATTCAATGTTTGTCCCATGATGACCCTTTGCCTTTCTTTGTTCGCAGAAATGCTCAGCCAGTGGAAAAGTTGAATGATGCCTACCAAAAATTCATTGTACGCTCAATGAGGAATCCCAAAACAGCTGATGAAGTATGAATTCTATATGTTTGTCTCTCTATTTTTTGGCCCGTTGGTTTCAACGTGAACATGAATATTCCATTTCTCCAGGATGATGCAAAAGAAAATGAGTTACCACCAAGAAGTTTTGGCACTGTATTGTCCAGGGGAGAAAACAGTAAGTACTAACTTTGTGAGAAGTTCTTTGATATTTTCATAAGCATTGAATTAAAAGAAAAAGATTTACCGCCAAGAATTTTGGCACTGCACTGTTTAGCGGAGAAAACAGTAAAGTATTACTTTGTGAAAAGTTTTAAATTTTTTCATAATCACTCTGTTACATGATACTGAATTTTGTTATATAGATGCAGGAAGGCAAACACTCGGAAGCTCAGACGTACCTGCAAAAAAATTGAAGGCAAACTAGTGAGGGCACGAACTAAGTTAGCTTTAATGGTTTCCAACACCTTTATCTTTCTCCGTGGAAACTCGTAGCTTTAGATATACGAGCAGAAGGCAAACATAAATGACACTAGAACTTCTAACAGTTGAACACTAGAACTGGGTAACTCAGTTAAGATCTTCCCAATGCACTTACAGTGATAAGAATCGATTTTGCAGCTCATCAAGGACTCCATTATCCATCTACAATGATAATGTTGCCGGTTCTACATTGGGACATCAACCAGACAAATCAAAGCCAGAGTTTGGTTCTTGGCTCATGCTCGGAGGCCGAGCTGAGAGGAACAAAGAAAATAATTCCTTGCCTGGCAAATGGACATCATTTAAGGTTTGCTGTTGATTAAACAGCTATGCTACACACTAAATGAATTTCTTGAATTAGATTACTGACAGAATATGTTCTCCCAGGTTCCTCAGAGACCCTTTACAAGAAGTGCAGCTGCTCCACCGCCTGCTGCTTCCTTCCAGGTGTTCCTCGATGAGGAATGTGAAGAGTAAGTATTAGAAGTAAATAATGCCTCAGGGTTCCGAAGTGGCTGTAATATGGTGTATAGTATCTTCTAACTCTTGTCTTACAATGTGTGATTACCAGAGAGGTCAAAAGGAAGGACGACAATACCAGATCATCCTCATCAAACCTGCCCCTTAAGGATGGTCATGAAATAAAGAAGTAAGCACAATTCCTATTTCAAGCAATATATTATTGTGTTATATAATGCTATTTCTCATGATGGTTTATGTCTCTAAAACTGTAGAGAAACCGAGTTATTGAGACAAGACCCTTTACGCAATTTCCCGCCCAACAGCTTTCTTCGATGAGTATGCTACTGCTCAAATATGTTCATCCAATATGTAGTAGTCGGGGGTCGGCTTTCATCTCTAAAGCTCTATGATGACCCCATGGTTTGCTTCATCTTCCGTCTCTACTCGTGTCAGGATTTGTGTTTCCTTGCATATTGAGTTTGATTGAATCTGTTGTGGTTGTACTTCTTTAGAGTTGTAAAATGTGAGATGTTGTTATTAGACATATGTGTGTGTCTTTAGATATGATATGCCGCTATAATCTGTCTTATGCAAGATTGATCTTGGATTTGTTGTCTGTCCTAGTGTTCCTTGTATTGTTAAACTCACAAGTCCCGTCGTTCCTCTACTAGTTTAGACTGTACACGTAATCGATTATCTAATAAAGCGTTTTATACGTTGTTTCCAAATTTTTTTACTATGATAAAGTCACCAAGTAGGGCCTTGCTAACCTTATTAACTTGGAGGATGAATACAGATACGATAAACTTAATTCATTGAACTTCCTATGCAAACATTCTATCTCCTCTAATTAAGTTAGCTTGTTTAAGTCAATACTTTCGTGTTTCAATTCAAGGTTAAAATTAAAAATTCATCGAACTGCAATTTATTTCTTAATATCTAGATTTACTTTCTTAATTTATCTTACTCAAGTGATCTTACGGTACTGATCCATGGGACTATGTGTAAGGCCCATACAGGTCCACGTTTATATGTACATATATATGTATATTATATATAAATATAATTATATATAAATACATAATCTCAACGTAGTACTAGGTTGATTAATTTTAAGATAGGAAATAGTCCCCTCCAAGTTCTATGGCCGAGAAAAGGAAAAAAAAAGTGAAGGAAAGAAAAAAGAAGTAGAAGAAAGGAAAAAACAAAGAATAAAAGTGTATTCATCAATTCATGTCGTAATTTTGTGGTTTCTTCGTAAGGTTAAAGCGAAACTCTAAATAACTTCTTTTTCATCATTATTTAAATGAAGATTTGTATTATAAAATTGAGTATTGGAATAGATCTATACTAGGAAAAAATCGATTTGTGGCGTAATTAACAATATCATCATGAATCGTCAAATTATCGGAGAAAGTTAAGGTGATGATCTTTCTCAATCAAAATCTGGTTTTGTTGTTGATTCATGAGAAATTGTTATGTTCAAACGAGCACTAGAATTTTTAGAAAATTCATAATGGAAAATTTGACGTTGTAAGTGAAGATTGGACCAAACCATAGAATGATCATAAGGGATTGATGGTATGTATATGATGTTATTTTTTGTGAAACTTGAATGGTTAGGGATGATCTAGAGAACTGAGGCTCGACCAAGTGTCGGGATACGTGAACGTCTATGTTTTGAGTTTAGTACTAGAATCGAGTGAACATCTTGTCTAGTGTGCTCGATCAAGTGATTTCACACTCGAACCTTCGGAAGAGGCGGTGTGAGCATGTTGGTGAGAGTTGTCACGTTAGGAGTATCGGATCGACGACATCAGTATTGCAACACTTTGATCAGGGGCCATCGTCGTTTCATGTTGGAGTTGTGTAACCTTTCGAGCGACACAGAGTTATAGTTAGTTAGATTAGTGGACTTGCCAATTTGGTATCAGAGCCTTTCGTATTTAATCATTTTATGGGATTTCAAAATGTTCTGCAAAATATTTTAATAAATCCATGAGATCGTAACATGCATGTCTTGAAGTATCTTGTGAGGTTTTGAGTTGTGGAAAGCTAAAAGTGATTAATTGTGTGTAGGAGACGGTATCGAGAAGGATGGTTACTAGAGCTCTTAGTCGTGGAATAAACGAAAGCTCTTGTTAACTAGCTGTACGTAGTTCAATCATCGATACAAAGGTCGTTGAGTAGGATAGATAGAGATGTCATCAGAGACGTGTTGAGAGAGCTATTAGCAGAAGGTCGACAATATGACCAAAAGAAGAGTTCAGCGACGCCACAAGCACTGCCATATGTACCGCACCGCCACAGGTATTGTTGTAGGCACCGTCATCGCCACCATCATAGCGACATGCACCCTGCAAGTACTGTTGCCATCACCAACATCACCTTTTCTAGTGTTTAATTATAGACATGTGGTGACGTCAAAGTATTTCTATATCTTGGATCACATGGCTAAAAAGGGTACCAAGATGTTTCATGGATGTGTGATACCTCCCATGTAGGCGAAGGGGTGGATGTTTCGATTGGAGCACAACTTTCAATCATTGAGATGTCCATTAATAGAGTTTAAGATGGATATCTTTGTCCACTATCTAGAGAGTGAGGCGGTTATCTGGTAGGACGAGATGCAAAGAAAACATCTAGATAATTTGTTTTTTTGTTGAGTTCAAACAACTACTTGAACTGAAGTATATACCACAAACTGCTCGTGAAGAGATGGATTTGACATTTCTATAGCTGACACAAGATAATCGTACTATTGTTCAGTATCATGAAACTTATTTGGAGTTATTGCGGTTTATGACCAAATTAGTAACTTTGAACATTTTTAAGGTCAATAAATTTTTGCAAGGACTATCTCCAGAAATCATACACATGATTGAGATAATAAGGCATGGATCATTGTTAGAGCTAGTTTAGAATGTTCAGTTAGTATAGAACAAACTCATCGAGGATGACATTTTGAAGTATTCAGATGCCAAGGGAAAACAGGTTGTCCAGCATATTCAATGAGAGACCAGATGAGAGGAAAATGGTTCAACATAAAAATTTCGAGGTATCCATGTCATCATTGTGGACGTGAGAATGTTAGGGCATGTCATAGATTTGATAGGGGAGTAAGATGCTTCCAATGTAGCAGTTTTGAATAAAATTCATGAGCGTCACCAGCAAGTGGGAGGAGCTACATGGCAAGAACAATTGGATGAATGTTTTCCTTGTGGTAGTATAGAGAATTTTCAGAGGGATTGTCTGAGACCACCACTCCCACCACCACCAACGGGTTTAGTGCTGCATATTAATGCTCAAAGACTCGAAGAGCATGCACTAAAGCATAGAACTATGCAACCGTAGATATATGCCATGGGAGGTTACCGGGAGAAGCGTGAGGACTGAGAAGTGGACACTCAGCCTATCATTGGTATATAATTTTTACTATGATTTAGTTATATATATATATATATATATGTCTTTTCATAATATAAATTATCTATGTGACGGTGATAATTGAAAAGTTAGGTTATTTCAATTTATGTAAGATCGGTAATCCTGAGAAGCTTACCTATTCATGTGCTATTTGACACTGGTGCGACACATAGTTTTGTGAGTTCACTGATGGCTAATAAATTGATTGCTAAGCCCGAAGATTCAACAAACATTGTTCGAATGCATACTTCGGGTGGTCAGATTTAAGAATCTTAAGGAGTTCTCAAATATGTATCTGTAGTGATTGAGGAGGAGAAGCTAGCTGTAGGGATTATCATCATTTCGATGGAATGCTACGATGTGATTCTTGGAATGGATTGATTGTCATCGGAGTAAGGTACGTCGCCAAAATAGTGCGAAAGAGCTTAAATACCAAGGAATTCATTAAAGAAAAAGTATTTTCATCATCTCAACATTACGTACAGAATGATTGATAGATCATGAATGTGAGTTGTATCTGGCCACCATATCGGTGTAAGAAATGAGTCAATTTACGAAAGTCGATGAGATCCCTGTAGCGTGAGAGTTTGTAGATGTTTTTTAAGAAAATTGCAAGTCCTACCACCAATGTGAGAATATCCATTTGATATCGAGCTAGAAACACATACTGCTCTGATATCTAAGTCTGCATATCATAGGACACCATCGAAAATGGCAGAGTTGAGAAAATAATTGGAGCTACTTGAGAAGGGTTTTGTAGATTGAGTACATTACCATGGGTTAGAGAACGTCAATGTTTTGGGTTCGGTGCTAGAGCCGAGTGAACATCTTCTCTAGTATGCTCAATGAAGTGATTTCACACAAACTTTAGGAACAAGGTGTCTGTGAGCATGTTAATGAGGGTTATCACCTGAGGAGTATCGGATCGACGACATCAGTATTGTGACATTTAGATCAAAGCCTAGTGTCGTTTCGTGCTAAGTGTCACGGCACTAGAAACTTCTATGGACCGTGACCGGCAGCAAGTCACTCACTCACTCAGCCTTTACGAGATAAACACACACAACCCGCTTTCTGTGGAAATGCTCGAACTTTTATTACTTTCGTTGAATAGTACAACGTGTTTTCATTCAGTCCGCATATGGACTATTAATAGGGCAGG
>CM071866.1:16606563-16647383 GCA_036759665.1 Gynandropsis gynandra
TTGCCAATTTGGTATCAGAGCCTTTCGTATTTAATCATTTTATGGGATTTCAAAATGTTCTGCAAAATATTTTAATAAATCCATGAGATCGTAACATGCATGTCTTGAAGTATCTTGTGAGGTTTTGAGTTGTGGAAAGCTAAAAGTGATTAATTGTGTGTAGGAGACGGTATCGAGAAGGATGGTTACTAGAGCTCTTAGTCGTGGAATAAACGAAAGCTCTTGTTAACTAGCTGTACGTAGTTCAATCATCGATACAAAGGTCGTTGAGTAGGATAGATAGAGATGTCATCAGAGACGTGTTGAGAGAGCTATTAGCAGAAGGTCGACAATATGACCAAAAGAAGAGTTCAGCGACGCCACAAGCACTGCCATATGTACCGCACCGCCACAGGTATTGTTGTAGGCACCGTCATCGCCACCATCATAGCGACATGCACCCTGCAAGTACTGTTGCCATCACCAACATCACCTTTTCTAGTGTTTAATTATAGACATGTGGTGACGTCAAAGTATTTCTATATCTTGGATCACATGGCTAAAAAGGGTACCAAGATGTTTCATGGATGTGTGATACCTCCCATGTAGGCGAAGGGGTGGATGTTTCGATTGGAGCACAACTTTCAATCATTGAGATGTCCATTAATAGAGTTTAAGATGGATATCTTTGTCCACTATCTAGAGAGTGAGGCGGTTATCTGGTAGGACGAGATGCAAAGAAAACATCTAGATAATTTGTTTTTTTGTTGAGTTCAAACAACTACTTGAACTGAAGTATATACCACAAACTGCTCGTGAAGAGATGGATTTGACATTTCTATAGCTGACACAAGATAATCGTACTATTGTTCAGTATCATGAAACTTATTTGGAGTTATTGCGGTTTATGACCAAATTAGTAACTTTGAACATTTTTAAGGTCAATAAATTTTTGCAAGGACTATCTCCAGAAATCATACACATGATTGAGATAATAAGGCATGGATCATTGTTAGAGCTAGTTTAGAATGTTCAGTTAGTATAGAACAAACTCATCGAGGATGACATTTTGAAGTATTCAGATGCCAAGGGAAAACAGGTTGTCCAGCATATTCAATGAGAGACCAGATGAGAGGAAAATGGTTCAACATAAAAATTTCGAGGTATCCATGTCATCATTGTGGACGTGAGAATGTTAGGGCATGTCATAGATTTGATAGGGGAGTAAGATGCTTCCAATGTAGCAGTTTTGAATAAAATTCATGAGCGTCACCAGCAAGTGGGAGGAGCTACATGGCAAGAACAATTGGATGAATGTTTTCCTTGTGGTAGTATAGAGAATTTTCAGAGGGATTGTCTGAGACCACCACTCCCACCACCACCAACGGGTTTAGTGCTGCATATTAATGCTCAAAGACTCGAAGAGCATGCACTAAAGCATAGAACTATGCAACCGTAGATATATGCCATGGGAGGTTACCGGGAGAAGCGTGAGGACTGAGAAGTGGACACTCAGCCTATCATTGGTATATAATTTTTACTATGATTTAGTTATATATATATATATATATATATGTCTTTTCATAATATAAATTATCTATGTGACGGTGATAATTGAAAAGTTAGGTTATTTCAATTTATGTAAGATCGGTAATCCTGAGAAGCTTACCTATTCATGTGCTATTTGACACTGGTGCGACACATAGTTTTGTGAGTTCACTGATGGCTAATAAATTGATTGCTAAGCCCGAAGATTCAACAAACATTGTTCGAATGCATACTTCGGGTGGTCAGATTTAAGAATCTTAAGGAGTTCTCAAATATGTATCTGTAGTGATTGAGGAGGAGAAGCTAGCTGTAGGGATTATCATCATTTCGATGGAATGCTACGATGTGATTCTTGGAATGGATTGATTGTCATCGGAGTAAGGTACGTCGCCAAAATAGTGCGAAAGAGCTTAAATACCAAGGAATTCATTAAAGAAAAAGTATTTTCATCATCTCAACATTACGTACAGAATGATTGATAGATCATGAATGTGAGTTGTATCTGGCCACCATATCGGTGTAAGAAATGAGTCAATTTACGAAAGTCGATGAGATCCCTGTAGCGTGAGAGTTTGTAGATGTTTTTTAAGAAAATTGCAAGTCCTACCACCAATGTGAGAATATCCATTTGATATCGAGCTAGAAACACATACTGCTCTGATATCTAAGTCTGCATATCATAGGACACCATCGAAAATGGCAGAGTTGAGAAAATAATTGGAGCTACTTGAGAAGGGTTTTGTAGATTGAGTACATTACCATGGGTTAGAGAACGTCAATGTTTTGGGTTCGGTGCTAGAGCCGAGTGAACATCTTCTCTAGTATGCTCAATGAAGTGATTTCACACAAACTTTAGGAACAAGGTGTCTGTGAGCATGTTAATGAGGGTTATCACCTGAGGAGTATCGGATCGACGACATCAGTATTGTGACATTTAGATCAAAGCCTAGTGTCGTTTCGTGCTAAGTGTCACGGCACTAGAAACTTCTATGGACCGTGACCGGCAGCAAGTCACTCACTCACTCAGCCTTTACGAGATAAACACACACAACCCGCTTTCTGTGGAAATGCTCGAACTTTTATTACTTTCGTTGAATAGTACAACGTGTTTTCATTCAGTCCGCATATGGACTATTTATAGGGCAGGGACAAGCCCCCACTGCCGGGGCGGTTACAAGGGTCATTTACTCCCGTAGTTATGGCCCATTATTCGGCCGTTACGTGATCTAGCATTCATGGTCCGTTGACTCGGCCGTTACGGAATCCCAGCATTCACTCGGCCATTACTCCCACGTTCTCCACTCTTGCTAAGGCTCGTAACCGTCAGTCCAGCTCAGCCTTCACCCGTCCAGCTCACCAGTCGTTTATCCCGCTCACCACCCGTTCGTCCAGCTCCGCAACGTCTGTCCGTCGGGTCCAACATCAAGTATCGGTCCGGGCCAACACGACGGCCACGGTCTCGGGCCGTACCGCTCCCACGGTACTCCCTCGGTCCCCTTGTCATACGTCCCCGCGTACGTGTTCATTCGTTGTGACGCAAGGTACGCCAATCACAACGTTCGTCCTTCCGGACGCGGTCCACCCTAGGACCCAGGGTGTTACACTAAGGTTGTGGTAACTTTTCGAGCGATGTAGCGTTGTAGTTAGTCTGATCAATGGATCTACTAGTGTTATATTATGTTGGGTTGTGGTAACCTTTCGAGCGACAAACCATTGTATTGTATTGATGATTGGGGTACAGTGTGATCTTACGAGATTTTCAGTGTTGGAGTCCAAAAGATTAATTAACCACCACACACAAATTCTCTGATACGACCTTTAATCTACTTGTCCATGTTAAATCGTCTCCCACTTCAATGGCATTGCATTCTATATCAATTGAATGTGTTTTCTTTATTATTTCGTATTCATGTCATTATCATTGTAGTCCCGTGATTTATTTTTTGCATTGTAGTTAATTAAACCATTAAACAACATTTCATCTTCTTTGTCCACACATATATGCGATAATGGCCACAATCACGACTACAGCCACAATTATTATTATTAGATATTCTTGAATCTACTTCAGATAATGGATTAGAACCTGTGAAACAAAATTAATGATTTTTCATCAATTATGTTTTGTTCAACAACTAAAAAACAAAATATTAAATCTTCATACTTCGCAAAACCCTTATGCAATATTATTAATGTTTTCTCCTCTTTACATAACTCCATTTATAAACTAATTTGAAATATAATCGAATTTAGTTGCCAACATATTTAAATGTTGAAGATAGATATGCATCCAATTATAATGAGTTTTTGGAAGAATCACAAAATTTTTATGGGACAATGTTTTTATTTTGGAAGAGATATAATAATTTTTATTTTTGGAAGAGATATAATAATTTTTTATTATCTTGATTTGATGATTTATTAACTAATCTATAGTTTCTTTTAAACATTTCACATCCATATGAATATTTGCATCAAAATTCTGATAGCAAGTAATTATTTCTATTAATATCAACAACACTTGACGAAATTAAACATCATAAAATTTTATAAAGAAAATTTCAATTAAAAAATTGTAAATATTTAATTAAATTATAACTTTTACAATATACAATATCCATAAAATATTTATTGTTGATCATACTTATTTATATTTATCTTGGTATTATAAAGATAAAAAAAAGTAATTGAATACAAAATAAATTTGTATTGAAAAGATATAATATTATTATTTGTAAATTAAAGTTGTAAAATATAAAAACCAGAATTCAAACAAATAAAAGATGATATAATATTTTTATATATTAAAATATCATTCACTTTGAATTTAAATTTGTGCATTTTAAAGAATAAACATCATACTTATTATAAAAAAAATCTTATAATGTTTTACAAAATAAATAATAAATGTTATAATATATAAAATATTACAAAATATAAATAAATATATAAAGATTCACTTTAATATATTTATTTTCAACGTGTATCTAACTTTTACAATATACAAGTTCTTGTACAAGTCGCCGAATAATTATTATAAAAATTATTAGGAAGCCTAATCCATCCTGGTCAAAACAGAAAGTCAACAGACTCCCTGCCGTTTTACGTTTGCACGCGCGCTTGTTTTCCGAACCTCGCGTCGTTTCTCAGACAAGCCCCTTCCTTTTTCTTACTAAGAAGCGAAAAATAGCACAAAAGAAAAAAACAATTCCAATATAAAAAAGGAAGATCGATTTTCCCCCTACCTTCTCTCTTCTCAGATACTTGAAAATAGGGTTTTCTCCTCCAGATCCTAATCTCATGATTTAGGGTTTTTGCTTCGACTTTCTCTTCCCTCACTTACCGATTTCTGAAAACCCTAGGGCTGAGAGCCCCACAGCCTGAGATCGATTCAGCGACTGAAATTATTCCGACTCCGATTCAGTCATGGCGGAGCACTTGGCGTCGATCTTCGGTACCGAAAAGGACAGAGTGAACTGTCCATTTTACTTCAAGATCGGAGCTTGCCGTCATGGCGACAGGTGCTCGCGTCTCCACAACCGACCCACCATCTCGCCGACGCTCCTCCTCTCTAACATGTACCAGCGACCGGACATGATCACCCCAGGTGTCGACGCTCAGGGGCAGCCTCTCGATCCGCGTAAGATCCAGGAGCACTTCGAGGATTTTTACGAAGACATCTTCGAGGAACTCGGCAAGTTCGGCGAGATCGAGAGCCTCAATGTCTGCGACAACCTCGCTGACCACATGATTGGAAACGTTTATGTCCAGTTTAAGGAGGAGGATCAGGCTGCTGCGGCATTGCAGGCGCTGCAAGGGAGATTCTACTCCGGTCGACCCATCATCGCTGATTTTTCTCCGGTGACTGATTTCCGGGAAGCTACTTGTCGGCAGTACGAGGAGAACAACTGTAACCGTGGTGGGTACTGTAATTTCATGCACGTGAAGCTTGTTTCAAGGGAGCTAAGGAGAAAACTCTTCGGGAGGTACCGAAGGTCGTACCGGAGGGGAAGCAGGAGCAGAAGCAGGAGTATAAGTCCCCGACACAGGAGAGATCACGACAGGCGTGATCGCGATAGGGATTTTCGAGACCGAGACCGTGACCGAGAGTTCTATCGGCATGGAAATGGGAAACGAAGCAGCGACAGGCCAGATAGGCACGAGAAGGACGGTGGAAGGAGGAGACATGGAAGCCCGAGGCGAAGCAGGAGCCCTGTGAGAGAAGGAAGCGAGGAAAGGAGGGCAAGAATTGAGCAATGGAACCGAGAACGAGAGGAGAAGCAAGAGGGAGGAGCTTAAGGTGTCATTGCTTTGGGCTCTTGTTTGGATTTCTCAGACGTCGGTAATCTCAATCCTATAATTGGTGTTCTGAATTTATGGTTGTTTCGACTATGAATCTTCATTTGGTGTTCTTTCTTTGGAGCTTAACGAGTGGAACCAACTCCTAGATGATAATGTGGTCGTTCGTTTCTTGTAGTTTTGTTTAGAACTAGTTCCCGTGGAAAATGTTGGTTTAGTATTTTTTGTCAATGTCTGAACTAGAAGTTTCCATGTTATGTTAAACTGGATATTGTTCTCCATTAGTGTTCATTTTCAATTTCATGTGGTGCGTTGTGTGGATCGTTACAATATATGTTGCCATTTGTCTACTCTCTGTTCTGACATGTCATAACCATTTAGCCGTGTCTGTGAGCGTCCGTTATGTATTCTCGAGTTTGTTGTTCTTAAGGTCTGATGGTTAGGTTGCCAACTTTTGCTTCGGTAATACATCTCTCAAACTGAAAGAGACTGAGAAAGAGATTGAAAATTAGTTGTTTTCGGCTGTAGATGAATGTGTTTTCTACCCAGTGTTCTAGTGCTCTACCTGCTTCTCGCTGATACGAAAAGCTGCGATGCCAAATGTGTTTCTGTTTAAAGTTCTTCAGGGTGGACTATGTTTCTTCAGTAGTTTCCTATTGCATTGTAGTTGCTTCTACGGTGGTTCACATAGAGCTGATGTATATACGAGACTCTCTAGTGAAGATTTATCGACTTCCATGACCCGAGGTCGTGAGTGGTGTCATTTTCTAGTTCATGCTTTTTTCAATAGTCTTGTATTGCTTTGTTATTCACCAAAGGATACGCCCATCTTGCTCATCTCTTGTGAGCTTCGTGTGTCCAGCCTCTTGCAGCTCAGCAAGGTGGCCTTCTAAGGCTCTGGATTTCCTTTCTTGGTCTGAATGGTTATGCTGTTTGAGAAGCGTCAGTGTGAAAGAATACGGACGGAGGATTCATTTATGGACATACAATATCTTAACAATATATTGCGGTTTGGATCATATATTCATAGACCTTGCGGGAAAGATGATAGGATTTAACATCACATATAACATTCTTTAATATCACATCCGGTGTTTGTTTGGATTTGGTCTTTCACATATTTCCTTTTATTTTCTTTTTTGGCCCTTCAAACATATTTATGTCACTTAAATATATATATAATAAACAATCATAATAACAAAAAGAAAATAACTCCAAAAGAAAATAAATGATATTTGTCTATTGCTTTACATGAGCATTATTCAACAATAAACGTATCCATAAACTGAAAAAGAGGACGGAGACAACAACAAGATGATGGAAATAACAGCCATGACAAACAATGCATCCATTGTAAAGATTTCTCCATCATATTCAGACCATGTCAATGAATATGTTGATGCAGTCATCATGACAAAAATTAATATCCCAATTCCTGCCCCTAACAATGTAGTAATCAATTTTTTCTTCTTCAAATCTCTGTGGTTCGTATTCACTTTGATATCTTTGATGCTAAAATTATGCTCTATATGTATATAGAGATCACCCATGAGATATTCTTGTAAATACTTAAAAAAATGTAAAAAATATACTAATGAAAATATTTTTTACTAATAATTAATTGATTTTCTTATTATCTAAAAAATATACTAATGAAAATATTTTTACTAATGTTCTTAATATCTGAAATTTATTAATTATAAGTTTTGTGGTAGTACGTAGTAGTACGAATGTACTATGTTTTTCTCAGAAATTTGCTCTCTATTCCGTCTTGAGGATTCAACGATCGCAAGAGAATTATCTCTTGTTGAATGTACTGTGTTTTTCTCAGAAAGATTTTACGGGATTAGAATGAATTTTTGATGCTCATTGCGAATGATCATATGGTCATGTATATAGATTTCTTGGGTGGAAGCAATAGATGCGACCCTACGAACGCATCCCTACGGATGTGTCTGGAGCGTGTGGAGCGTCCGGGAGCGTGCTTCGGATAGGCGCGGATGCAATGGTTCGACGAATGGACGCAATGGTTCGACGGACGGAAGCAAAAGTTCGGCGAAAAACCAAAGTCGAAAAAAAAAATTTCGGGCCGCTGGGCCGAGGCCCGGCCCGCTCCAACCAAGAGCCCAAGAGCCCCAAAGCCCATCTTTGACACATATATATATATATGTATATATGTGCATATACACACATGTATATTATCCATCACATGACCATTTGAAAGCATTAATTGAATGAACACTTATATAGTGTTCATTTAATGCTTCAAGTTCCAATGTGGGACTTTTTTAATAAGAACATGTGCAATGCACATGTGCCCCACATACATGTGCCATGCCACATGTACCTACAAGCACGAACGTTATACATAACGTGTGTACAACGTTTGTGCTAAGTATTACCATAATACAATAGTTTTATAAATACAATACGAAAACGTTAACAATATTTGTACAAGAACAATACTTACACAATAATAATACTTAAACGTTCTTCCATGGTACTTTCTTCCGCATTCAATCATTCGACGAACTCTTCTATGTTCTTTTCGTTGAGGTTCTCTAGAAGATATCATAGTTAATCAAGTCTTCTTAGCGCGTTTGATTCTTTTTTTAGAGGAAAAAGCCTCTATTCTCGTATCTCATCAGGAATGATCCTATAAAACTGATTGAGAACAATATTAACATACCTTACAGTCTTGTCGATTTCATGAATCATGTGTGTAATATGCTTCCCAACGAAGGTGTTGGCTTTTGTAAACTTGTGCTATCAACAAATATTTTCTATACTTATTGAATCATTGTGTTACTTTTAACATTTTGCATCCAATATTGAGAACAACGAGTATTTCATAGTCTCTCTAAATAGATAATTGATATATTCAGCTCTATTGATAGTATCAAAGTTGTACCGTTGCCCATAAAAATAATATCTTGCCTATGAGTGCTAAGTGGATCGTCAACCCGCATGATGACTGTGACCCAACCCACATAAGTGCGGGTTGAGTTGAGTTTTTTTCAACCCATATAAAAAATGGGCTCATGGGCTGAATTAGAATTTTGGTCGATCCATATGGGTTAGCCCATATGGGCTGTCGATCCATATGGGTTAGCCCATATGGCTATGAGCTAATACGCATGCTAGATTGAAGTTATATATTTATTATATATGATTTATATACATAATATTAATAATATATCATTATAATATTTATTTATAGAATTCAAAATAAAGTTGTAAGGCATCTATAAAGATGAAAATTATATTTCAAAGCTTTAAATTTCAAAATATTTAGTTAATTGTTGTTTTTATTTGAATTGTTTTACTTTTATTTGGTTTATCTATGTTTTTATGAATAATTTAATGTTTCGAAGTTTAAAAATATATAGATATAATATATATATATATATATAATATTAGTAACTTATAAATATAATATTTTTTTATAGAACACAAAATATAAATGTAAGCTTTCCACGAGGATAAAAATTATGTTTTGAAGTTTAAACTTTCAAAATATTTAGTTAAATATTGCTTTTATTTGAATTTTTAGATTATTATTTGGTTTATTTATGTTTTATGAATTATTTTAATATGGTTGGGGTTGGGTAACCTAAAAACAACCTAGCCCATGGTGGACTAGGTTGGGCTAGACCAATTCACTTAGCACTCCTACTCTTGCCCATTTTTCTAGTTCAACACCATTGTCGGTATAGATAGCAACTTGAGGGTATGTAGTCTTGAACTCATCACATAGCTCTTGATATCGAGTTACTGAGCACATCGTCTCAATTTCTTCGCTATGCATTCCCTATTTTTTTTTCCTACCATGGTAAACTTTTGATTTCACATTTTGCGATAAATGCCAAACGGAAAATCCATGTTTAGCGTTCTTGTATACATCACTTATCCCCTTGGCAATACTCTTATTCCTATCCGAGATGAAAACCAAATCAAGATAATCCAAATTACCTCTTTATGCTTTGTCATAAACCATGTTCATAAGCATCATTCTCATAATCAACTATTCTAAAAGTAATTAAAAAATGATGAAAATTGGCGTCTTGACCGGTAGTATTGATCAAGACCCCACCATATGCATTCTTCAATAAAGTTCATCCTGAATAATAACTTTTCTTAATACTCTAAACCCCTCAATACAAGCTTCCAATGCATCAAATAAATATTTGAATCTCTTATTGTTGTCTCATTTAAGATTTATAAATGATCCCTCATTCACTTTTTTTAATATGTGCAAGTAACATGGAAACATTTCAAAACTAAATTCTAGACTATCCCATACATCATATCTATCCAACTTCTTTCCTCTCTATGTTGTAGAATATGATACTTTTACACCAAAATATCCATGCACTATCGTTCTACTATTTTTTTGTATTGTTTTATCAAAAGGGATTGAACCATCTTTGGTGTGCCAAATGCCAAAATTCTTATTCATCTAATCGAGAGAGCATGTATGAGTCTTGTTATGTACCCTCACTCAGAAAGCATTTAAAAGATTGTGCCTTGCCACACATAATGACTATTTGTAACGAGAATCTCTTTGTTTGCATGTTGCGGAAAAAAACATCTTTGTCTACTTCACTACATTAAATCCGAAGTATTTAATGCATGTAACCTTTTAAGCAACAACATGATCTTGTCCTTACATGAAAATTCTTGACCCACGTTATTGTCTGAATTTTCGTCCCAATCAAAACTTGAAGAATCAACAATCATTAAATCATCAAGGCACACATCATTTTCAACTTCAATACGTTCTTCAATATCAGCTTTATTTTCAGTTTCATCAGGTTCTCTAGTTCCTAGTTCATCAAGTTCTCAATTTTCAGCTTCAACACGTTCTTCGTTTTTCAACTCCATCTCCCACTTCAATACATATTCATTATCAACACGTTAATTTCCAATTTTCAACAAATAGCATATAAGATCTCTATTTTCTTGGATTTTGTTGATGATCTCAATATGTATGACGTTTCTACATCAATCCTTGTCAATTTCCAACAATAACCAATAACATATTCATCATCTAAGATGTATGAACGCCTATTTTGTCCTACAATCATCGATACATAGCTCAATCTTATCTTCTTCGTAAATTTATCCATATTAATCTTTGTAATAATGTGATCAATAAGATCATTGTATTTCATATTTTGAAAACTTTTATTGAACATTATTGTATAAACTTTATATTTTTCTGAAATCCATCGTGTCAATTCATCACTACGTTATATCCGAAGTATTTAATGCATGTAACTTTTTTAATCAACAACACGATGTCGTCTTTGCATGCAGGTTCTTGACCGACATTATTGTCTGAATTGTCATCTCAATCAAATTTGAAGAACCAACAATCATTAAATCATCAAGGCACACATCATTTTCGACTTCAACTCGTTCTTTTTGTTGTGGTTCTCCAATAGAAGGTATCATAGTTAATCAAATATTCTTAGCTCATTGATTCTTTTTCTATAGAAAAAAATCCTCAATTCTCATCTCTCATCCGGAATGATCCAATAAAACTGATTGAGAATAATCTTAACGCCCCTTACAGTCTTGTCGACTTCATGAATCGTGTGTGTGATATGATTCCAATGAAGGTGTTAGCTTCTGTGAACTTGTGCTATCAACAAAATATTTTCTGTGCTTATTGATCCATTTTGCTACTTTTAACATTTTTCATCCAGTATTGGAAACAATGAGTACTTCATAGTCTCTTCAAATAGATAATTGATAGATTTAGCTCTATTGATAGTCTCAAAGTTGTACCGCTGCCCATAAAAATAATATCTTGCCTATGGGTGCTAAGTGGGTCGTCAGCCCGCAGGATGACTCTGACCCAACCCACACAAGTGAGGGTTGAGTTGAGTTTTTTTCAGCCCATATAAAAAAATGGGCTCATGGGCTGGATTAGAATTTGGTCGATCTATATAGGTTAACCAATATAGGTTATGAGCCAATTCGAATGCTAGATTAAAGTTATATATTTATTATATATATGATTTATATACATAATATTAATAACAAATCATTATAATATCTATTTATAGAATTTAAAATATAGTTGTAAGCCATCTATAAAGATGGAAATTATATTTCGAAGCTTTAAATTTCAAAATATTTAGTTAGCAATTGTTTTATTTGAATTTTTTGAGTTTTATTTGGTCTATCTATATTTTTATGAATTATTTTAATGTTTTGAAGTTTCAAAATATTTAGATATATAATTTATATATAATATTAGTAACTTATAATTATGATAATTTTTTATAGAACACAAAATAATTGTAAGCTTTCAACGAGGATAAAAATTATGTTTTGAAGTTTCAACTTTCAAAATATTTAGTATTTCAATTTTTAGATTTTTATTTGATTTTTTTATGTTTTATAAATTATTTGAATATGGGTGGGAATAGGGTAACCTAAAAATAACCTAGCCCATGGTGGACTGGACTGGGCTGGACCAATTCACTTAGCACTACTAATCTTGTCCATTTTTCTAGTTCAACACCATCTTCGGTATAGATAGCAACTTGAGGGTATTTAGTCTTGAACTCATCATATAGCTCGTGATATCAAGTCACTGAGCACATCGTCTAAACTTCTTCGCTATGTATTCCCTATTTTTTCGTACCATGGTAAACTTTCGATTTCATATTTTGCGATAAATGCCAAACGGAAAATTCCATTTTTAGCGTTCTTGTATACATCACTTATCCCCTTGGCAATACTCTTATTCCTATTCGAGATAAAAACCAAATCAAGATAATCCAAATTACCTCTTTATGCTTTGTCATAAACCATGTTCATTAGCATCATTCTCATAATCAACTATTCTAAAAGTAATTAAAAAATGGTGAAAATTGGCGTCTTGACCGGTAGTAAATCAAGACTCCACCATATGCATTCTTCAATAAAGTTCATCCTGAATAATAACTTTTCTTAATACTCTAAACCCCTCAATACAAGCTTCCAATGCAACAAATAAATATTTCAATCTCTTATTGTTGTCTCATTTAAGATTTATAAATGATCCCTCATTCACTTTCTTTATCATGTGCAAGTAACATGTAAACATTTCAAAACTAAATTCTAGACTATCCCATACATCATATTTAGCCAACTTCTTTCCTCTCTATGTTGTAGAATATGATACTTTTACACCAAAATATCCATGCACTATCGTTCTAATATTTTTTGGACTTGATGTATCTAGTTGTTTCTGGTATCGTTTTATCAAAAGGGATTGAACCATCTTTGGTGTGTCAAAATTCTTATTAATCTAATCGAGGGAGCATGTATGAGTCTTGTTATGTACCTTCACTCAGAAAGCATCTAAAAGATTGTGCCTAGCCACACAAAATGACCATTTGAAAGAAGAATCTCTTCTTTTGCATGTTGCGGAAAACAACGTCTTTGTCTACTTCACTACATTAAATCCGAAGTATTTAATGCATGTAACCTTTTAATCAACAACACGATGTCATCCTTACATGAAAATTCTTGACCCACATTATTTTCTAAATTTTCGTCCCAATCAAAATAGAAGAATCAAATCATTACATCATCAAGGCATACATTATTTTCGCCTTCAACACGTCCTTCATTATCAACTTTATTTTAAGATTCATCAAGTTCTCTAGTTCCTAGTTCATCAAGTTCTCAATTTTCAGCTTCAACATGTTCTTCATTTTTTAACTTCATCTCCCACTTCAACACATTTTCATTTTCAACAATTTAATTTTCAAAATTCAAAAAATAGCATATAAAATCTCTATTTTATTTGATTTTGTTGATGATCTCAACATGTATGATATTTCTACATCAATATTTGTCAACTTCCAACAAATGGCCAATAACATATTCATAATCTAAGATGTATGAAGGTCTCTTTGGTCCTAAAATCTTTGGGACATAGCTCAATCTTATCTTCTTTGTAAGTTTATCCATATTAATCTTTGTAATAATACGATCAACAAGATCATTGTATTTCACATTTTGAAAACTTTTATTGAATATTATTGTATAAACTTTATATTTTCTGAAACCCATCGTGTCGATTCATCACTATGTTAAATCCAAAGTATTTAATGCATGTATCCATATTAAGCAACATCACGATGTCGTTCTTGCATGCAAATTCTTGACACACATTATTGTCTGAATTGTCGTCACAACCAAAACTTGAAGAACCAGAAATCATTAAATCATCAAGACATACTTCATTTTCGACTTCAACACGTTCTTCATTATCAACTTCATTTTTGTATTCATCAAGTTCTACTACAAAAAACATAGGAATATCAGTGGACAGATCAACGGATCTGCCGTGATGAAGATTTCCAATGGATTGCAACGAATTCCCGAAAATGTTCAATAGGCTATAATCCGTTGCAATCAATTTCAACTCTTAATGGACGGGCAACAGAACTTTTCCATTGCAAGGATCTGTTGACAAACCATTGGAAAGCAAAAAACAGGCCGACGGACATCCGTTGCCATTTGTAAAGGATGTCCATTGAGAGCGGCAACGGTTGCCCATTGACATTGTTAATTTTGAGGATTTCCATTGGAATATTTTCACGTGACTTTGCAATGGGCATCCACTAAAGATTCCAATGGATGTTCGTTGACAAAACACTATTTAATGATCAATGTCAAGGTTTTAGCATCAAACCATAAAAAAATATATTTACAACAAAATGTTATCTTCTTCAAATAGAGATATATATAGGTCGAGAGAGTGGATGTATAGAAGAAAAAATTCTATAATCAAAGAAGTTACGCAAGAATTATTACACGGATTAGAGCAGTTCAATAGTTTTGCGTCGATGCAACCTTTATGTGAACAACACGGGAAAATGTTATGTACATGCAAAAGATGCCAAAAATTGAGTGGTAACCCATCAAGAACCTTTTGAATCAAGTAGTGGAATGATTCAAAAGGTTCTCACTCGAAGTTAAGAAATTGTTTGAGAACATCTTTACAAGGTGGGTTTTGTAGAAAATTATAAAATTTGTTTATTTCATGGGGAAAATTGCGGCGTTAGAGATCTCATATATTGTGCAAGAAGCACCAGTAGAAGAAATGAAGAAGTTATTTATGAAGCATCAACGACCAATCCATATGTTGAAATGGTGTCAGATGCTTTTCCTGGAGTTGCTCAACAAACGAATGAAGAGATGCCGAACAATGAGGCACACCGATTTTTCAACTTACTAGATTCAACGAAACAACCTATATATGAAAGTTTCATGAAGGTCAGTCCTGTTTATCTTTATCTTCAATATTGGTGATTATAAAAATAGACTACAATGTTGCTGAAAATTGCATGGATTCATTTTGCAAAACCATGCCTGAATATTTACCGGATAATAATCAAGCTCCCGGGACATACTACGAAACAAAGAATGTTTTAAAATATTTGGGAATGCCACATGAGAAAATTGATGTTTGTAGATTGCATGTTGTTTTGGAGAAATGATAAAGACTTGTTGGAATGCAAATTTTGCGGTGCAAGTAGATTTCGGAAAAAAATCATCTTCACGTAAACATGTACCATACAAAAATGTTCTATATGCCTATAGCAAACAGGTTGACAAGGTTATTTGAATTGAAAAAACCCGATGTGACAATGAGATGGCACTAGAACACTCGACGGGCGAAGGGATAATGTAACATCCATCAGATGATATGGCTTAGAAAGATTTCAATGAAATATTTTCTGAGTTCGCCTATGAATTGAGAAATGTTTATCTTTACCTATGCACCGATGGTTTAAGTCCATATGGACAATCTGGAAGTCAATATTCTCTGTTGCCGGTGATTTTGTCTCCGTATAATTTGTCTCAAGATATGTGTTTGAAAAGAGAGGTAATGTTTCTGATGTTGATGATTCCAAGACCAGAACATCCGAAGAAAAGCTTCGATTTCTTTTTTGCAGCCTTTAGTTCATGAATTAAGACATTTTTGGAACAAAGGAATTCTTGCTTATGACTTGAGTACGAAGCCAAATTTCACATTAAAATCAGTCTTGTTGTGGATAATTAGCGGCTTTCCTACCTATGGAATGTTGTGTGTATGGAGCACACACGGGAGATTAGCATCTCCATATTGTATGAAGGATACAGATTCATGTCGACTAGTACATGGGAAGAAACCATGTTAGTTTGATTATCGTAGACGATTTCTTCCCCGTGGACATGCTTTCCGCAAAGATAAAAAACATTTTCGAAGAACATGGTACAAAAAGAAGAGACACTATGCATGCAAACCGGAACGCAAATCCTTTACGAAAGATTGAACACAATAGGCGATTTACAAGCATCGATAGAATGCGGCGGAGATCGTGGACATCGAAAACCAAAAGGCTAGGGTGAATGGCATAACTGGTATAAACGTAATATCTTTTGGGAACTACCATATTGGAAATCACTGATGTTATATCATAATTTAGATGTTATACATATCGAAAAGTACTTTTTCGATAACATCATCAATACTATTTTAAATGTGGTGGGGAAAACTAAGGATAATATACAATCAAGAAAAGATTTGAAGATAATATGTCGAAGACCTGAGTTGGAATTAAGATATGGAAGAGAACCTATCCCAGTATTCAGATTGTTTAGGTCAGCGAAAACCACATTATTAAAGTGGTTAAAAGAAGATGTTAAGTTTTCAGATGGATATGCATCGAACATTGCTCGGTGTATGGATATTGTTGGTTCAAGGCTGATTGGGTTGAAAAGTCACGATTGTAACGTTTTCATCCAATTGTATGTGCGGAGCTCTTACCATGGAACGTTCACGATGTCTATGCGCAATTAGCATATATTTTAAAGATATATATTCGAGAAATTTAAAATGGATGACTCGGAATGAATGAAAAACAATATATCTGACGTATTATGTTCATTGGAAAAGTTTTTCCCGCTTTATTCTTTAATGTCATGGAACATTTGCCAATACATTTACCAGATGAAGCAATGCTCGGTGGACCAGCTCAATTTAGATGGATATATCTTTTTGAAAGGTTTTTCTTTCATTTAAAGGAAAAAACAAAAAACAAAGCAGCAGATGAAGGATCTATTGTTAAACAATACTTGTTGGAAGAAATCACATATTTCAGCATATTTTATTTCGAGTCGCATATTCAGTCGAAAGAAAGGCATGCAACAGATGATCACACAAACTATCTATATCAATATTATCCGCAGTTTGGCAGAAATCTTGAGATATCTACACCGATTGGATGTATAGGAGTAAATCCAAAGAATATTGGTTAACGCCAGAGGAGTATAATCACGTCCACACATATATTACTAAATTGTCAAGAGCTATTACGTTTCGAAAGGTACAAATTAATGAAAATCAATCTTTTAAGCACAATATATATATATATATATATATAATGTTAACGTATTTTCATTACAAGATATTTGATGAAGAAGTAATTGGTACATATCCTCATTTAAATGCAGATGAACTCACATAAGTGAAAGTTCAACATTATGGCTCGTAGTTGAGAGATTACGTAAGTACTCGTGTACGTCTTATATATATTAAAATTAATTGCGTATATTATAAAGTATTCATTTGTTTTTTATGTTCTATAGGTGGAATGTTCTGATGAGAGACTTCCTACGTGGTTAAAAGATTTAGCTAACGGTCCTGCACAAAATGTTATGTGTTAGCCAATTTTTTTACTCGCGGATACACATTCCATATGTACGAACACAGAAAACATAGCAGCACATACAATTCCGGTGTTTGCGTTGATAGTGAAATAGAGGGTGATAATTTCTACGACATTTTGCACCAAATCCTACTGGTAGAATATCTCGGTCTCGTTGGCTTGAAGGTAATGATTTTTAAATGTCAATGGTTTAATCCAACCGTAAGACGTGGTACATGAAAAATCGATGGGGAGGAATTGACATCAATCCAGGGCGAAAATATGGGAAGTATGATCCATTCATCACAATAGATCAAACAGATCAAGTATGGTATGTGCAATATCCAATAACATTGAAACATCGAAGAGAGGAGTGGTGGTTCGTAGTAAAGATCAAGCCACAAGGATTATAAGCACAGATGAAAAAGAAGATATGTTGCAGACCGATCATCTGCAGCCGATTTGTTTGATCGATACAAACAATAGGAGGAGATTCTCGCAAGAACTGACACAAATGGAGAATACATACGCAATTATGAAGACGTTGAACCGGAAGATGCAGAAGACGAAAACAATGATGAATTCAATGAACAATAGAAGGAAGATTCGCCAATTAAAGAATCTATCAAAGCAGAAATGTGACTTCTATAATGTAATATATAAATTATTTTTTTAATTTCATATATTCCAATTTCTACGGGAATCCATTGGAAATGTCAATGGAAACCTGTTGAAATGTTAAATCGTGCTCCACATTTAGAAAAAATTTCAAAGTTTTCATAGTTTTAACGACTATCTGTTGGCAATTTCTAACGGATGCCCATTGAGAGGGAGTTCATCAAGCAACGGCTGACCAGTGAGATTCGCTTATGGACATCCGTTGCAAGGTCTAAAATGGCTATCCATTGCACAATTTACAACGGATGCTCGTTGTGAAATGTCATCATGTCTATCCTACCTTGCTATGTATTGCAATAGGCATCCATTGAATTTACGGGCATCCGTTGCCTCGAGAGTAAGCACTTCCAATGGGCATCCGTTGGAAATTGAAACAGATACCCGTTGAAAATCCAAAACGTCGTGTCAATTAATTACGTCCATTGAGTGAATATTTTTTTACAACGGGCATCCGTTGAAAATTTATGTATACTAAACCTTGAACAGTTTCATTTTCAACACAATTCTAAATAAAAAATTCTCTAAAATCTTATAATCTATCAAAGACAAACCACTCCTAAACAAAAACAAAAAATGAGGGCTAGACGATTTATTGGATATGGTGGTATGTTGGCGGGTTCGGCAGGAGTCCCCGCCTACACCGCCACCATATCGGCCTCCATCACCGATATCGATACCGCTGATATTTGATGAGAAAGACGATATGGTGGATATAGACGACTTGATCGATAATTTTGATGGATGTTCCAACCTTCCGAGTATCGATCCTGATCGTCCGAGTAAATAATTCATTTTCACGTGCAAGTTTGATGTCGATGATGTGCTCAAACATACAAACAACAACATCATCCAATGATCGCTACAGGATTGCCTCTATAATTCCTGGCAGGTGGCGCCAGAAATTATACGCTGCTGATGGTGGTGTTCTTTCATCGTAAGTAAAAACTAAAATAAAATTTTTAACTAAAACGATTAATTAGATTTATTGTAAAATAATTTATTATAATTTATTTTGCTGTATGCATATAGATGGAATCATACGTCTTGCATCTACACAGCTTGGATGCACGTCATGCAAGCCCGGATGTGCTTGATGAAGAACAACTCCAAACGCAACTACTACAAGAAGAATGCCAAACCGACTTGGGCAACAGACGAGGTATTCAACCAAATCGTCTAATATTGGGAGCCTGAGGACTTCCAGGCCAAGAGCAAGAAGGCCAAGAAATGTCGGTACGGTGAGAAGGTTCCCGGAGATGGTCCGCATCGCCATACTTCTGGATCAAAATCATTCCCAAAAAGAAAGAAAGAATCGGTAAATTTGTAGCTATTATTTAAATTTTTTGTTTTATATAATTTTTATATAATTATATTTATTTTATATAACTGATACAAAGAATAGAAAGAGAACCGACTCTACTTGAACTGGTTGTAGAAACCCACGCAAAAAAAAATCTGTCGTCAGAGAAGAGAACGACGAACCTAAACTCGTAGACCCTCGGGCGGAACGGATCGTGAAAGCTATGATGGATAAGATCACACAACACTCACAAGCTTGTAGTTTAACTCCCAACTATCTGAGTCCTTTACAAAAGGACAAAATTTATTTGGAGGTAAAAAAAATTATTGTTTGTAATTCGTTTATTAAATAAAATATTTGAACTTTTTTTATTTTGTAGTCGGTTAGACCATATAAGAGGCGTCTACACGATCTCGGTTCGCTTCAAAAGGATATCGTCGAGGACACCACGACGGTATCCCCCGTGGTTCAAGAGAATTATACACAAGAACGGTGTATCGAGCATCTCGAAACCACACTTCAAGAAACTTGAGCACAAATGTGTCACATGGAGAGCATCATCGAATTGCAAACCGGCCGAGCGTATCAAGTGCCACATTAGATAGAGGAAACAACGACGCGACAAGACCCGGTAATCGACTCGGATGCAATACCTTCTTCACGAGGTGTTGGCGATCTCAGGGATGAAGACGACACTACAAATTTAGATGATATGTAACATAAATTATGTTTTTATTTTTGTAAAAACTTTTTAATTAATTAAGTTTTTCTTAATTTTTTGTATTTTTTATTTTTTCGTAATATTCCTAACGGATGCCCATTGATAGTTTTTAAAAATTGTAACGAGCATCCGTTGAAATCCAAAATTCCTACCATTTTGCAACGGAATTTCGTTGTCATTTCCTGCCATACGGCCAATGGGCATCCGTTGCAACCGTTCAATTCTCACCATTTTACATGTCAACGGACGAGCAAGGATATCCGTTACAAATTTTCAACGGGCATCCATTGCATTCATGTAATGGGCATCTGCTGAACACATTGTAATGGAAATCCCCCACTTTTGTAAAGGGTATCCGTCGCATATATTGTAACGGTCATATGTTGTAATTTTCCAACGAATTATTCCGTTACAAATCCGTTGGAAGTTTTCAACTGATACTATCTGATCATCTCATTTTTTGTACACGATTCTCGCATGATTTTAGAGATGTTTATGACGATAGTTGCGATGTTTACATGTGATTTTGTTTCCATTTTACTTGTTTTCGTGTTTTCATGTTCTTATAGGTTTTAATGCATATTTGGTTCGTTTCAGAGCTAAAGAACATACACGGGACAAAGTATGAGCATTGAGGATAAGAACGGTGAAAATGAGACGAGAAACAGATAAGAAATGGCCAAACATATGCTGCAGCACGGTCGAGCTTCCAAGATAAACACATAGCCCTGCCGAGCACACAACTCAGCACGACTGAACATGCAACAAAGGAGATAGCATGGCCGAGCTAGGCAAGAACACGACTAAGCGTGCATTTATAGGACATAGCCTGGCCGAGCATGAGCAAGAGCAGGGTCGAGAACTAGGCTGTGGCACATATCAAGTGCCAGATGTTCTAGATATATTTTACGGAATTGGTTGAACTGCTAGAAAGGCAAAAGATCTATGGCTATCACAACAAGATCTACACATCGCACATACATATGTTTTACTCAACTGTGAATATCTATGGCCTTTTTGAAAGGTAAAATACTATAAATATGGATTCAATTGCGTATGCGTATTTTATTTGCAATATTTACATAATTTCTAACATTTTACAGGATGTTTGATGATATATTAAAGAATACATATGTGAATATTGATGAATCTCAACTCCAGGAACTTAAAGAAAGAGATTTCTCCACACGGATAAGACAATATGTAAGTAAATGATAGATTAAATATTAATAAATTACTTTTATATGATATTCTGACATTTTGTCGACGATTATTTCCTCTGTAATGCAGATTGAGATCGGTAATCACCCGTTGTGCCTATGAGATCGTGTTAAAGGACCAATTGTAAAAGTTACGAGTTGGCCAATGTCTTTTACACGTGGTTACAACGTTCATACTTACGAACACGGAAAATTGAAGTCAACTATGAACTACGGTGTATGTGTGAAAGGTGAAGGCTATTGTGAATCGACTGATGAATCAGATTTTTATGGGATTTTGAAAGAAATTTTACAATTGGAATATCCAGGTATCTTACTAATCCAAAAAATTGGTTATCGATACCACGTATGATATTTTATAATATATTAATTTATATTTTCCATTTTTGTAGGTTACGTTGGTCTAAGAGTGATGTTATTTCGATGCGATTGGTTCGATCCAATAAGCGGTCGCGGAACAAGAATAAACAAATTCGGCGTCGTAGAAGTTAACTCTACATGAAGATATGCAAAATACGAGCCTTTTATTCTTCCGTCACAAGCCGATCAAGTTTGTAACGTTTCCTATCCACAAATAAGACGATCTTTAGGGTGGCGTTTCGCAATGAAGATACTTCCAAGGGTAAATTTATCGACAGCATAGAAGAACAACAATTGGCCATGCAACAACAAAAGCACAGAGATTGTTGTTATTGATGAAGTTACTGTTCAAGCACTGGCGCATGGTGAAGTGAAAGAAATTGAAACAAATGAAGATGCATGGATAGAAGAAAATGAAGAAGAAGAAGAATTTGAATCAAATTCAGAAACCCAAGAATCAACGCAAGAATTATGTGACTCTGAAGATGATTAATGTTAACTAGTTATGGGATGTTCAAAATAATAAAAGAACTGTTATTGATTTGTTAACTTCGTTATTGAATCTACGGAATATATAAAATTTTATTTATTGTTCCCGTCCCTCGGTTCCATCTTGTCCCTCGATCGATTCCAGTTCCTCGGTTTCGTCTCGTCCCTCGGTCAGTTCCATATCGTCCCTCGATCGTTTCTCCTCTCTTTGTCCTGTCCCTCGGATTGCGGACGGATCTCAAAATATAAATGGTTACAGAAAAGTGTCCACAAATACAGACGGAAATGGGACGGGTCCGCAAGCCGTCCGTAATTTATGGACGGAAGTCCCATTTCGCCATCAGTCCATCGTGTCTCTATTGCTCTGCTCTCGAGAAGACATTCCAACCTAGAGATTTGGGGATTCTGTCAGTCAGTCGAAGGTTATTCGATTTTGTTCTTTCTGTTTCATCGATTACAACTACCCGTTTCATCGTTTCTATCGTGTCTCTATGTGCAGGTCGTCCATGAACCCGTCCGCCGCCGCTAGTATGTCCGTGAACCCGTTTCACCGCCAGTGCGTCCGTCTGCCGCCGCCGCTAGTCGCCGTCACCGTTACCAGAAGGTAAAATTTAGTTTAGTTATACTAGATTAGGTTAAGTTAACATAAAATTATACTAGGTTAAGTTTAGTTAAATTTATACTAGGTTAAGTTTAGTTAAATTTCTAAGCATTTTAGTTAGATTTGGAATGTGTTGGTTAGGTGTTTGTTGAAAATCTACAAGATTATATTTGTTTCTGAAATTATATTACAAATAATTAAAGTTTAATTTAAATTAAAAATTTTAAAATAAGAATTGAATTAAAACTTGATTTAATATTTCAATTTAAAATTTTAGTATGTCTCGTCGCGTAGGAAGAGGTGGTAACACGAGAAATGTTCAACCACGGAGGAATGTGCCAATGGTCCATCTCCTCCACAACACATGAGACAGTCCGATACGGTATTTTCGGATTTTATGAATCCGAATTTATTTCCAAACAATGGATCGACACTATATATGCCGTATCCATTTTATCAGCAGATGCCACCACCGGTAGAGCCAATAATGCATTACCAGCCTCCGATGCATCACGAACCAACGGTGGAAGAACTTTTATCGATGGATGAGGAAAGACACAAACTTCCTCTTTTGGATCCAAGTAGAGAAGATGACGCACACTGGTACATAACACTAAATTTAAATTTAACTTTTTAAATATTTAGTTAATGAAGTGTTAATTTACCTATAATTTTGTTTTATAGGTTTGACTATGATCAGCTTTCTCTTCATATAACTAAGACGATGAAAGCTGATTATGATCGTCCATGTTATAACTGGATGCAAACCGATTCTGATATCAAGTAACGGTGGTGGAAATCTTTCGTGGTATGTTTGTACTAATATTTATTTTACTCAAAATTTAACATGATATTTCAATGAAATAATTATTTCATTATTTTCAGCAAAAAAGTTATTGGAATACTAAGATAACTGGACTAGTAAATCCGAATTTGGACAGGTCTCCCGTAAACGATTGCAAAAGAGATCGAGAGAAAAAGGTAAACCCGTTTGGATGGCAGATCATGTCTGGGATGATCCTTGTTAAAGAAAGAAGCGAGCGCGCTAGTCAATCCCGTCGTTTCGATAGAGAAAGATACGAGATGAGTGAACATACTGCTGGTTCCCGCTCCTTTGTAGAGGTTTACAAAGATTTTTTTAAGTTTTTATACGATTGACCTTTGCTTAATATTAAAGGCATATATTTAAATGTTTTAGACGGAAGAGAAGGGATCTGTACCGTCATACATTGAATTTCTGGAACGTACACACAAGAAGAAATCCGACGGTTCGTGGGTAGATGTAGAGCGAGATGTGTTCACGATGATGTTCAGAACATGGCATCGGAACGAGTTTCCAAAATTCCATCAAGTGAAGACGGGATGCAACCTTCTCTAACTCAGGAAGAATACAACGTGATATATTTCGAGGTAAATTAACAACAATTTAAAATAAATTTGTTATATATAATCTTAATTAAATTTCGATATTTCTTTTGCAGTAAGTAACACCGTACAAAGGTCGCATATTTGGTCTTGGAGGAATGGCATCATGATAACACTGAAAGTGTATCAATATTAGGATAGATTTTAGCACCATTTTCGCATATATCTTATATAGAGACTTACATATCCGATATGATTATGCGGTTCACACACACGTTTTGTTGGTTTTGAGGTTTTTAGGCGACAAGGCCTAAATGAGCTTAAAATGACGGATTCCTGATCAAAACCACATGAAATGAAGATATATCTACTCAGAGCCAAGATCGAGCTTCAGAACCCAAAGGAACACCCGAGCAACGAGCGGAAAAGAGAAATTTCAAGGAGACAAGGGTGCCCGGTCGGGCACCATTCGTACACCCGCTCGGGTAAAACCTACGGGGTTTTATCTGCACACCTTGCACGACCCGGGCACAAAGGCAACAAGATCGGGTAGCCTTACCCGATCGGGCGCAAGAAGTATACCCGCTCGGGCATTAATTCATCCAATTTGTCCCGAGAGTTTGCACGACTCGGGCCGCCCAACCATGCGATCGGGTGACGGCCACCCGATCGGGCATTATGAAGCAACACGACCGGGCAAGCCTCTGCACGACCGGGTAACACCTGTGCCCGAGCGGGCCGTGTAATTTGCAACAACCTAGATCTAACTTTCAAACGAGCGGATTTAAGGAACAGAATAGATCTAGGGCAAAGGGGGTGACGGAGAGGGCAAGGAAAGGCTGGAAAAACATCTGGGAAGGCTCGGGAGGCATCGGAGAAGAAGAGAAGCATCAATCCTTACACCGGTAACACGATAGGGAAGGTCGAGGCATCGAATTCCTTAGAGTCTATCATGTATAGGGTTATGTTATCTTCGTCTTTTATTTTCTCCATGAGTGAGTAGAGTCCCTACTGCGGGTAGGGATATCGGATTTGTATTGTATGAACAATGACTTGTGTTAATGCTTAGTTCTATTGATTTATTCTTGATTTTCGGTTCTACACTTAGCATTATCATTCCTACGCTAGTGCTGACCGCTCAGCGACATAGGATTTCAGACTTTGCTGGAAGGTTAAAGGATGAATCCGGACCTGTTAAGTTGTAGATTAAGTTTGGCTAATGAGAATCTGACCGGTCGGTCAGTCATCTTAGGAATAATGATTGCGTTCGTAATGCTGCCATTGTACGGGTTAATCACTGCTGGAAGGTAGGGTTGCACGTATCCATGGTTAGGAGGTTTAGGCTCGGAAGAATCACTCCTCACCTTAGAGCATAAATTTCCCGTTGTCAAGAATAGTTGATAAATCTATTATTCTTAGTTGTTTCATCTATGCAATTATTCCGGTATCCCGTACACCCGTAGTGTTTGCCATATCTAACTTTATCCCCAACCTAGTTTCGTTGTCACCATTTAGGTTAGTTTAGGAATTTAGGATCACATCCCTCTCTATCTTTTTCCATGTTAGTTTAGTTTTATTCTTAGTTTAGCTACTTTAGTCCCTAGAGATCGACCCTGGTACTACACGATCCGTATACTTGCGGTGAAGTGGTCTAGGAATATTTATAACTCGTGTTTCCAGCACACCACATTACAACATGCGAGTTCCTCCAAAGGCAAGGGAAAAACCGCGACCGACGGACTTCGAAACACTGTCTCTAAAATGCAAGAAGAATTAGAACAACAAGTTTAACATTTCAAAGGGAAGTTGAACGATAAAAAAGGAAACGTCAACAATGGCTGAAAATGATGAAGGAATACATGCCTAATATCAACTAGGATACGACCAGAAACAATGATTCTGACGACAATAATTCGCAAGTACCACTAAAAAATTTGTAAATATATGTTAATAATATAAAAACACTAATTCGTTAATATTAATTTAAATTTTACAAATTCTAATTAAAATTTTTATTTTAAAAAAAGCTTTTTCGGATGGCTTTTCCGTCCGGAGGCCGTCCGCAAATTTTGCAGACGACCACGACCCATCCTTAAAATTTACGGATGGGTCACGTCCCATCTGTAACTGGTCACGTTTCCCGTCGCTTTGCGGACGGCTCTGCAGTCCGTAATTATGGACGGTTTGTGGACTCATTTTTTCGTTCGTATTTGCGAACGGATTGCGGACGGTTTTATTTTTGCAACGGATTTGTCAGTCCCTAAATCGTAAATTTCTTGTAGTGATGATGACCTATTTGGTCCTACAATCATTGAAACATAGCTCAATCTTATCTTCTTCGTAAATTTATCCATATTAATCTTTCTAGTAATGTGATCAACAAGATCATTGTATTTCACATTTTTAAAACTTTTATTGAACATTATTGTATAAACTTCATATTTTTCTAAAACCCTTTGTGTCGTTTTATCGCTATGTTAAGGGTTTGATAGGTGGAAACGTTGTGTTTGCATTTGCGTTTGGTGGCGTTTCTATCAGCGATTGGTGGCGTTTGTTTTATTTTGTCTGAATGGTGAAAACGTTGTGTTTGCGGGCAACTGCGACTAGAAGTGAACGACAGAAAACTGTTGTGATTGCGTTTTAAGCAAAATTATAAAAATAGACAATTATTAATAAAATAATTTATTTAAATTTTGTTGTTTAGTGTATACTTTTTAATTATAATTTTCAAATATTTGAAATAAATTTAAAATTTTAAAATTACTAAAATATTTAAATATACAATACATATACATAGGGCTCGGCAAATAACGGATATTTGCGAATATCGGACTATCTGTATTTATATTTGTATTCGGCGAATATTCAAATTTAGTATTTTTGTATTTGTAAATTCAGATATTTGTAAATACGAATATTTATCAAATATACGGATATCCGTCAGATATACGAATATTCGTATCTCAACCTAAATTCTTTTAACGTATAAAAATATATAAAAACATTTTAATAAAAAAATCAATAATCATCAAATATAGTCTAAAACTAAAATTTCAAATATGCAAATATACATAAAATAAATAAAACAAAACACCGAATCTTCACATTCATCTCCACACCAGTCATTTAAATTTAGTTTCGTGGACGATTCTACGAACATCGTTAATTCACCTAAAACAATGAAACAAATTGTTATATTACATACTAAAATAAAATTTGCAAAAAGTTGTATATTTAGTGAGTTCTGTATTTTTTCATATATTGTAATGTCTCCATAACATTATCCAACCCGTTTGGATTAGAACCAATCTTGAGTATAAATTAAATACTAAACAATATTAGTTATTTTACAGTATTTGATATTTTAGTCCTCTCATCATAAATATATTACATATTTGGCTATATATATTTAAATAATAAATGTTTAAATAAGATTAATAATTTTTTTTATTTCAAATTTGATCATTAAAACCAATTTTGTTATATATGTATCTATATATTAACTAAATTTTCTACTTAATACTTACAGATACGAATAGTTCGGATAATTGAGTCTACTATTTGTATTTGTATTATCGAATATCCAATTTCTAATATTTATATTTGTATTTGTATCAACGGATATTTGAATTTTCGGTTCTAATACGAGTCGAATACGAATCGAATACGAATACTTCGAATATTTTACCTAGCCCTACATATACATATATATATATATATACATATTTACGATTAATATAAATTATAATAGAAACTTAAAATTATTTTATCAAAATATAATCAAATATTTTCATACACCTATACATATATATATATTTATGATAAATATAAACTATAACAAATCATTGAAATAAAATTTGAAATACGTATAAATGTTTTTATATAATAAACAAAATTTAAAGGTATTTTAGTAATTTTATTAAAAACGCACCGAAATGGAAATGTAACGCAACATAATTCTGGATTTTTAAATTTTGTGTTTCGCCGCATTTGCGGGCGACTGACTCCACCAAACGGTTTTAATGTCGCCGGCAGTCGCCAGAAAACGCAGTCGTCGCGTTTATGGGCGAGTGCGACTCCACCAATTAGGGGTTAAATCCGAAATATTTAATGCATGTAGCCTTTTTAAGCAACAACATGATGTCGTCTTTGCATGCAAATTCTTGACCTACATTATTGTCTGAATTGTTTTCATAATTAAAACTTGAAGAACCAACAATTATTAAATCATCAAGGGACACTTCATTTTTGACTTCAATGCATTCTTCATTATAAACTTCATTTTCGGGTTCATCAAGTTCTCTAGTTCCTGGTTCATCAAGTTCTCGATTTTCAGCTTCAATACGTTTTTCATTTTTACTTCATCTCCTACTTCAACACATTTTCATTTTCAACATGTTAATTTTCAAATTTCAACAAATAGCATATATGATCTCTATTTTCTTGGATTTCGTTGATGATCTCAACATGTATGATATGTCTACATTAATCCTTGTCATCTTCCAACAAATAGCCAATAACTTATTCAATATCTAAGATGTATGAATGTCTTTCTGGTCTTACATCATTGGAACATAGCTCAATCTTATATTCTTCGTAAATTTATCCTTATTAATCTTTGTAATAATGCGATCTACAAGATCATTGTATTCAAAATTTGAAAACTTTTATTGAAAATTATTGTATAAACTTCACATTTTTCTGAAATCCATTGTGTCGAGCCATCATTTGGGATCTTCTGATAAAACCCCCATGATCAAAATGAATGACTAAAAACTCATTAGCTCTTTCAACATTCATCCTATACAACGAAATGAAATGTCACAAAATTCATCAATCAACATTGGTCACACGTTGTGTATAATAGGGATGTCAATGGGTTGGGTTGTGCCCAACCCATTAAACTTAAATGGGTTTTGAGGTGTAAATGGGTTGGGTTTAACCCGACCCATTTAATAATGGGTTATATAGGTCGGGCTAAACGGGTTAAACGAGTTAGACGGGTTTATTCATATAATTAACACTTGGTATATATATTTTATCATTTAACATTTATGATATATACTTATATATAATAGATACTATAATTAATGTTTCAATATTCAAACGAATAATTTATGAAACCGATTTCACCCCATTTTAAATCGACTTCATATAACTTCACCAAATTTTAACCTGATTTAACTCGACTTCACCCAATTTTTCCGAATTTTAACTTGATTTCATTGAATTTCAACCCAATTCATCCAATTTTGACTCGATTTCATCTAATTTTAACCCAATTTCACCAAATTCTAACTCGATTTCACCCAATTTAACCTGATTTCACCAAATTTTAACTCGATTGCATGTGATGAAATTGAGTTAAAATCGGGTTAAAATTGGATGAAATAAATTTGAAACTCGGTGAAATTGGATGAAATCAAGTTAAAATTGGGTGAAATTGAGTCAAAATTGGATGAAATCAGGTTGAAATTCGATGAAATGTGATGAAATCGAGTTAAAATCGGGTTAAATTAGGTGAAATAAATTTGAAATCCGGTGAAATTGGATGAAATTGAGTTAAAATGGGGTGAAATTGAGTCAAAATTGGATGAAATCGTGTTGAAATTCAGTGAAAGTGAAGAAATCGAGTAAAATCGGGTTAAATTGGTTTAAATAAATTTGAAAACTGGTGAAATTGGATGATATTGAGTTAAATTGGGTGAGATCAGGTTAAAACGGTGAAATCGAGCTAAAATTGGGCGAAATCAGGTTAAAATTGGGTTGAGATTCGATGAAATTGAGTTAAAATTAGGTGAAATCGGGTTAAAATTGGGTGAAATCGAGTTAAATTGGGTGAAATATGGTTGAAAGTAGGTGAAATCGAGTAATTAGGTGAAATCGGCGGAAATTGAGTGAAATCTAGGTAAAATTGGGTGAAATCGAATTAAAATTGAGTAACGATTTGAAATTCGATGAGATTGGGTGAATCGAGTTAAAATTTAGACAAATCGAGTAAAACATAGGTCAAAATCGGATATTCGGAATGACGGTGAATTTGAAGTGAAAGATAAACGGGCTAAATGGGCTAAATGTGTAAAACCCATTAAAATGAATGTAAATGGGTTTTAAACCCATTAAGCCCATATAAATTTAGGCCCATTTATGATGAACCCATTTATATTTTAAATGGGTTGGGTTGGGTTAACCCACTAAACCCAACCGAATTTGACATCTCTAGTGTATAACATGTTCTCTAAGTACTCGCACGAACATTGTACATAACATGTGTGTACAATGTTTGTGGTAAATATTAGCATACACGTTGTACACACACGTTGTATATACACATTGCTAAGTATTGTCACGACTGTTGTACACCTATTGTGTACGACGTTCATGATGTATACTACTACAAACATTGTACATAACGTGTGTTCAATGTGTGTATACAAAGTCCATGCTAAGTACACATCGTGTGTGTACAACATTTACAACACAAATTTTTTTATCTTGTTAAAATCTTACTTTTGGGATTAAAAAATGTTCGTAAAATTATTCAAAATGATAAATATGAGAGTAAAGATGTTCTATCAACATTTAATTGATGAAAATCCTGAATCATATTTTATAAAATCGGGTGTTATCCTTGTTAGACATTTGATTTTGGGGTTGATTCGTAGTTATTAGTTAACCTTATATGCAATTTCACATTTGTATCAAATCAAAATTTAGAATTCGATTGTTATAATTCTTAATCGTCAACCATAAACTAATACACACAATGCATAGTATAAGGTTTATGTACAAGTGACATGTTTAATCATACAATATATTGGTTTGTTGGTATAAATAATTATAATATATAATTTTTGGTAAATTAAATGTGTATTATGATCAAACATGTCATGATAAACACGAAATTAACAAGTTCAACCCAAAGTTTTGAAGTTAAACCAGAGTACAACCTATTAATATTCAATTTATTTTATTTAAATAATTGAATATTGAAAAAATTATTCCGACAACATTTGGGATCTATGTTGTATACGTTGGTCTTTGCTTATTTTGGATTTATCCTTTAACGGATATCAACTTTATTTTTTTCTCTTTTAGGATATATGCTTTGGAACATATGTAAATCTAAAATTTAAAATATAAAACTGAAAAAGAAAACAATTGTATATTTTCTAAGAAAGTTTAAAATTCAAACTTGTGTGCTAAATACAAGCACGAACGTTGTACACACATGTTGTATAATGTATGACTACGAACATTGTACCACATGCGGTACAACGTATATCACATGCTATATCTCTACGTGGTACATCACGTGCACAATGTTGTATCGCATGTTGTATAATATGTATCACACGTTGTACAAACATTTTTTAATGAAAAAATTAAAAAATAAGAAGAAAATAAAATTAAATCATACCTTGCTCCAAATCCCCTTGGTTTGGGTCATCAACATATTAAAAAAACTTCAAACCCCACTTCTCCCTAACGTCACACATCCAAAAATTTGAACTTTTGATGAAGTTTAGGACACGAACATAGACCTTCATATCATACTTCACCAAACTCTATGGTTGCACCTCACTGGACCTCCCTATTAAGAGAGATGGCATTTCCCTTGCTAGAGCTTTCTCTTCCATTGTTATTGATGGAACTTTCTCTCCAGCTGTCCTTGGAGCTTTCTCTTGAGATGTCCTTGCTGGAGCTTTCTTTCGACCTGCCTTTCTGCAACTTCCTCTTACTAAAGCCACCTTTCTTTATGAGTTTCTTTGTGGAGCATGATGTGCTCTTGTACTTGGATTGCTTTAGTTCCCTCCGTCTATTAGGAGTCTTCGATTGAGCCTTTTGAGCAACTTGTTCTAACCTCTCTTCTTTTTCTTCATTAGCCATCATAAAGATTTAATTCAACTTGTATAGCTTTGTGGACATCCTTTATGATGAAATTTTCAATATTCTTGAGATGTATTTAAAAACCGTTGAATAGTGCATCATAATTGTTGAAATGCTATTCAGAATTGTTTAAACGTTCTTAATAACTCTTGAAACATTCTTCACAACTGTTGAGACGTTCTTCAAAACCATTGAAACCTATTACAAAATTATTGAGATGAAATGAAAGGGGTGAAGCATCTATCACAGTAGTGGAAACGACTGTCAACAAGCTTAAAGGAAATCTCGAGGAGGAAGAGGAGCCAAAATATGTAAAACCAGCCCCGAGGCCACCTCCTTTACCGTTTCCACAACGTCAACTTAGGAAGATGGTAGATCAACCCAATCCTTCAACATTTGGAAAGGATGAAACGTCTACTACAAAGGAAAAGGGCAGTAATGTCAAAGAGCATAAAAACAAACCCGAGGAGAAAGAGGAGCCAAAGTACATAAAACCAGATCCGAGGCCACCTCATCCCACAACGTCAACGCATGAAAACGGTGGATCAGCCAACTCCCTCGATATTTAAAAAAGGGGAAGAATCTAACACAGCATCAGATAAGGCTATGAACATTGATGAGCATAAGAAGAAACCCGAGGCGGAAGTAGAGTTCAACTTAATTAACACACTTGAGAAGCAGTGCGTTAGCGATTTTGTGTTCCACGACGACGCCTTTGAGAATTTAGCCAAGGAAGTTTGTGAGGAATTTGGGAATACGGATTCCCTAGATATGTATCGCATAGCAGATGGAGAAGGATTATACAAGGTACCAAACGAGCTGCTTGACAACAAAAAGAAGAAGGGATCCCCCGACCGAGACTTCCGCATAACCCAAGCTAAATGCGATGCAAATCAATACATAAATAATCCCGAGACACTGAGAAGCTACACCAAATGTCCAGCACACAATTGGAACATTGACAAGGCACCCAAGGTGAATATGAAGCCTTCACCACAAAGGCTCACGCACCAAAAATTGCTGGAGACGCTGAAGGAAACAATCGATGAACACCTAACCGGCTTCATGGAGTGCAAAATCAAACTTATGGACAGCTCGACCAAAATTTTTGGATAGCATGACCTAGTCCCCAACTTAGAGAACATCATGACCAATCTTAGGGAAGACATGACTGATCGTGCAAGGAACTCAACTGATCTGCGTGCTATTCCCAATCGAGCACACTATGCACGCAAGACGCTACGCACACGACGACGTCGAGGACGTTCACCTGATGAGTAACATCATGGTCAGGCTCGTGACCTTAAACGCTTTTCGGGAGGCAACCCGAGTCCCATATCCTTTTAGTTATTTCGTTTTAGTTTCTTTTGTTTTGAATTCGGCTCTTATTCTTTTCAAAAGCATGCTCCTTACCAACAACCCCGATGTATCGTACTGTCTCCTTTGGATTGTGTGACTTTTGTTACAAGTTTTCCACTTCGAAATCATCCACAACATAAGAAAGGACCCGTACGGCCAGCTGCATCAACTCGGGATAGCAAGCACGCATCAGGTGCACACGTTCCTATCTATCGTATTTTTCCCCGAGTTTTTGCGTGTTAATCCTTCTCTTAGGTTTTGAACAACGGTGTCCCATTCAAGTCTGGGGGGGGGGTATTCTTTGAATGTCATGACTGTGATTAGAATTTAGATGTTGATTTCTTCGTTTATTTTTCTTTTCATTAGTTTTGTTAGGACTAGACGGACGGATATCTAGTACGAAAAACTTCGAACTTTAGTTACCTCTGTGCAACTTTGTTGAATCGGGAACAAAAGTCTAGGTTTGCTGAAACATACCTTTAGATATCGATTAGTTAGTGGTTGTGCATGAATCCATAGCCTATAGTTGTATTCCTCCCCTTAGGCTTCAAACCCAAGCACTTATATCTCCGAGCATACCTTGCATTCTTTGTTTTGTTTCGATCATTATATTTCCACGCACTTACACTCCACTATCAATAGACTAAGTTCTTTAACTTTTTCAGCCCTACATTGACATGAGTGCATCAACATTGATGGTTCGGGTTTAAGTGGTGGGTCGAGGCAGTTTTTCTACGTCCTAAGGGTTAGAGTCGATCAAAAGAAAAAAGAAGAAAAAAACAGCAATGACGCAACCTCTTCACTCCGCAAGGTTAGAAGACCTTATGAGTGTGCCAATTGGCAACCTGGGTCTAAGTAGAAGGTTGTCCTCTTCAACTCCAACGTCCTAGAAATCGAGTGCGAATATACAAAAAAAATGTGCGGAAACCGAAAAGAAGAAAAAGAGAACCAAAAAAGAATAAGAATAATAATTGTCTTAAGAATGGTATCGAACTATTTGTGCAATAGAATGGGTATGTAGATCGCTTGGATGTTGTCTAGGGGTTAGTGAAACGAAGTTAGGATATGTGTAGGATTGCACGGTTAGTGACTTTCGGTAGATAGGTGTCTAAATTCGGTGCGCTTAGATCTATGTTCGTGTGACGTGTTGCTGCATAGGGTGGCTGACTTTTCGAGTTGATTGTGCTAGTTTCCGGTTGTTGTCTAACTCCTCTCTTGCTTCATTCTAGTCTTGCTCGAGGACGAGCAAAGGTTCAAGTCTGGGGGAGTTTGATAACGTCTATTTTGTTATAGTATTTTAGTCTCTTTTTATAGTTAGTTTCTTCATTCATTTGAACTTTACCAAGCATTAAAGCATCATTTAGTCCTCTTTTAGTGTTTTCTCATGCTTTGCAGCGAATGGAGATATCGGGACACAAACACGAGCGAATACCGTAAAATATGACCGTTTCGCGCCAAAGGAGAGGCAACCCGTGCGGGGTACCTACCTTAGCCCGCGCGGGCAAGATCACAATTCCTTGCACCAGCAACTCCAGCCCGAGTCGGGCTCCTCATCAGCCTGTGCGGGCTCTCTCCTGCCAGCCAGCCCGCACGAGGCACTCATCAGCCCGGGCGGGTCGTGTTCGCCACCTACATAAACCAGAAAAGGAAATTTAGCAAAACAAGAAAAGGAACATGTTGGCTACTTAAACCAAAAGGAAATATGGTTACGTAAGATAAAGGGGAGCTACATGGCTGGAATATAAAGAGGAAATGTTGAAAATTACACAAGAATAGAAAAACAAGAGATGGAAAAGCTCGGAAAAGAAAAACTGCAGTGGCTGTAAGAAAAACGAAATTCCAGCCACTAGAGAGGAAGAAAAGAGGACGGCCAAAGAGGAGATTAGAGAAAAGGAAAGAGGAGAAGGATGGCAAAAAGGGGAGAGCTTCAACAGCCCAATTCGGAAAGAAACAAAGAGAGAAAACACATCACACACATAGAGAGAAAGAAGAGAGCAGAACGCGTACAAGGGCAAGGACGAGACGATGAAGCCGGAGAGCGGAGGAGCTGTTGAAGACGTCGGTAATATAATAGGGAGGTATCTCATTCTTTATCCATGTAGAATATAGTTATCTTTCGTGTTTCGTTTTCTAAATTCATATCCGAGTAGGTCCATAACCATGGGCTAGAGAGCTTTGCCGATATCTAATGAAGTTTTGTTCTTAATGCTTGGTTATAATATTTGTTCGTTTCAGATTGATCGGTTGTTCGTAATGCTTTTATTCTTGTTGGTAGCTTGAATGAATGATTATAAAAATCTAATTGCATTGGGAGATGAATTGGATTTTGGAACGTAGCCATGATATGAAGTCTCAATTGATTTAGAACTTTGGTCGGTCGGTTAATTGAACTTAGGAATTAGGATAGTGATCTTAATGCATCTAGTAGGTGAGATTACACAATTGGGAGATTGGCAGTATGCATGGTAGATAGTGGGTTTATGCATCGGGAGAGTCACTCCCTAGGAAAGAGCTTGAATTCCCCGAATACGTAATGATATCTATAACCATGATTTTGTTAGAACTTCGTTGCATCATCGTGCATCTCTCGAAACCTGTGGTGTTTAGTTCAGTGAGTTTAATCTGTTAGTTAGTTAGTTGGTTTATCTTTATTCGCATTCCAACCACTTATTGATTTTACACGTCCTATTCATTAATTTACTAGCTTTTAAGTTGCATCGATTCCTCGTGTTCGACCCTGGTACTATACGATCCGTATTCTTGCGGAAGCGTTAGTTTAGGTAAATTATTACTTGAGATTAACCGCATCAATGAACTACACAAATATTGATACATTCATTGACTTCTTACATCATCCTTGCATACACAACTTCAAAGAAGACATCTTAAAATCATGGGGGAGTTTGTGGGGGTGTTAAAAGAAAACATGAATACCTCTACTTAACCTGGACATCTAGTCATCAACAGCTCTATCTGCTTCATCCGTCTTGGGATCTATTGTGTACATGACCTCGGGTCCGTTAGGGGCGACGATACTTTTGATGTCTTGAAAATGAAAAAGAATATAAAGTGTTAGTACTTAGCAAAGTAAAATTAACATTGTACACGTTATACTACAATGTTATATAAGTTGAAAGAAGACGATGAAAGATTGATTTTAAAAAATATAAAAGTGATATTCTTATTTATAATAATATATTTGAAATAATAATTTATTTTTTTGTCTAGATTAAGACCAAAATCTGGAAGCTCTATTACTCTAACATTGAACTCTGACCACCATTTCCTTCTCGCAAATATCTCAAACTATCAAGCAGTTGGATAATTCTCCACTCTATCCGTAACACCAGACCACGAAATTCCTCATTCGAGAGTTTATCCAACGTCTCGTTCGTATTAGGGTTCGTTACACAATTCTTGGCTTCTTATGGGACAATCGACTTTAGTTCCGTCCGAAGTAAAAATGCTTCCAAATCGACAACGTAGTTGCGTCGGTTTTCTTCGCTCAATTGTTTGTAATTCATCGCAATCCGATAGACATCTTCGAGTCTCTTTGGGCAATGATGGAGTTGGTCATCATGAGTATGATAACACATACATAAATATCGTAGAGAACCGAAAATTCTGTCTTTGTTCTTCAATGTCTGAACTTTATTTCTAAAAGTTGTCTTTTAAATGTTGAGTTTTCGGGTAACCATGATCGAAAAAGATTGTCAGTAGAAGATGATGAAGAAATGAAAGACAAACAAAGTTGAATATGTAGAAGTTTTTTTTTGTTTGTGCAACGGTGTCTAAACAAATTTTATTTTTGTCTTTTATGTTTTAAAACAAAATGTCTGATGAAAAAGAAGAGATCCAATGAAATTTAAAGGGCCATACGTCCTTGCAAAAGGATCAAAGCCCAATTTATCTGATCTTTACAATTTTCAAAAATTTATGATTACGTAATAAAAAGAATATAACAAAAACGAAACTTATAATCAACACAATACTTCTAATAAAACAATTCACATAATTATTAATAAAAATATTTCCTTTAATATGATTTTTTACATTTTTTAAATTATTTCCAAAACTTTTATTAAATATTCTCTATATAAATATAGAGCACAAAGATTTGAGATTTTCGTATCAAAATAGCAAAGTGAATATAAATCAGAGAAATTAAAAAAAAAAAGATGATAACTATGTTGTTATTGTGATGATAGCGACTCGGTTGACGTATTCAATGATATGATTTGAACATAACGGGAAATAACATTGCAATGGATGCATTGCTTATACATGTTTACTATCTCCATCATCTGTGTTGTTACCTTCTTTCTCATTTTTATGGGTTAACATTTATTGATGAATAGAAATAATTTCAAATCAAATGTTTAAACAATTATTATTTCTATTTGGTTATTCATTTATATTTTCTTTACTAATTGATTTTTTATTCTCGAAATCAAACAATGGTTTCAAGTTTCATCACTCAAAGATATTGAACTACAAAAAAATTTTAAAATCAAAGTTAAAATTCTAAAAGTATAGACATACAATAATATGAATAAATTCAATAATTTTTTTCTACACCAATAAAATGGTATTTATAGATGAAGAGGTAAAACAAATTGTATGTTTTTTGTTTAGTATTTTAAAATTTAAAAATTTATTTTATTTTTCTTAATTGTGCTATTTATCAGAATTTTATGATGTTCTGAAATTCAAATATCTAACTATTGTTGAAAAATATTGTAGTATTTTCAATTTTGATCTAGTTCCTAGCCATATTTCATAGAAATATCAGATCACTCATTTAAGATTATTTTTTTATTCAATAACATTTCTTACATTTTGTGATTTTATTCTAGGCTCATTTTATGGATAGTAATAAGATATTCAACATTAGGAATTATATAACCATTTAACCGAGTTATATGGATACAATTATAATTTTCAATAACTTTTACGGTAAATGATAACTTCATTTTTGCCTACAAATTTAATAATTTTAGCTTAAAAAATATATACCTTTTTTAAATAAAAATTACTATACTTCAAAGATTTAATTTGTTGTTGTTAAGTATCTATTCTTTTTATAAAATCTAAGTAGTGATAATTACATGAACAACTAAAACAAATTTATCTAATTATTATATATATTCGTTTCAAATTCAGTATTAATAATTTTAATATTTTTATTATTCGTGCAATACACGAATACTATCTAATATTTCTATTACTATTAAATGTTTACATTTTAAACTATTTACGAAACAATTCATGGGTCTTTTTTATATAAAGACCAAGTATAAATGTTTAAAAACTAACATCAAATTTAAATACAAAGTAGAAAGATTTGACGAAGAAAAAAATAATTACTATATTGCTATTAGGAGGAATTGAAATATTAATTGTTGTGATGGTATTGACTGCATTGACATATTCAATGATATGGTTTGAACATGATGAAGATCTTTGCTAGGGATGCATTGCATATGTTGTAGGGTTGATTTTAATTGCGGAAGCGTATTTTTATCAACCCGAATTTAGATCTAGTCATGTTCGGATTAGTTTTACAGATTTCAACGGTGAACAAATATTGAAACGGTTTCAGTGATACCTGTTGCGTTGAAACGGATGATCGGATGTGAGACTTGATGATGCAAGCCCTCTACGCGTATCCACGCCGAGATCGGAATTGCTTTGATACGGGATTCGGAAGAACGAAAAACTGTTTTTCGTTCTTCGGGTTTTTTCTTTTACTGGCGGCTAGGGTATTCGTCTTAGAATAATATGTTTACGAAACCTCGTAAAGCGTTTATTTATAATTATTAACTCTCTAATAATTACGAGTATGCGTGTGACCTCGTAGGTTCATCACTAAATTGGTAGTCAATTAGTCTTACTAATTATCTAATCGAGGTTGGCGTCTAGCAACACTCCTCAACGGCCAGATAGTGTGAAGTAACATCCTTACTCTGTAGAACCATGGTAGAAGGATAATATTATTATTTCCCTCCGTCTTTACAGCTCCGGATAATCCTAGGACATGGTCTGACTGTCAAGTCCTAATAGATTATCAACTATGTTTCATGCCTAACATAACTGACTGGTTAATGATCGTAAGAAACTCTTTTCTTCTCTCATTCAAATGTCCTGGCCAAGGTCTTTTCAGTCATTATGTTGCTGACAACATAGAGCTCAAACTCTTTACCTAGAGTTGACGGATTCCATCTTGATCAATCACTAACTGCACAAGCATCTAATCATTCCCAATATCCTTTCAACTTACATCCCAAGACATAAGGTGTCCAGAATCAAAGAATGGTAGATAACTTGTCAGTTACCATGTTGATCTCAGGTCTCAGGAAATCATAATATTCAAATCCTTCCAGAGAAATTCCTATTGACAGTTCAATGGTAATGTAACCATTAGGAATTCTCCCTTTGGGTCTGTTCAATGATCACATCTCTATGTGCATCATCCATACATGTGATTTAGTAAAAGAGATCTACTAATTTCTATCAAATAGAAACATCACATCCATGTTGATCTATCCGGATTACTAACGTCCAATTAGTTATCCTATGATCAAGAACGATTTAGATTAAGTTTTAACAAAACTTGACTCTCTTTATCATGATCTCTATCATGATGACAAGTTTCTAAACTTAATCATGGACTCTATCATACTAGCTATGAAAACATATACACACATATATTTACAAATATCATCAAAATGATAAAATAATGCCATTTCATTTATTTATAAGTGTTCAAAATACAAGACATAAAATAGTCCTTAAATAGTTACAACAGTTGCACTATTCCTAGAACTAATTCCAGCATGCCATGTCTTTCAATCCAATCTTCAACTTGTGCTTGTCAAACTCATTTGAACCAAGCGCCTTTGTGAGCGGATCTGCTGCATTCTCTTTTCCTTCTACCTTCTGGATTTGAACGTCCCCACGCTCAACGATTTCCCTTATCAGATGGAACTTCCGCAGAACATGCTTTGATCTTTTATGAGATCTTGGTTCCTTCGCCTGGGCTATTGCCCCGGTATTATCACATAATAAAGGAACTGGTTCCTTTATCGAAGGTATCACACCAAGTTTAGTTATGAACTTTCTCATCTAGACTGTTATGATTTCAAAGGGAAAAGTGGCTAACGTTGAAGATGCATTAAACGGTAATCGAATGTGTTTTCCAAGTTGACACGCACGACAAAGAGTTTGTGTGTTGTCTTTATTACAATCAAAGAGGTTTGAAGAAAGCAAAGAACGAAAACTAGAATCCCCGGGGTGGCCAAGGAGATCG
>CM071866.1:16657955-16668379 GCA_036759665.1 Gynandropsis gynandra
GCTTAGGCTTGCGTTCATGTGACGCGTTGTTTTGCATAATGGCTAATTCTTTGATAAGTTTGTGTTAGTATCCATTGTTGTTTAATTCTTCTATGACTCGACTCTAGGTTTGCTCGAGGACGAGCAAAAGGTTAAGTCTGGGGGAGTTTGATAACACGTAATCCGTTGTAGTTTTTATATCATTCTTAGGTCTAGTTTAGAGTAGATTATTGAGATTTCATTCATTTATTGAATATATTCGATGAATTTACCTACATTTCGTGTTTTGCATAGGAAATGAAGACATGAGAAGAAACACAAGTGAATATGGCAATCTAACCCCGAAAAAGAAGTTGAGTAACAAGGTTCGACTTGTGTAAGGCCATGGACTGAAAGTGAACACTCAAACACCGAGCGAAGGGAGCGAAACAACATTTCAAGAGTGCCCGCTCGGGTGGCATTGGAGTGCACGATCGGGCTATTTGCTGCCAATTACCCCCGTAGCTTTGCACGACTCGGGCACACAAGGTACACGACCAGGGAGGTGTGCCCGCTCGGATGGAATTGGAGTGCACGATCGGGCTAATTGCTGCCGATTACCCCCGTAGCTTTGCACGACTCGGGCACACAAGGTACACGACCAGGGAGGTGTGCCCGCTCGGGTGCATTTGGTAAGGGGGGGACTCAAGGACAATTCAGTGCCATTAGAGACACACTTGGAAGGATCGAGAAGGACAGATCTATGGATCCGAAGCATGGAGTATCTATTGAAGACATTGGTCGATGAATAGGGAGCATTCTCTTTCTCTTTCTATGTTGAATTTAGATTTCTTTTGTGTTTCGTTTCCTGAGTTCATGTTCGAGTAGATCTATTGCCATAGGTTAGAGAGTATTGCCGACATGTAGAGAAGTCTTGTGCTTAATAATGGTGGATCTTAATGCTTTCATACTTGTACGCCACTCGTTATGAATGAAATTGGTATTTTATCATGTTTTCAGATTTCATGGTTGATCTTAATGCTTTCATTACTTGTACGCCACTCGAATGAATGATGTTAGGAGTCTAATAAACCAACGCCAGGGCATTAGACTTCGGAACTTAGCCATGATTTAGGGTTTAGCCGGTTTAGAATCTACGCCAGGTCAATCGGTTGAATCTAGGGATTAGGATAGCGGTCATAATGCGTCTATGCATGTAAGATGCGCAATGGATACATTGGTATATGCATGCTAGATAGTGGACAAGTCTACGCCTGTCAGTTCCTATAGGAGAGCTTGAATTCCCTGAATTCATGATAGTACCTTAAACCAATTATCCTTATAGAACTTCGTTACTTCATTATGCAAACTCTCGATACCCATGGTGCTTAGCTATAATTTGATCTCATCGATTTAGTCTAGCCTAGTTCAATAACAATCCCATTCTTAGTCACCTTACACGTCTATTCCATTAGTTTAATAGCTTATAAGTCGCATCAATTCCTTGTGTTCGACCCTAGTTACTACACGATCCGTATTCTTGCGGAAGCGTTAGTCTAGGTTTTATAACTTGATATAACGCACATCAATCACAATATTTACTTCTCGGTCATGAACAGAGTGGTCGTCTAAGAAACAAAGTGGTCTCTCTTGTTCGTCTACCGAAACTGAATATCGGTTCCTTGTGTCTACGGTCACAGAAGTGACTTGGCTGATTTCTCTTCTCTCGGAGCTAGGATTTTCTATGACATGCACACCGACTATCGATTGTGACAAAATTGAAGCTACTTATCTTAACAAGAACCTGATATTTCCCTATCGCGTGAAACATCTAGCTCTTGACTACCTGTTTGTATATAGTCTTGTTGAGTCGCAAGCCATTCGTGTCAAGTCAACAGATCAAATTGCTGACGTTATCGTAAAACCTCTCTCCCGTCTGTCTTTTCATCATCTTTGTAGCAAGATTCGAATCACCAACGGTGTTTCATCTTGCGAAAGCATATAAAGGAATAATTCATATATGTCTATTCGTGTACTACATACATGTCCACTCGTATACTGCATACATCAATCATCGTTAAAAAATCAATCAATTCATTCTTACCATACCCTATTCAACAAAATCGGAATCGGAAGAATCAACAAGCATGTCAGAAAAGAAATCTGAAACAAGTTTCTGATAAGAATCCAGATAAACCCGGTGCTCTCGATCATCATCATCGCTCATCAACACACTACTAGAAATTAACAATTTAGGGACGAAAAATATTAGTCAGCAAATGAATGTCGCCAAATAAAAACCGTTCGTAATCCGTCCGCAAAGACGGAAAAAAACCTCAATCCGTAAATCGTCTATAATTCTATACTGCAAGGTTGTCTGTAAATTGGTGGGAAAGGTGACCAATATGCAGACGGAAGATTCGTCAGGAAAACGTTGCAAATTTGCGGATGGAACACAACCCGTCCGTAAATTTTATGGACGTGTCGCGTCCGGTCCACAAATTTGCAGACGGTATCTCCCGTACAATTTTTTAAAATAAAAAAAGTTTATAATTACAATTAATTATAATTAAATTTATTATTTTGAAAAGACAATATTAATTAATTAATGCTTACACATAATTAACATATATTAAAAATTTATCGATGATATTTTCGAATTTTCATCATCAAAATAATTGTTCTCCTACGCATTTTTAATATTAATCATATGTCAATTGTATAAATTCCTAAAAAAAATTATAATTACCAAATCTTCGTAAACTTCCGTGAAAGAACGATTACCAGCGATATATCGACTCATTCTGTATCCTTCTCTAACAGACCGACGAGATTGACTTGCTCACTTGTTTCTTTGCTTAAAACTGGGATCATCCCAATAAGCGCATATTTGTTTCCAAACATTATCTGCCATCCAAAACGGGTTCTTTTTCTTCTCTCGATCTCTTTTGCAATCGTTTACAAAAATTTTGAGACAAATTCAAATTCAGACTTTACTAGTATGGTAATTTTGGGGTTCTAATAAATTTTTGCTGAAATAATCAAATGATTATTTTATTAAACTATTATTTGAAATTTTGGTTAAAATAAATATTATTAAAAACGTACCACAAAAGATTTCCACCAACGTTTCTTAATATCGGGGTCGATTCACATCCAATTATAATATGGACGATCGTAATCAACTTTCATCGTCTTTGTTATATGACGAGAAAGCTGATTGTAGCCAAACCTATAAATCAAAATTAAGATAAATTAACACTTAATTAACTAACTATTTACAAATTTACATTTGAATTTAGTAATACGTACCACTGTGTGTCGTTTTCACGACTCGGGTCTAAACGAGGAAGTTTACGCCTTTGCTCATCCATTGATTGAATTTCTTCCACCATTGGTTTGTGATGCATCTAAGGCTCGTGATGCATCATTGTCTCGACCGGTGGTGGCCTCTGTTGATAATAAGGATACTACATATATTGTTATCATCCAGTGTTCGAGAATAAATTTGGATTCATAAAATCCAAAAATACCGAATCAGATTGTCGCGTTTATTGTGGAGGAGATGGACCATTAGCACTTGCCTCCGAATTCGAACATTTTTTCTCGTGTTACCGCCTCTTCCAAAACGAAGAGATATACTAAAATTTTAAATTAAAATATTATAATCGTTGACGAACGGTGATAGACGGACGGTCGGACAGACGGACCGAGTGACGGAGATGTACAGAACGAGGGACAGATGGACGAACCAAGGACGATGAGATACGGACAAATGGACAAACATACACGACAAACAGATGGAAGGAGACACACGAATGAAAGGGCAGACGACCTACAACTCGGGGGTGGGGAGAGAGTTATATAAATTTGAAACGAGGGGGTAGGATCCGTAGACGAATTTATAGACATTTGTGGATGGACGAGAAAACCCATCCGCAAATCCTCCCTAGTTACGAACGATAAAAAAATGTCATCCCAAAGCCGTCTGTAAATAGTGACAGACTCAAGATGGTCGTCCGTAATTTTCGGGCGGATAAAAGTGCCATTCTAAGTCCGACCCTGTTTACAAACGGTTTGCGGACGGCTCGCGACAACCGTCTGTAATTGTGGATGATCCCGAATGTCTATCCACAAATGCAGATGACTCTAAAACTACCATCCGCAATTACGGACGACTTTAACACGTCCGTAATCCGTCTCCAACTATGTATCCCGAGCGTTATACATCCGCAATCCGTCCGTAATCTGGACAAACGGACCGAGGGACGGAGAGAAACGGACGGAGGCACGAGGAGGGAGAAGGACAGGGATGGACTGAGGGATAGAGAGGTATGGGGATGGACCAAAGGACGAAGAGGTACAGATCGAGGGACGAAGAGACACAGATAGAGGCATAGACCAAGGGACGAAAAGGGACGGAGATAAACCCAGGGATAGAGAGGCATTGGGATGGAGAGGAATTGAATTCCTCTGCTATGGAAAAATCTCTAACTCTTTGATATAAATATAGGAAGAAAAAAAAAGTAGAGGAAGATAAAGAATATTGAGAAAAAAAAACAACTGAGAAAACCCCAACCCATGAAGAATCTCTAAGCAAACAGAATTTCCACTGAAGATCATCTAATAAAATATTAATAGACACGGCAAACATTTATCAAAGATTATTTAAACAATTAACACTTATAAAAGATTCATTTAAAAAATTAACAAAAATTATTATTTATTAAGAAAAACGTGTCGTTGTGGCCAAGTAAACGTGAGGCAGAAGATCAGTTATGACATGTGTCCAAAATCGGAGGAACGATTTACTGATAGCCAATCATATAATGGGTGCAAAATAAGATACATTGTTCTGTAGACAGATGATCATAAGTGCACTTATGCCGTCACGCAGCCAATAAGAAAGGTTTGAGGCAAAAGCACGAATCCAAATCTTACGCATGGGATGAGGATAACTTCAAAAATATCATTCTCGAAAAAAAAATTTAATTTCAAAAATATCTTTATAAATATTGATATTTTCAAAATATATCTACGACCTTACGATCCAATTCGATCCAACGATCCCGTTCGACTCTGCGACCTTTGTTCCTCTGCGGATATTGGACCCCTGTAACCTTTGTCCCCCTACGACCCTTGGATCCCTTCGACCCTTGTCCCTCTGCGACCCTTGTTCTTCTGCGACCTTTGGGCCCCTACGACCCTTGTTCCTCTGCGATCCTTGGACTCCAACGATACTAATTTATTATTTACAAATTATTTACAAATAATATGAATAAAATTTTGAAAATACAGATCAAATCAAAATATATTGGACCCGTGCGACCCTTCCGACCATTGCGATCCTTCCGACCATTTCAACTCTTTCGACTAGTCTTTTCAATGTCAGACTACTACTTTTTTCAAGTGTTAGCTATGTTTTTTATTTTACCAATACCACATTTAAGACCTATATTAAAGGTTCTTTAATGTGGTCAATACATACACCTTGGTCATTCTTTGTATTTATTGTCTTTCTGGAATTTTAGTAGTCCATTTATTTTTCGTTATAAATAGAGGAGGAAAAATCGAAAAGCTACAACAAGCACCAAATCATCTTTTGTTTCGAGTCCTTCATTCTCTCAAAAGGGCGATTTCTAACATCTAACCCTAAATTCTCTGAAAAATCCTTGTTACCTTTGTGACCGTTAAGGTCACATGGTCGACCCAGGGCATCGTGCTGTCTATTTGTTACTCAATGTCTTGGTAATCGTCGGACTCAGTCTGTATGCAGATACACACAAGTACTTACAACTTGGATGGAGGACTTTGTGATGTATCTGCACTACATAAGGTCTTGGTAATCGGCGGACTCAGACATCAAGCTGTATCCGCGTTATCTAAGATCACGGTTGGAGGTCATTTGCTACCGTGGAACTCACCGTACATGACTCAAAGCCCGAAATATCAATGGAGCATTTCTTGCGGTCGGGCACTCAAGGGACACGACCTGGGAGGTGTGCCCGCTCGGGTCCATTTGGTGTGCCCGCTCGGGCTCATTCATGTCATGAAAACCCCGAAGGTTTGCACGACTCGGGTTGATGAATCACACGATCGGGTATGGTGCCCGCTCGGGCTCATTTGTGTGTGCACGGTCGGGCAAAGGTCTTGCACGAGCGGGTAAGGGACATGCCCGCTCGGGTCCTTGATTCTCAACAAACTTTCCTAAGATCTAGAACGGCCAAATTAAAAGATAAATCAGATCTGAAAGAGGGAATTCGAACTAGAGGAGATCAGAGGAGATAGAGAGACATTAGAGCAATAAGAAGGAAGAAAAGACGGATCTACGGATCGAGAGCGAGGGGAATCTACCGAAGACATCGGTTTATGAATAGGGAGTTATCTCTTTCCATATCTATGTCGAATCTAGACTTCTCTTGTGTTTCCTTTTCTGTATCTATGTCTGAGTAGATCCTTTGCCATGGGTTAGAGTGATTTGCCATGTTGTAACGAAGTCTATGCTTAATGAATGGTGGTACTTAATGCTTTCATTACCTGTACGCCACTTGAATGAATGAAATTGGTATCTATCATGTTTTAGATTTCATGGTTGTTCTTAATGCCTTCTCTACCTGTACGCCACTTGATTGAATGATCTTAGAAGCCAAATAAACCAACGCCAGGGCATTAGGTTGCGGAACTTAGCCATGACTTAGGGTTAACCGGTTTAGAATCTACGCCAGGTCAATCGGTTGAATCTAGGGATTAGGATAGCGGTCATAATGCGTCTATGCATGTAAGATACGCAATGGATACATTGGTATATGCATGCTAGATAGTGGACAAGTCTACGCCAGTCAGTTCCTATAGGAGAGCTTGAATTCCCTAAATCCATGATAGTACCTAGACCAATTATCCTTTTAAAACTTCGTTACTACATTAGGCAAATTCTCGACACCCATCGTGCTTAGCCATAAGTTTATTCTCTTCGATTTAGTTTAGTTTAGCTTAACCACAATTCCAACTTTAGTCATCTCACACGTCTATTCAATTAGTTTAATAGCTCATTAGTCGCATTAACTCCTTGTGTTCGACCCTAGTTACTACACGATCCGTATTCTTGCGGAAGCGTTAGTCTAGGTTTTTATTACTTGATATAACGCACATCAAGTTTTTGGCGCCGTTGCCGGGGAGTTAATTACGGCTTAGGAGTTAGGAAACTTTTAGATTAGACATTAGTTTAGATAGGAGTCTTGTTTGTTTCTTGCTTTTTCGTGTTTATTTCGTTTGTCTATTGTGTTTAGAGTCAAGTTCTATTGCTTCTCGGATCTCACGTGCTCTTGTGTTTATCTTCTTTTTCTTGTGCAGCTTAATTGTGCATGAGAAATACCGGAAGCGCGGATCTAGTTTTCGACCCCGACATTGATAAGACACTCAGAAAACTAAGGAAGGAAACGAGAGCTAGTGCGAGCAATCCAGTTGATAACACGCAAGTACACTTGAACTTCCAACCCGAGGAAGTAGTTGAACAACCATTTGAAGAAGAGCTAATGGCCGAACGTCGAGATATGAACGTTCAAAACGCGCAACAAGTGCAACCGGCACTGACCTATGGATCATACACGGTCCCTAGGCACACGCAGCTCTTGTCATGTATTGCGAGGAGAAACGCCCGCGTAGAGCTTCAACCGGCATTCATCCAAATGCTTGGTAACGCGGCGTTTAGAGGGAGACCCACCGAGGACCCAAACCAGCATCTTACTGATTTTAAGATGTTATGCCGAACCATAAGAGCTGGAGAGGGGGTATCGGAGGAGGATGTCATGCTAGCCGCTTTCCCATTCTCGGTAAAGGACAAAGCGCAAGATTGGTTATATTCGCAACCGGCGAATTCTATCGCGTCATGGGGACAGCTAGAGGAGAAGTTCATGACAAGGTTCTTCCCGCAAAGAAAAGCTCAGCTAGCCAAGAACAACATCAACACATTCGTGCAAGGGGCAGCCGAGAGCTTATATGAAGCATGGGAGCGATTCAAGGGCTATCAACGCCTTTGCCCACATCACGGCATGGATCAAAGCTACCTCATACACAATTTTCTCCAAGGACTCATGGACAATACGAGGATCTTGATCGTAGCCGCTGCTGGAGGTTCTTTGAGCAACCTCACTTTCCCACAAATCGAGGATTTGATAGATCGAATGGCTGATGAGGGAAATCACACCGCCGGAGAGTATAATCGCAACGCTCCAGAAAGAGTAGCCAAGGTGGATAATTCGCAATCCATACATTCCGAATTAGCCGAGATGAGAGCCGAAATGAATGGTAAAATCAATGGCCTTTATGAGCTGATGTCCGGAGCGAATCAACAGCAATATTATGAGCAACCGGACGAGCAAGGAATTCAAGGGTACGAAGGGGTGAGCTATGTGAGCAACGCCCAACCTTTGGGTAACACCTATACTCCCGAGTGGAGAAATCACCCCAATCTCTCGTACAAGAATTCCGACGGTGCATTCAATGCACAAGGAGCATCGGGTAACTTCCAGCCGCGTTTGATGCAACGCAATCAAAATTTCCAGCCGAGGACGCAGCCCCAAAATCAGAATTTCCAATCACGTGCGCCTGCTCCTCCGCAACAAGAAGTTAGCCCCGATATCGCGTCAATGCTTGCTCAAATCCTACAAGCACAAAAGGACCAAGCCAATGACATTAGAACGTTGATAACGAATCAGGAAGGGATGAAAGCAGAGAATCAAGAGAGGAAGAATGAGTATAATGAGGTGAAAACGCATCTAAAGATATTGGATACTCAAGTTTCGCAGCTCGCTGCGAAATCCTCCCAACCGCAAGGGATTCTACCGGCACGCCCGGAAGCGAATCCTCGAGCACAAATCAATGCCATCCATTTGAGAAGCGGTAAGACACTTGATTCCCCTACTCTTCCAAGGTTTGAACAGGTAGAACCATCAATGGCAGCAGCGAAGGAGAGCGACCACATCAAGGAGCACAAGGAGGAAGAGGAGCCCAAATACGTTAAACCCGAACCGAGGCCTCCTCCTTTGCCATTTCCTCAACGTCAACGCAAAAAGAACGATGATGCGCAATTTGCAAAGTTTGCGGAGATGTTGAAGAAGATGCACATTACGATTCCATTCCACGAAGCGTTGAAGAAGATGCCTTCATACGCTAAGTTCCTCAAAGACGTACTTGCGAACAAGCGGGACGTGGAAACGGAAACCGTAATGGTCACCAACTCAATGCTACAGCCAAGTCTACCCAAAAAGATGCCGGATCCAGGTATTTTCGTAATCCCTTGTAAAATTGGAGATTATGAGATTAACCATGCGCTAATCGACGTCGGAGCAAGCGTAAGCGTGCTACCATTGTCATTGTATGAAAAGTTGGATCTTAAGGGTAGGATGGATCTTCGACCGACGAGAATGGCACTCACAATGGCTGATCGGAGTGTTAGGATCCCCGAAGGAATACTTGAAGACGTCCCATTGCAAGTAGGAAAGTTCTTTGTCCCGGTTGATTTTGTTGTACTAGACATGGAGGAGGACAAGAAAATTCCTATCATTCTAGGTAGACCTTTCCTCAATACGGCTAAGACTATTATACATTGTGCCGAGGGTAGACTCACTTTAAAGTTTGGAGATGAGGAAGTGGAGTTCAATTTGAACGACACACTTAGGCAACCTTGTATGGTAGACTCGGTGTTTTATATTGATGTATTAGAGAGATTAGCCGAGGAAGTGTTAGAGGAGTTTGGGAATATGGATTCCCTTGAGATGGCTCTTCTAGCAGCTGGAGAGGGACTTTACAAAGATCCCCATGAGGTAAAGCATTATACAAAGCTGCTAGATGAGAGAGATGAAAAAGAAATCCCGAGAACCGAGTTAGATGAACTTAGAGCAGAATTCTGCGCGGCCCGAGCACAGCAGGTCGCAGCCTTAGAGAACGATGGATTTTCGGGTAGTTCTCAACAAGAGGACTTCTCAACTCATGGCCACATGAGTACAGACCAGTTGGAAAGGGTTTCGAGTCAAGAAGACGTTGCAAACCAGTGCACAACACTCCGACAATTCCAGACAGATTTCAGCGCACCTCAAGCGGCCTTCATTGATAGTTCAACCACTCCCGACGAGCTTAATGATCAAATCAAGCATCCGAATCATGACTGGAGTGTTGACAAGGCACCGAAGGTGGAGTTGAAGCCCTTACCACAAGGGCTGAGGTATGAGTTTCTCGGACTTAATTCCACGTATCCGGTTATAGTAGCACACATGAGTATAGATCAGTTGGAGAGGGATTCAGGTCTGAAAAACGTTGCAAACCAGCGCACAACCCTCCTAGAATGCAAGGCAGATTCCGACGCAGAGCAAACATCTTACATCGATGGTTCATCACTTCATAAAGCGCCTAGCAGCCACTGCAAGCGTCCAGCATCAAGTTGGGACATTGATAAGGCATCCAAGATGAAG
>CM071866.1:16688073-16702609 GCA_036759665.1 Gynandropsis gynandra
CTGTGGATGGTTGTACTAGGTAAGCTTCCAACCCTTGATCGCCTCATTTATCTGGATATCGACACAACATGCAGGTTATGTAATCAGCATATGGAGAGCCACAACCACTTGTTCTTTGAGTGCGGATATGCCCAGCAAATATGGTACCAAGTATGTGACCGTTTGCACATCCCGCGGACCATCATGACGATCCGCGACGCCCTCACATGGCTGAGGAGAAATGCTGCTCGAGATGATTGCTTAGCGCGAGCACAGGTGTATGCCATTGCGGCCTCGATCTACCATCTCTGGCGTGTCAGAAATGGAAGCATATTTGACAACAAGCGACTTCGAATTGAGGCAGCCGTTCGACTGATTATGGACCACCTATCTCTGGTTCTACATGACAAGTTTCCCTCGGCCACAGTGGAGACTCTGCAACTTGGGAGGTAGATTGGGTGGATCATTCGTAGGAAGCTGGCTTGATGATGACTATATATCCTATATCTTGTAATCGGTTTGATTATGTCGGACATTTGGTATTTATTTTGCGATGTTTCGTATCCGTCGCAGGGGTGCTCTTTCCTCATTGTCGGGTTTTTCTTCCCAATGGGTTTTTCTGCTTTGAGGTTTTAATGAGGCCCGGGGTTACATGTACCCTGCTCTCATAGCTGCGATGTGAGATACTACTGTAGTGTGTATTGTCGTAGCACAGTATGGGTGACCTGCGTGTTATCCCATGTGTGCTAATGACATCCAGTTTGTATGTGTAACCGTTCTCTTTTCCCTTCATGGGACACACGGAATAAATTTACTTCCAACAAAAAAAAAGATCTGATGAAATTTTACTTGTTTATAAGTATTGGAAATTATCTCTCTTGGTTCATCCAGACAAATGCTCTCACCCCCAAGCCCAAAAAGCTTTCGTTTTGTTGAATAAAGCTTTTAAGGAGCTCCAAGATCTAGAAAAGATGAATTACCACCTTCAAAGTATGAGGCGTTAAGTTACTCAATCATGAGCAACCTAAGGTGCAGAATCTTCTATTTATTTCCTGCAGCGAAAAGCAATGGATGAAAAGATTAAACTTAAGAAGGAGCAGGAAGCTTTTAAGGTTGAATTATAGCCGATGCATGAGGTTGCACAATGGAGGAAATCACAAGGTGATGCGTCTCATTAATCATATATTTTCATAGTTCATTCTTCGTGCCTATGAGGGTAGAAGTAGCAAGACGTTTTTTCTTGGTTTTCAAGTATATAAATGGAGGGTGATGAAGAACTGCTTGCAGCAACCGAGGTCAAACCTGTACCTAAACGAAACGGATGGATGACCACCCTACCTCTGGAAAGGAAGGTAACGTCTGGTCCTCCACTGACACTACTTTCAACATAAAAGTTTTGTTCTTATATTCAGGCTTTGAGTTCTTAATTTCATCTTGTTATCTTCTTTCGCATCCTGGTATAGCCATGCACTAAACAACAACATTTAGCAAAAATATTAGAGAACGACGTGGGGACACTAGCACCTGGACAGATAACCCCATTGGATCGGGTTCAAAAAGCAAAGACCAAGTGAGATTAGCATCTTTTACAGTTTGACATAGCATGTGTTAAGCCAAGTGGAGACTGGTTAATACTCAAATGAGTGTAGACAGTAAGATTGTCGTAAACTATAGAAGACAAGAAATACTCTTAACAGAAAAAGACGGATAACATATAACACTTCATGGTTTAGATCCGTTTCAAAAGTTAAACATTATGTGTATAGAGTTCTAATCCTCTGCCAGAAACTTAGGATGGGGGGAGGATCCATTATTGCAATGAATGACGAGTAGAGTGTATTATGCATCAAATTTTGAACAATTTCTTTGGACAAGTCTGATTAGTGTTTTATGCTTGCTTTATGAGGATTGTGGTGGAATCAGATTGTGATAGCGCTTTTATTTCATTGATGTAGTTATCTCGAAGCATATAATGAGGTGAGTTGATCATCTCGTTTTCATACGTATTTCTTGCACGATTTAGGAGACATTTTCGATACATATGTGATGTTTTACGTATGATTCCGTATCCGTTTTACTTGCTTTCGTGCTTTTCATGTTCTTACAGGTTTTTACGCGTATTTGGACCATTTTGGAGCTGAAGGAGCATGCACGGAGCTAAGGAGCAACTTCGGGGATCATCACGGGACAAACGAGACGAGATTGAGCATGGAAAAGCCTCACCCGGTCGGGCACAACCCTTGCACGATCGGGCAAAACCTACGGCCAATTGTGTGGACCATTTAGCACGACTCGGGCAAGCAATCAGGACCATTTTGCCTTGTGCCCGAGCGGGCACACATGCCATGCCCGATCGGGCACCATTCTAGCACCACAGGACGCGCACGAACTGCCCTAGCCGCACCCGAGCGGGTACACTCACTACCCGAGCGGGTAGCGGCCCGAAACTGCTCAACACTTAAGTAAACTTAACTTAAAACATAAGGGAACTCGTGGGGCAATTTGGGCAACAATTGGACCGACTTAGGAGGCTTAAAAGGAGGCAAAAAGACGTCATTACAGCAAGCTTACAGAGGAGAACAATTCAGCGAAAGATAGAGCATATTCTTGCGAGGAGATAAGCGATGAGCATTGGAGATCAAGCACCACCACTTCGGTTTTGTTTGGTTTTTATGTTCCTTAGACTTTCTACTATGTTTATGTTTCTTTACAGACGCATGAGCGAGTAGTTTGTTTGTTCTAGGAGAAGGGATTAGCCCTTGGCTATCCCGAGACCGCTTTTGATCTATTTTGAATGCATCTTCCCGTTCTAGTTTATCTATTCTCTGTCTGCGTGCTTAAATCTACTTGTGTTTGCGTTGATCACGTAGATGCATGTGTTAGGGGTTAGGAGCAGGACCGAAAGGAGAATTCTAGTCCTAGAAAGTCAGGTTTAGAACAACCGAGGTTAGGCCACGAAAGTAGGGTAGCAACGGTTGAGGGTGAACGGGCGAATCACGCAGTTTATGGGTTTATTTCATGGTGTCAGCCACGAAAGTAGGGGGCATCTTGTCTAGATCACGTGTCTATGCCTTGAGAGATGGTAGATATCATGTTAGGATCGTCCGCCTTAGATAGCTTTAACTGGGATTGCATGATAGATAGGTTGATCGTTGGTTTCGGTAGTCTTGTGGTGAAACTGGATTCCTAGGACGTTTGTCTCATCGTTAGAACCCAAGTAGTTTAGTTACTTTCAGTATTTCATTCCTTATTCACCTTCTTTCGTTAGCAAGTTTGATTCGTAGTTCTGGTTTAGGTAGTGTTGCGTAGTCTCTGTGGGATCGACACCTAAAATACTACACTCGTGTCGTGCACTTGCGGGTAGATTAGGTTATATTTAACTCTGATACGCATCATGAGTGCTTTGGCTTCAAATGAATAGCAGAAGATGGAGAAAAGAAGCCTAGACGCAGAGCTATTGGACAAATACAACAAGGAGAAAAAATCAAAGTCGTTAGTGGAGAAGCACAAGGAAGCGACTTCAAGTCGTTTCAAGAAGAAGAAGAAGAAATTAGCATCCAAAGATGAATCCGAGAAACAGGAGTGGGCTGGGAAGCACCATGGAAGCCGTGGGATCGAGGAAAGGACCTTGATAACACGTAGTGTGTGTTAGTTTTAGGCTAGACATTTATATCATTTTCGCATATTTTGCATAGCACGAGTTACGAATCCGACACGAACGTTCTTTATATACTCCCTTTTTGTTGATTTTCAGGTTTTAAGGCGGTAAGGTCTAACTGAGCTTTAGAATGTCAATTCCTGGATTCAGCCGCACATACTGGAAGCTACAAACCACTCGGAGCGAATTCAAGCCATAGAACCAAATGGCACACCCGAGCATAGAGCAAAAAGAAGCAAATGCACGGAATTAACTCAGCCCGCTCGGGCTCGGAGAGACCCCCGCGTGGGCTGCCTCGGCAGAAGTTTTAGCCCAACCCGTGTTGAACATCAACCCGCTCGTGTTCCATGATATCAAATGAATCCGCACGTGCTGCCTCACTACAACTCCTGGAAATATCACACGCCTCGGGCTGGAAGAGAACCCGCTCGGGTTTGGAAAAACACGATGACCCCACGCGGGGAAGATATCTTAACCTGTGCGGGCTGCGTTTCTAGTAAATACTGCACGACCCGAGGAGGTAAGGAGCCTGCTCGGGCAGAATGATACACGATGAGCCCACGCAGGGTGAGCAAATAGCCCGCGCGGGTCCCCTTTTCAGGAACAATCTATTTCAGGCTTTGAACAAAAATTAAACAGGAAAAGGGGGCGGCTAATGAATTTAGACGGTGGCTAGGGCCGGGAAAGAGACTGAAAAACACAAGGAGAAACTCAGGAGAAATTGGAGAAGAAGAAAAACAACAATCCGGACTTCGGTAACAAGATACGGAAGACCGAAGAATCATATTTCTTATCCTTTATCATGTCTAGGGTTTATTTCTCTTATTTTAGAGTAGATACCATGAGGAAGTAGATTTCCAGCTATTGGTTAGGGATATTGGATTTGCAATGGATGCTTCAAATTATGCGTTAATGCTGTCTTGAATTTTGGTTTTACAATTAACATCGTAAACGCTTTATACTTGTGTTGGCCGCTCAGTAACCTAGGAATTCGTGTTTAGCCGGGAGGTTAGATTATGAATTTGAAATCGTTGATTGTTGATTAAGTTCGATTAATGAGAATCTGGCCGGTCGGTTAATCGACTTAGGAATTAGGATTGTACCCTTAACGCTACCATAATTGCGAGTTAATCGCTACCGGGAGGTAGGATTGCACATTGTTGAGGTTAAGAGGTTTAGGTGTCGAGAGAGCTATTCCTTATTTATGAGCATGAATTCCCCGTCATCAAGATAATTCAATAGGTTCATGATCCTTTGTTCGTTGCATCCTTGCAAATCCTGGTAACCCAAAACCCTTAGTGTTCTTAATTATCAAGTTTTTCACGTTTCCTCATTGTTGTCATTATCTATTTTATTGTTCTAGAAATTTGTCCCACATCACCATCAATTCAACCCGTCTTAGTTTAGTCGTATTCTTAGCTTAGATTGCATGAGTTCCCAGAGTTCGAACCTTGTATTACACTGATCCATACTCTTGCGGTAAGTGGATATAAGGGATTTTTATTGCTTGATAGTTCGCACATCAAGTTTTTGGCGCTGTTTCCGGGAAATAATTACGGCCTAGACTAGGAATTAGCTAGATTAAGATTCAGTCCTTTCCGAAGTCTTAGTCATTTTTTTGCATTTTTCTTTTCCATTTATCGAGTCATTTCTATCTACATCGGATCTGCACTTTGGTCGTTCGTTTATTGTTGTGCATGTACCATTGTATGAGAAGCTCCACACAAAAGCTACTCATATACGATCCCGAGGTTGAAAGAACAATACGGGACTTGCGCAAAAAGAGGAGAATTAGACCTGCAGATTCTGAATCCGAAGTAGATAAAAAGAGCATCCCAGAGGCACACGGTTCCGAAGAGGAAGGAACTGAAAGCGAAGGCCCTAACGCAAGCAGCGGAGAAGGAAACACCGATAAGCTCGAAATAGCCGTTGCTGAAGAAACTTACGAAGCTTAAACAACTCCAAAGCTCACCCAATTGCTTTCATGCAGGCTCGTTCGATAGAAAACCATGTTGAGCTAGAACCTGCTTTCATCCAGATGCTCAACAATTCCGCTTTCAGAGGAATGGAGAATGAGGATCCAAATTCACAACTCACAGACTTTAAGATGCTCTGCAACACTACTAAAGTTGACACAGGAGTCACACGGGAAGATCTATACTTATCCGCATTCCTATTCTTGCTCAAGGATGCAGCACAGAGTTGGTTGTTCAACTTGCATACTGCGTCTATTACTTCATGGGACGACTTAGAGCAGCGATTCATGCAACAATTCTTCCCAGACCACGGGATGCTGCTCGCCAAGAGCCGAATAAATTCATTCCTGCAAGAAAGAGGTGAGAGTTTACATGATGCATGGGAGCGCTTCAAGAAATATCAACGCATTTGTCCGCATCATGGAATGGAAAAAAGGTATCTCATCACGAGCTTCATGTAAGGTCTCCAAGAGACCACACGCTTCATGATCGTAGCAGCTGGTGGTGGTTCCCTCAGCAACCTCACCTTCCAACAAATTGAGAATCTAATCGAGAATATGGCAAGGGAGGGAGATAAGAAGGTCGGAGAGTACAACCGTGATTTCTCATCCAAAGCGGGGGTAAATGAGTTAGGTATTTCCAACCCGGACTAACAGACATAAAGCAACAAGTTGGAGAGATATACAGGATGATGGCAAGCCTTCATGTTGAGCGACAAGATGCATCCATTAGTCAAGGGATCAAGGAAGTCAATTACGTCAACAATCGGGCCTACCAACATAACTACATCATGAGCCATCCCAACCTCTGCTATGCAAATACAAGTAACGTGGCAAACCCGCAGGATTTCCAACCACAGATGATGGAAAGAACCCAAAACCAAGGTTTCAAGCCAAGGGGGCGTGGCCAAGACCATAGTTATCAGCCTCGCGCACCACCTTCAGGTGACTCCGAAATTCTGTCTATGCTTCAATTGGTTCTGCAAGTGGAGAAAAATCAGAGCTACGCGATTGGAGGGATCAAGGCTGAACAAGATGACATGAAGAAGCAATGGAAAGCTTCCAAGCACACTTGAAGCACCTGGATATGCAAGTGGCACAACTTGCCCAAGGGTCAAACCGAGAGCCAGGACAGCTCCCTGCGAAACCGGAGGCAAACCCTCGAGAACAAGTCAATGCCATATATATCTAAGGAGCGGAAATACAGTGGAGCATTCCATGCCTTCAACAGCCGTGAGAGTAGAGCCTTTGAGAAATACAATTGAGCAAACCATTACTCAAGGCGTGGAAGAGGAGAAGACCGACGAGGAAGAGGAGAGGGAGCTACCTTACGTGCCACCTGCCCCGAGGGCACCGCCCCTACCCTTCCCGCAGTGCCAAAAGAAGCAGAACGACGATGTACAATTTGCCAAATTCGTGGAACTTCTAAGGAAGCTGCAAGTCACAATCCCAGTCTACGACGCGCTCATGAAGATCCCATCTTACGCCAAATTCCTCAAGGACATAATAACGAGGAAGAGGACCGTAGACAATGAGGTAGTGATGGTCACCAACTCGCTTATGCAACCACCTACTATGGCTAAGAAGATGCCCGATCCAGGTAATTTTGTCATCCCTTGTAAGATCTACGATAATGAGATTGAGCATGCGCTAATCGACATCTGAGTTGGTGTAAGCTTGCTACCACTGTAAATTGTTAAAAAACTCCATCGAGTAGGAGATCTACAACCCACACGCATGATGATTACCTTGGCCGATCAATCCATACGGAGTCTCGTAGGCATATTGACGAATGTTGTTGTACAAGTGGGAGTCTTCTGGTTCCCCGCGGACTTTGTAGTTGTGGACATGGAGATAAACCCGAAGATCCCCATCATTTTGGGAAGAACATTCCTCAACACGGCGAAAATGGTTATTTATTGCGCTGAAGACAGACTGGTCATGAAGTTCGGAGATAGGTCCATTGAGTTCAAGCTCGACGATGCACTTATGAAGCCACATATGGCTGAACCCGTGATGCATATTAACACGATGGATGCAGTAGCAGAGAAATTTCAACATGAACATCGCGACATCCATCCCGTGGAGATACCACTATTCGAATGCACCGGGAGCCTATTTCAGTCACCCCAAGATGTCGATGCATGCACGCAACTCATAGAGAAGTTGAAAACCCTGCATATGAGGACTAGCCCGTGCATGCCCATACTTAAACCTGCGCGGGCTACACCTGAATTGCAAGACCCACGCGGGGTAGCTCACACCCCGACTCGGGCAAGTGTCTCGGCATTTCAGAGCCCGTGCGGGGTAGAGGATGAGCCCGCTTGGGCAATTCACAAAAACGAGGACCTGCACGGGGTAGCACACACCCCGATGCGGGCAAACCTCTCGGAGATAAATGATGCAGTTCAGAGCATGCGTGGGGAAGTACATGAGCCCGCTCGGGCCGACCACATAGCAAGAATCCACACGGGGTAGATCATACCCTGACACTGGCAATATCTTTTGGAGTAGACGACCCGCGAGGGCAAGGTGTACAACCCGCACGGGCTGCGTTATTTCGGCCGTGCACCTCATTTCCTACACCCTCGATGGCCCGCACACACACTTATCCTGCCTGGAAAACCGAGGAAACACTCAAGCAATGTCGAGTTCGGAGATACCATGGAGTCGTAGGATTAGACGAGGAAACTGGGGATTCGCTAGTGGAAAATGCTCAAAGGTTAAAGCCATGCTATGTTGATCACATAGAAGACGGAAGAGGCGTACCTCCTCTTTCTGACATCACAGAGGCCTAGAGCGTAAGGGTCAGGCTCAAGACCTTAAACACGCGCTTCTCGAGAGGCAACCCGAGCTTTATAACCTTTTTCTTTTAATTTTTGCTCTCAAACTCTTTTAGTACATGTACATTTTTTTAGGATTTTAGGATTTTAGTGGCCTTCATGATTATGTGGTGCCTGTGTTTCGTGGAGAAATTTTTTCAGAATACAGCACAGCCCGCGCGGGCTGAGCAGGAGACCCCGCGCGTGCTCAGTCTGCCCGCACGGGGAAGATCACACGAGCCGCGTGCGCTAGGTCATTTTACAGAGCTAAGTTAAGATTTCAAGTAACCCGAGTCACTTCAACCCTTACAAACTAAACCCCCCGAGCGTGCTTCAATACCCTTGAATCCTCTCACCGTCGACCGACACTCCCCACACAACCACACCGTCGCTGCTTCTCACCGCTGACACCTTTCACCGACGAACCCCTCGATCGGATACTCAAAATCCCTCTCTCCCCCTCTTCTCTCTCGAACTCTCTCAAATACTTCAATTTCTTCACTTAATCCAGGTATTCTTGAGAACTACTCTATGTTTTCGACCGATTTGGACTAAATTTAGGCCTGCTTGGAAGGATTTAGGTTGCTTTTTTAGGGTTTAGGCCTCGAATAGGAATTTCCAGGTTGCGATTTCGCGACCAACCCACGCGGACTAGGGTTAGAACCCGCGCGGGCACCCTGTTTCAGAACACCTAACCCGCATGGGCCCTGAGTGACCCCGAGTCGGGGGAAGTTTGCTGGACTTACAGCCCGAGCGAGCTACACACTCTATCCGCGTGGGCTGATACGAACAGTTTGCCTAATTTTTCCTATTTCTTTGAACTGTTTTGCAGATGTCTCCGAAATTGTGTAAGAGCTCAAAGAACAGACGACCCGAGTATGATCCGGAGCAGGGATGGCCCGTACAGCCAGACACCATCACGGAGCTAAATCCGTATGCATCGATCACCACGTCCCACCAGCAATACAACTACCGCACAACGACCTTTCTATCCTGCCACAAGTCCAAAATCAATGAGCTGTTGCCACGCATTCAGCCGTCCCGCTTCCTATCTACAGAAACCATGCGTGCTCTCCACATCGAAGAGCACATCAACAATATGTTCAATAGAATAGAGTGGAGGGGATTGCGGGAGACAAGGGAATACACGTATCGGAACCTCACTGCGGAGTTCTTTGCATCTTACAATGCCTTTTTCCTCGAGTTAGGGGATCCGAACAAGGTATTTATGGAGTTCCGTCTGCTGGGACAGAACTATCGACTCCGCGCGGTGCAGTTTGCTTTTTTGCTAGACGTCCCGTATAGCGCAACGCCAAACTGCCGAGATTTGACAAGCAACAACAAGCCAATTTCTGGAGCCGCATTGCGTATGGGAACTACTCCAGTATGAAGTCTAAGGCTAGCCACATATGCCATCCGACCATCAGGTACTTCCACTATTTTCTAGTCTCCTCCATCTTTGGCAAAGGAGCACAAAACGGAGTAAACCACACGGAGCTGGGGTACCTGAAGCACGCGGTCCACCTAGACGTTGATGGTGACGATTGGGACATGAGCGATGTCGACTTGGCATCAATAATCATGCGACATTTCTATGACATCGCCACCGAGAAGGGCAGCATGGATACGAAGATTCATTGTGGCGGAGTGGTCACGATGATAGCACGGAGGCTTGGGATCAACCTTGGTATCCTGACAGAGGACAAGATTGATGAGGTGCCCGAGATCAACCTCCAGAACCTCAGAAACCGACGTGCCATAGCCAACGATCCAAGGAGGATCATCTGGAGTTACCGGGATGAGTGTGGTCGAACCTTGGAGGTCGACCTCGACCAGATTCAGATGCCCGAACTAGACGAGGAGGGCATGCGCTTTATGATAGATCCTGCCATAGGCCACCTTGGTTTGCGACTAGACGAGGCAGATCCAGCTCCAGCAGCTGCACCAGGATCAAGGATATCCCGACACTGCAGCTGGCACGCTCCTCCTCCACCTCGTACCCGCCCTGACTACCGTGGACAGCGGTCTAACTTCCCTTCTATGGAAGGTGTTTTTGATGTTCTCAGGTACATTGCAGAGGAGAGCCAATATCAGTCATTCATGGCGGAGCAGCGATACGACCTCGAGGAAGAGAGGTATGCTGAGCAGCAGCAATTCCACGAGCAGTCCATTCAGCACACATACTACATCACGGAGTCCGTTCGCCGATTCCAGCAGCTGAGTATGCAGAACTTCTTGGAGCCATAAGTGCCGATCCCACAAGACTACCACACGGGGGCCATTCCCTACCATCCACACCTCCCGTACGAGCTTCAGTCGTTTTATTTTCCACCTGAGGAGGGGACCTCCGTGCAGCCAGTAGACCCTCAGGCCACCACCAGTGGGGAGGAAGAGGACTAGGCCATCTATCTTTTCTTTCTCTTTTATTTTCTTCTTCTTCTATTTTTTAGTTTATGGAACTTTTTTTTTCTTTTTCGCATTTATGTATGCTCTATCAGACATTGTGATGTATTACTTTCTTCTCTATTTTGCGTTGCATGACTCTTATCACATGCTCTTCACGATAATACCCGCAATAGAGTAGACATGTATAACATCCAGCTGTATCACCAACTCGAGAAAGCAAAATACACCAGGTGTACCCGTTCTTACTTTTTTATCTTCTCTCGAGTTTTGGCATGCGATTCCCTCTCATGTATTTTGAACACCAGGACTGTGTTCCGTTCAAGTCTGGGGGGCGGGCACTCTTTGAGTGAAATGATTTCTTTGAGTGATATGATTGCGATTAGGATTAGGATTAGGTGTTTATTTTTTAATTCTTAGAATTTCTACCGGATACCTAATATGATACTACGAATCTTAGTCATCTTTGCAAAACTTTGTCGAATCGGGAACAAAAGCCTAGGTTTGCTGAAAAGGACTTATAGATACCGACTAGTCTAGTAGTTGTGCATGAATCATTGGCTCGTAGTTGTATCCCATCCCCTAGATTTCAGTCCCAAGCGTCTATATCTCTGTGTATATCATTCTCTTTGCTAAGTGAGAAATGTTTTAAATTTTTTTATTTTTTATTTTTATTTTTATGAATTCATGCGCTAACACTCGGCTGTCAATCAATTGAATAAGCTTCTAACTATTTTCATCTTATTTTGACATGAGTGCATAGATCTCGATGGTTCGGGTCTAAGTGGTGGGTTGAGGCACTCTTCTACGTCCTAAGGGTTTGAGATGATCTTCACTCTGCTAAGGTTATAAGACCTTACGAGTGGGTCAATTGGCAACCTGGGTCTAAGTAGAAAATCACCCTCTTCGAACGCCGACGTCCTAGAAACCGAGCGTGAAAAAAAGAAAAAAATAATAAACAAAAGAAAAAAAAAGAAATATCTTTAGGAATAATCTCTCACTTATGCATGATTAATTTGGTATGGAGATTGCTTAGATGTTGTCTAGGGGTAGTGAAATGAACTCTGGCGATATGTTGGATTGCATGGCTCGTGGCTTTCGGTCGATAGAAGTCTGAATTAGGTTCACCTAAGTCCATGTTCGTGTGATGCGTTGTTGTGCATGATGACTGATTGTTCGAAAAATTTGTGCTAGTATCTGGTTGTTGTTGTTGAACTCATCTTGTGCTTAGCCTTAGTTTGGTTTGAGGACAAACAAAGGTTTAAGTCTGGGGGAGTTTGATAACATGTAGTGTGTGTTATTTTTAGACTAGGCATTTATATCATTTTCGCATAGTTTGCATAGCACGAGTTACGAATCCAACACGAACATTCTTTATATACTCCTTTTTTGTTGATTTTCAGGTTTTAAGGCGACAAGATCTAACCGAGCTTTAGAATGTCAATTCCTGGATTCAACCGCACATACTGGAAGCTACAAAACACTCAGAGCGAATTCAAGCCACATAACAAAATGGAACACCCGAGCATAGAGCACAAAGGAGCAAATGCACAGAATTAACTCAGCCAGCTCGGGCTCGGAGAGGCCCCCGCGCGGGCTGCCTCGACAGAAGTTTTAGCCCGACCCGTGCTAAACATCAACCCGCTCGTGTTCCATGATATCAAATGAGCCCGCGCGTGCTGCCTCACTAGCCTGCACGAGCTACAACTCTGGAAAATATCACAAGCCTTGAGCTGGAAGAGAACCCGCTCGAGTTTGGACAAACACGATGATCCCACGCGGGGCAGATATCTTAACCCGCGTGGGCTACATTTCCAGCAAATACTACACGACCTAGGGAGGCAAGGAGCCCGCTCAGGCAGAATGATACACGACGAGCCCGCGAGGGGTGAGCACATAGCCTGCGCGGGTCCCCTTTTCAGGAACAATCTGTTTTAGGCTTTGAACGAAAATTAAACAGGAAAAGGGGGCGGCTAATGTATTCAGACGGTGGCTAGGGCCAGGAAAGAGACTGAAAAATATAAGGAGAAACTCGGGAGAAGTTGGAGAAGAAGAGAAACAACGATCCAGACTTCGGTAACAAGATAGGGAAGACCGAGGAATCGTATTTCTTATCCTTTATCATGTCTAGGGTTTATTTCTCCTGTTTTAAAGTAGATACCATGAGTGACTAGATTTCCAGTTATGGGTTAGGGATATCGGATTTGTAATGGATGCTTGAAATTATTTGTTAGTGCTTAAACCTTTCGAAGTTGTCTTGAATTTCGGTTTTACAATCAACATCAAAAACGCTTTATACTTGTGATGGCCGCTCAGTAATCTAGGAATTCATGTTTAGCCAGGAGGTTAGATTATGAATCCGGAATCGTTGATTGTTTATTAAGTTCGATTAATGAGAATATGATCGGTCGGTGAATCGACTTAGGAATTAGGATTGCGTGCTTAATGCTACCGTAATCGCGAGTTAATCGATGCCGGAAGGTATGATTGCACATTGTTGTGGTTAGGAGGTTTAGGTGTCAAGAGAGCCATTCCTTATTTATGAGCATGAATTCCCCGTCATCAAGATAATTCGATAGGTTCATGATCCTTTGTCAGTTGCATCCTTGCAAATCATGGTAACTCGAAACCCATAGTGTTCTTAATTATCAAGTTTTTCACTTCTCCTCATCGCTGTCATTATCGATTTTATTGTTATAGAAATTTTTTCCACATCACCATCAATTCAACCAGTCTTAGTTTAGTCGTATTCTTAGCTTACATTGCATTAGTCCCTAGAGTTCGACCCTTGTATTACACAGATCCATACTTTTGCGGTAAGTGGATATTATGTATGAAAACGAGATGATCAAAATCCCCCAGACTTGAATGTTTGCTTGTCCCTAAGCAAACGTAAATGTGGAATACATGGGGTATAAAAACACGAGAATTCCCCTTCTCCTAGAAGTACCGCTAAAGCGAACCTACCCGATTAACTAGCATGTCGAGAGCAAATTCGGCCTAATCGAATTTTCAGTCGTAATCCTAGGTCCACCACGGTTACCCATGAGAAAGTAAATCAAAGGAAACTAGACACGCTACCGTAACTCCCTCCACCAAACAAGACTTCAGACAATGCTAAACCTAGATCAACCGAGGATACTTGTTTCTTTATTTCCGAGCTTCTTTCTTTCTTTTTCTTTTCTTTTTATGACTTCTTTTTCTTTTGTTTCCTTTTTATTTTTCTTTTCTTGTTTGTTTTTTTTTTCTCTTTTTTTTCTTTGCATACACACTGCGCTTCTAGGACATCGGATTTGAAGGGATCCAGCTTCTACATAGACCTAGACTACCGATGACGGTATACTCATGCATCTCGTGTAAGAGTGCAGCGGAGTAGGCGGCTTTTTGTGCCATGCCCTTAGGACGTAGAAAGATGATCGCCAACCCACCACTTAGACCCGAGCCACCGAAGGAGTAACAAGGTCGATGCACTCATATCGATTTTTTATCATGCTTTTTAGGCTTTATTTCTATCGACAGCGGAGTGTTAGTGTGCACTTTCAATCTGCAAAATAAGCTCGATTTTATATGATCCAATAATCCTCAATAGAACAAAAGTAAAGCGTCATCTACACGAAGTATGACCATCTGGGTAGAAAGAATAAACGACAGACCAGCCTAGCAACCCCGTCTAAACATCCCCACAAGTAACACTAGGAT
>CM071866.1:16711124-16723724 GCA_036759665.1 Gynandropsis gynandra
GTAGGTTTTGCCCGATCGTGCATGAGTTGTGCCCGACCGAGTGGAGGCTTTCCTTGCTAGATCTCGTCTCGTTTGTCTCGTGATGATCCCCGAAGTTGCTCATTAGCTCCGTGCATGTCCTTTTAGCTCCAAAATGATCCAAATACGCGTAAAGACCTGTAAGAACATGAAAACACGAAAACAAGTAAAACGGAAACGGAATCATACGTAAAACATCACATATATATCAAAAACGTCTCCTAAATCGTGCAAGAAATACGTATGAAAACGAGATGATCATAATGTTTTTCTTTCTTCAATTCTCCATTTGTATCGCAGGAAGATAAAGAAACAATGTTCGATAATGTTAAGACCGTAGTGTACATGAAAACATGATTATGATAATGAATTGACATGTGATCAATTCGCGTTTGATGTTTAGGCCTCAACAAAATTCATGGCGAAAATCAGAGATAACAAAGTGAGAATTTACAAATCATTGAAGGATAAAACAAATTTGTTTTCCTACACAACTTAGACCTATTGAAAAAGTATAGATCGCATATCAATATAGAATGATGCCATATGGCGCATGCGATTAAATATTTTTTCAAGTACATTACCAAAGGTGTTGATAAGGCATCATTATTGATTGAAAGAGGTATAAATGGAGATTTTCCCACTGATATTTGGGACGGGTCAAACGTATGATATCGGTGAAATTAATAACTACCTCCAGTGTAGATATTTGTCTTCGTGCGAAGAGGTGTAGAGGATATTGTCATTTAACATCCACCACCAAAAACCCTCGGTGTAAGATTATCGGTGTATCTTGAAAATAAACAGAGTTTAACTTTTTAAGATTCAACTGATTTGGAACGTGTTGTGAATAAACAAGGTGTAGAGGCAAGATGTTTACAGAATGGATGAGAATAAAGGAATTATGTGAAGAAGCCAGACACTTAACATATGTTGACTTTTGCTTACAACCACCTATTGTTTTCTGCTTGATGATTTTATTATGTGCTTCTTACTTTCCATGATTTATCCCAAAGCTTGAGATGCATGATACACATTCACAATATACCATATCATTGATCTATTACATCGCATGCTAAGTTCCAATGCCTTTTAGCCCGTTGTTCAAGGATTTGGTGGACATAAAACACACCGTCTGTAAAAACATTTTTTTTGAAATATTTCCGGACAGACCCCACACCATCAGGAAATTTTTTACAAATTTTAAAAAATAAGAAAAAAATCAAATTTTATATATTTTTATATAAAAAATTAATTTTTAAAAAAATTAAATATTACTTTTCAAATATTTCCGGAAGGATATATTTTTCCGTCCGGAATTTTTTTCAAAACAAATTTAAAATTAAAGAAATATATAATAAATAAAATAATATAAAATAAAAAATTCCGGACGGATACAAAAAATCAGTAGAGTGACTAAAAGAATTTCGTTTGTAAATTACAACCGGATTAAAATCCGTCTGGAATTTAAAGACGGACCGAAATTCCCGTCTGTAATTTAGGGACGGATCAAAATCCGTCCGGAAATTCCGTCCCTAAATTTAAAATTTCTAGTAGTGTGACAATCGTTTGCTTGGTCTTGGGTTTTTACTCCTCAGTGAAACAATAAGTTATGTCAATGTATTTACGTATTCCTCATTATATGAATATATTTCATCATCATGTAGATGATATATTATAGGGAACTACTATTGAATGACATATATCTCTTGGCGATGTTAATGAATACAACCATTATATAAGGGAAGGAGATATATTTATCCGAAAAAACATTTGACAATACTACCAAATGTTGATAACTACAAGTAAACGACAGTAGTATGTGCATATCTTTTAAAGAGGATATGGTTGTTGAGAAAGTGACAGACCAAATTCATACAACTCCGGAATATAAATTCAGGATGCGATCATACCGAAAATTGGTTGGATTGGTTAGCCACAAAGAAGTTGTATCAGGTAAATACGTTTGCAATAAATCAAATATACTATTTCTTTACTACTAAACTCATCTATTGAATTTTTGAAAGTTGCAGATGTTGTTGGACTCCTCATTGCTTTTTCCGAAAATTTATATTCTACAATTTTAAATACATTATAAACAAATTGCACTATTAGTTTACATTACAACTTATTAATCTATTGTTCAAATTTATACAATGAAAATTTTATTTAAATACATAAACAAATTGCACTATTAGTTTACATTACAACTTATTAATCTATTGTTCAAATTTATACAATGAAAATTTTATTTCGTGTGTTTGTATTGCCCCGTATGCATATCAACTAATGACAATGTTCAAATTAATGAACTATATACAAAATATAAGATAAATATATTTTAATTATTAAAATTCGCGCATAACGCGGATATCATCTAGTGTAATGTGATAAACAAATATCATTTCAATATTTTTTATTTTGGATTTTTTTGTTTATTGTTGTGGTAAAATAAAACTATTATCATTATGTTATACATGGTATCAATGACATATTTTACTAGTATGATAGGATTGCAGAATACGTTCGACCAACTTGGTTAAGGAAACTGAATCCCAAGTATCAGCAATGAGACATTGAAGAAGAGCAAGAGCATATGTAATAAGAGGAAGAAGAAGTCAGCAATCTTTCGTTTGAATAGTTCTTTGGGTTGTTTCAAATTCTTTCTATTTTTCTAAATTGTAGGATCATGGGCATGTTATCCATTTCTTCTTCCCGTTTGTATTTAAAGGCTGATAATTGACAACAATAAAGCAGCGAAAATTACCTACAACAAACTTGTGTCTTTGAGCTCTTGATAGGGACCATCATTTGGTATCAGAGCATTTCTTTCATCTTCATCCATTATTGATCAGGACCACTAGTACGTGGTGTCACAATATGGAAACCAACAAGGAAAGGATAGAATCCTTAGAACACCGACTTGGCCAGGTGAGAACCGCCATGGCTGAAAAATTCCAGCTCCTTGAGGTGATGCTTACTTGACTCACCGAAGCTCTGTTGGGGTCCCTGAAGGGTCCAATTCCAACCGCAGAAAACGAATAGATGAACGAAAAAAATACAACAGACTGGAGTAACAAAAACGGACATCAAATGTTCCATTCGAGATCCCCAAATTGGAGTTTTCTCATTACGCTAGCGGAGATCCTACGACGTGGATCACCAAGGCGAAACAATTCTTTCAATATCAGAACATACCGGAGCATCAACATGTACGCTACACATCATAGCATCTTGACGATGATGCGAACAAATGGTTCCAACCTTTAACCAAAACTTATGAGGAGGATGGATCTGTGCCCACATGGGATGCGCTCGAAGAAGAAATGTGGGTGAGATTCGGGCCAACGGAGTGCGAGAATTTTGATGAGGCCCTGTCTAAAAATTTAGCAAACATGAAGCTTACGTGAGTATCAAAGAGAGTTTGAATTACTTCAGAACAAATTCCGTGATTGGACACAAAAGGCCTTGATCGGTACGTACATCGGCGGTCTGCAAGCTCCTATTGCCGATGGTATTCGGATGTTTCGGCCCCAATCACTCAAAGAAACCATCATGTTGGCTCGAATGTGGGATGACCTCCTACAACGAAGAAACCGGGGTCAATTCTCCAACCCAAACACGTTACGAAGCTATTCACCACATAACATAGGAGCCATTACGAAAAAGCTAAGTTGGGACGACATGAAGAAGATGCGTAGTCTCGAGTTGTGTTTCAGCTGCGATGAGAAGTACACTCCCAATCACAGATGCAGAAAACCTCAAGTTCTGCTCATGGAAGGGGGACCAGAGGAGGAGGAGGCCGATGAAGAGGAGATAAAAGACCCTAAAATTTCATTATACGCCTTTTCTAGTCTTGAAATTTTGACCACCATGCGAGTAGAGGTTCAGATCGGTAAGCATCTACTGATGGCACTTATTGATAGTGGCTCCACCCATAAATTCATTAATGAGAAGGCTGTGTATCCATTAAATCTCCTAATACGACCGAACAATCCATTTTCGATAATAGTGGCCGATAGAAAACCCATGAAGTGCAGCGGCAGATATGATCGGGTTGTCCTCACAATCCAAGGGTTATGTTTCTCTATCACATTGTACACATTGGCATTACAGGGAATAAACATGGTTCTCGGCATCCAATGGCTCAAGAAACCCGGCCCCACTATTTGTGATCAGAGCGTTCGGACGATGACGTTCACATGGGACAACAAGGAACACAAAATTCAAGGATTAGAAGTGGAATCAATCTCTGTATCACCAGCATTTTAAGTGTCTTAAACCATACGTCATGATCATACCATGTTTGCTATATGCATTAGTGCAACACAGGATGGGTTAACACCGATTCCGGAGGAGATGCAATGAGTGATTGATGAGTTTGATGATATCTTCGGCAAGCTCATGCAGCTACCATCACAACACGAGGTCGAACATCGGAACATTCTCAAGGAAGGAGCCAACCCGGTAAACGTTCGCCCATATCGGTAAGCTCACTTCCAAAAAGATGAAATTGAGCGCCAAGTGCAAAGTATGTTGCAGATCAGGATCATTCAACCCAATTCAAGCTCGTTCTCTTCACCTTTCTTGCTCGTAAAAAGAAAAATGGGTCTTGCAGGTTTGCACAGATTATCAGGCACTCAATGTTGTGACCATCAAAGAGAGGTTTCTGATATACCCATAGTGGAGGATATGCTCGATGAATTACATGGGCAACATACTTCACCAAAGTGGATTTGATGGCCGGGTACCATCAAGTGCGAGTGCACGTAGAGGATGTAAACAAGACCACTTTTAGAACACAGAACGAACACTACGAATATCTAGGCATGCCCTTTGGGTTGTGTAATGCTTCTTCAATGTTCCAAGCGCTGATGAACACCATCTTCAAAACTCTCATCGGTAAGTGTGTCCTCGTCTTTTTCGATGATATACTAGTTTACAACCCCTCTTGGTCAGCTCACCTAGAACAAGTAAAGCAAGTGTTCACCATTATTCGGGAGAATAAGTTGCTCATAAAGTTCAAGAAATGTGCTTTCAGACAGCAAGAACTCGACTACCTCGGACATATAATCTCTAAAGACGGATTTCAAGTTGATCAAGCGAAGGTTAAGGCAATGATCGAGTGGCCACGACCGACATTTGTGATTGAAGTACGGGGGTTCCTCAGATTGACGAGATATTATCGTATGTTCGTCCAGAATTACGACATAATAGCTCGACCACTCACCAATATGCTGAAGAAAAGGAAATTTTCTTGGGATGATACCGCCGAGAATTAATTCCAAAGCCTCAAAATGGCGATGACATCGATGCCCACATTATCCTTGCCCAACTTTTTTGAGCCGTTTGTGATTCAAACGGATGTCTCAGTTGACGGAATCAGAGCTTTTCTCACACAAAATGAACATCCCACTGCATTTATGAGTAGAGGGTTGACTCTGATGAAGAAAGATTGGTCTACCTACGCTCGGGAAATGCTCGCCATCGTCATTGCGATACGCACTTGGAGACCGTATCTCTTGGGTCATCATCCAGACCGACCAAAGAAGTTTGTGCTATCTACTGGAACAGATGATCCTCACACCCGAGCAGCAAAAATGGGTGGGAAAATTATTTGGATATGATTACGAGATCATCTACAAGCCTGGTTCATCAAACAAGGCCGCTGATGTCTGTCTTGAATACCAAACTCACCCCACCTACTCAGACTATTCATTTCCAAGACTCAGATATGGGACGACATTCAAGAATTACAGAAGACACATTCGTACCTGATTTAGATAGCTCATCTGGCAACACAAAACCCGGGTAAACCGTATTCCATTCGAAATGGTCTTGTCTGTTACCATAATCGAATTGTGATTCATCCTCAATCTCCTCTAATCAGGCAACTATTGTTTAAGCATCATGATACCCCACAAGGAGGACACTCGGATATATTAAGGACGTTCAAGCACTTGTCTCAACAATTCTATTGGCCGGCTATGCATCGAACCGTTCGCGAATATGTTGCAGCTTGTGAAACTTGCCAACAAGCAAAATCTGAGTCATTATCTCTGACGGGGCTCCTACGGCCTTTACCAATTCCTTGTCAAGTATGGGAAGACATATCTATGGACTTTATCGATGGGCTACCCAAATCAGACGGCAAGACATCAATCCTGGTCGTTGTTGAAAAACTCAGCAAATCAGCTCACCTAGTTTCCCTCATGCATCCTTACACAACAAAGACAGTTGCGACCAAATTTGTGGAGAATGTGGTCAAGCTTCATGGGCTTCCTAAGTCCATTGTGAGTGACCGGGATAGAATCTTTGTTAGCAATTTTTGGCAAGAATTTTGGAAGATGTCGGGTACCAAATTGTGTATGTCATCTGCATATCATCCTCAAACGGACGGTCAAACAGAAGTTGTGAATCGATGCATCGAGCAATATCTTCGATGTTTTCGCAATCAACGACCAAAACAATGGAGTGCATTACTTCCGTGGGCAGAATTTTGGTATAACACAATGTTCTATTCGTCGATCAAGATGTCCCCGTTCCAAGCTTTATACGATCAGCCACCTCCACAAATTCTAGCTTACGAGAGGGGAACAACGTTAGTCAACGAGCTCAATGTGCAATTGACTGCGAGAGATGAGCTTCTGCAAGAGCTCAAATCGCATTTGGCAGCTGCAAGCAACCGAATGAAACAATATGTAGACTCCAAACGACGAGATGTGAGCTTCCACAAAGGCGATTGGTTTTATCTCCAGCTTCAGCCATATCGCCAGCACTCTGTCTTTCATCGAGCATCTCAAAAGTTAGCAAATCGATATTTTAGACCATTTCAAATCGAAGAACGCGTGGGCTTGGTTGCTTATCGTCTAAAGCTATCCGACACTGCTCAAACAGAAGGTCGGAGAGGAGCCAAGCAATCCAGGTACATTACCACCATTACGTGAACATGCTAGTTTAAGTTTAGAGCCCAATGAGATCAAAACTATGCGATCGGTACAACATGGATCCAAGATGGCTGCAAAGGTATATTAGTTCACTAGAAAGGATTACAGGAAGAAGATGCAACATGGGAGGATTACGATCAAATTACGTCCAGTTTCCTCATTTGAACCTTGAGGACAAGGTTCGTCTCTACGAGGGATTTGTTGATAAGATTGCAGAACATGTTCGACCAACTCGGTTAAGGAAACTGAATACCAAGTATCAGCACTAAGACGGTGAAGGAGAGGCAAGAGCATGTGTAATAAGAGGAAGAAGAAATCATCAATCTTCTGTTTAAATAGTTCTTTGGGTTGTTTGAGTTTCTTTCTATTTTCCTAAAGTGTTAGATCATGGGCATGTGATCCATTTCTTCTTCCCGTTTGTATTTAAAGGCTGGTAATGGACAACAATAAAACGAAGAAAATTACCTACAACAAACTTGTGTCTTTGAGCTCTCGATAGAGATAAATATATGAATAATAGACATTTACTAGTATGAATAAATGGACAATGGATTGAACTTCGGTATTAGTTGTACTTTCTTTTATTAAAACTCTAATATAAAATTCTAGTCCTATTAATCGTTATCAAATTCTAATCCTATTGTTTGGATCATATTTTCAATATTCACTATTAAATTTTATCAATTTCAATCAATTATTAATCTTATCATTTTCATATCTCCGATCGTCTTTCATTTTTATTCTCTCTTGATATTCATCGATTATGCTCAATAATAAATTTTATAAACTCTAGAGGATATATTAAAACATGAATATTTTTTACTCTCTTTATATTTAGTTTTACAACATTTATTCATTGATAATATTCAAATTTCTCTTAATTATCTTCTTACCTTTTCACAGAAATTTAATATCTTCATGTTTATACATCAAGAATCATAATATCTTCAAAATTGAATCTAAATGTGGTACATCTCACACACTATAGCCTCCAGACCATGAAACCATAGTGAGGATGCAGAGAGCACTGCTGTCTGAAAAAAAAAGAAGTTGCTTCAAGCATCCCCTAGAAAACTCCAACGGCAGACCTGATCGGTGGGCCTCCGCATTTGATTGAAACGTTAAAATCTGGACACCAATCAAACCATGATCAACTTAAAACAATGGTGTATATGCATCTCATGACATGTCATTTTCAACACACTTGCTCGTTGAAATATTGATAAATGTACAAGATACAATTTGGTTGCACTTACAGATTCCTTTGCCTATATTACAGGGAAGTTCTTCTAGAGGCAGTTCAGTCCTGGGTAGCATTTATTACAGTCTTCAAGATGTTCCCTAGAGCACAAGAAAGGAACCGAATGATCTATAAATCATTCATGCTTATCATAGAACTTTTGGTATGGAAAGATATGTAAACTTTTGAACTCAAGAACAGAAAACTCAAAAAAAAAAAAAATGTTTCCATTGATTTTACAATCTTGAACACCCTTCAATTAGAAGAGTATGATCAGTTTTATAGAGCTGATCAAAGTTAAAAGAAAACAAGAACAAGAATCAAGATTACATTTTAGCCACATGAAAGAACACTAAACCGATTATACAAACATAGACTCGGACTTCCTTTAACAACATTGAGTCTTGAAGCTTGTACTTGAGTGACTGATGGTGCTGAAAGTGTTTCTTGATCATGTGATATTGAGGTCTTCATTTCAGCACCCCGATCGGGTATCAAACCAATACCTGCTCGGGTAGAACCTTGAGTTTTACATTCCCGATCGGGCACTAAACCAATACCCGCTCGGGTAGAACCTTGAGTTTTACATTCCTGTTCTGTGTTCTGCATCATCTTCACTGCTTGAAGAACACTAACATTAGTAGTGTTAATAAGATACTCTTACATACATATTGCTAAGAGATAGACTCTTCTGACTGCATAAGGAACCGCTCTACTTGTTGTCACCAAGAATCCTACATCAAGGCAAAACAAATTTTCCACAATTATCCGAGTAAGTGTAAATAAAAGCAAGGGATGAGAAAGAGGAAGTAGTATCATCGTATCAGTGAGTAAGTTGACTTAAGTTGAACAGCGAAGCAGGAAGTGGCCCTGTTAGGCTGTTGAAGCCTAAATCATTGGAGACATCATAGGCATACTACACGTTAACTATGAATTAAAATGTTAAGGTAATGGAAATATATTGAGCTATTTATATAGGTCTCGTTCGTTTTAGAATAAAACTCTTATAAAGCCTGAACTTACAGTTGTTCCAAATTCAAGTATTCTCCAATATCAGATGGGATTGTGCCTGTGAGATCATTGTTCCTCAACACTCTGCAGAAATTTCATCAATGTCAAAGACAGAGTCAACAGAAGAACCAGAGGATTCTAGTCCTTCATCACGAATAGTTTAACAGAAATTGATTTTCCTGCGCTATCAGATATCTCACCTAGTCTCCTGAAATTTGGATTTCCCACCACAGAATCAACACCCAGAGCATTTAGAAAGATGGTAATTTCAATAACTCACGAAACAGTAAATGGGAACAAGATTTGGACGAACGAGTCTCAATCTGGATGATATTCAAGCTCATGATTGGTGGCCTCAAGAGGAATATATGCATACAAAGTAGAAAGTAAAAGGGAAACCTGGTCAACAAAACAATTGCTAGACTTACATTTTCTGTAGGCTTATACACTGTCCAATAGAGAACCAGAGAAATTGTTATGATCAAGGGCACTGCAGAAAGAGAGATCTATGATGTATGCGTGTGTCGATTGATGAAAAAGGATCCCCAAAACACCAAGGCTTCAAAATGTCATTATTCGATCATTAAACGCGTCAAGTAGCTAAAAATTGCAGACAAACAATTAAACCAAAACGAGAGAGGGAGAGAGAGAAACCCTTGATTTCGGGAACTGTTGAAATTTGGCTGCTCCGGTGCTTCTTTGGATTTATCTTCGTCGATTTGAAATTTCCGCCATGTCCGAACCCAAAAACGAAAACCTTCAACTCTATATGCCATGATTCCAGAACGGCGTATCTGGATTAAGACCAAAATCTGGGAGCTCTATTTCTCCGACATCGAACCCCGAACTTGGACCACCATGTCCTTCGCGCAAAGAACTCAGACTGTCGCGCAGTTGGATAATTCTCTAGTCTATCCGTGACAACAGACCATGAAGTTCCTCGTCCGAGAGTTTGTCCAAATTCTCGTCCGTATTAGGGTTCGTCAACGCGATTCATGGCTTCTTATGGGGACGATCAGCTTTGGTTCCCTCCGAAACCAAAAATGCTTCCAAATCGACAGCGTGTTCGCGTCGGTTTTCTTCGCTCAATTGTTTGTAATTCGTCGCAATCCGACGGGCATCTTCGGGTCTCTCCGGCCAATGATGGAGTTGGCCATCGGGAGTATAACAGATAACACAGACAGAATTATCGCAGAGAACCGAAAGTTCTTTGGTTTAAAACTTTCCCAAAATAATTATTAAATTCGAAAAAAATTGAAGAAAACAAAAATTTAGCCTTAATATTCGAACGTAGAAAAATAGAAATTCGGCAATTTTTCGATGTGAAAAACTGCCGAAAACGAGAAAGTCGAACAGTTTTTCGTCGTAAAACCTGTTTAAAAGTTGATAGTAAGAAAGAAATAAGTGATGTCGAACTTGAGAGGTGAGAAGGAAAATGGCTAGAATCAGCAGCATCACTGGCGAAAAGAGCACGAGTCAATCTTCAATGGCATCAATAAGTGTAAGTAGTTCGATTTCTAGAATTTTGCAAGCTTTCGAGTCACAAAATGGTTTATTGATTTGAAATGGGTAAGTGTCAGTGTCAGTGAGTCGGTTAGGTCGCAAGGGTCACAAGAGTTGCATGAACATCTTCGACTCCGTGAGTCGGTTGAGTAGCAAGGGTCGCAGTAGTTTCATGACCATCTTCGACTCGGTTTATTGATTTGAAATGGGTGAGTGTCAGTGTCAGTGAGTCGGTTAGGTCCCAATGATCGTTTGAGGGGCGTGGGTCGGTTGAGTGTCGTGGAGTGTCTCAGGGTCGTTTGAGTCGCATGGGTTGCACGCGTCGGTTGAGGGTCGCACAGGTCGGTTGAGTCGCATGGGTCGGTTGAGTCGCATGGGTCGCTTAGGTCGGTAGAAGTATAATGTATTCGTAATTGGTCATTTTGCAGGTGGCACCAAAGCCGAGATTTGTGTATGAATTCAAGCACATGGACAGAATTTCAAAGATCACCACGAAGTGTTATCCTCACGAGACAACAAGGATGCTGAGAAGAATCTTAAATGATCAGGAGTTGCATTACTTCGAGAACGAGTCATAATTTAGGCATTTATTTCACTTACAATGTGACTCCACATTGACAAAGGTTCAAATGTCTGTACTACTAAATCACTCCGTGATTATACGGGACAATACAGAGTTGTGGTTCGTCATAAACGGCATTCCCATCCGGTACTCTATAGTGGAGCACGCACTAATTTCCGGATTGAAATGCAGACCATATCCCATAGGATGGGAGTCCATGATGGGTGTCACATTCAGGCTGAAGAATTTCGGCCGTGGAAAGGTGACCCCCGAACAAGTAAGAGAAAAGCTTGTGAAGGCGAAGAATTCTGACGACCGGAAGAGGTTCGCAACTTTGGTGTTGTTGGCGTAAGTTATGGCTCACAAACCTTCAACATAAAACTCTATGAGCCATGATCTCATTGACATGGTTGATGACTTGGAATTTTGTGAAGGCTTTCCATGGGGTCGTTACACATTCGAGATTATTGTGGATACTTGCCGCAAGCACGTTAGCGGTGAATCACCGAAACCAAAATGGTATTGTGGTGGTTTCATGATCCCACTAATGGTAAGTTGTATATATTATTCGAATAACTTGAATGTTTTCGTACTTTTTACATACCTCCATTCATCTTCTCCAGAAGCCAAAGAAGGAAACCCTCCGAGAATGAGCATCTTGGGGACAGCTTTTCTTATCCTCTCAATCACCGGATCGATATGTGTTTCCTTAAGGCTCATCCTGCAGTCGTATACCGTGATGCATCGGGTTCGGGTTTTGACTTTGATGGCTACCAAATGGCATCCTACCCATTTGTTTTTGTCCGATAGAATGTTTAGAACCGAGACAAAACCTTCATAATCACTAATTGGTGGCTTGGCGTTCAAAAACTGACTAAGCTTTTCCGGCAAAGTTTCCATATCCTCGTACGTCCACATCAAGAGCGTCTGCATGAAAGCAACAGGACAAACGTAATAATTCTGATTCGCGCAGGGATCCAATGCCAAGCGAGAAGACAGCTCCATCAACGCCTCATCCAATTGCTGCAAAAAAAAATTAACACACAGGAATGCATATGACACAAAACCCCGTGAGACTAAGGGTTTAAAAAAACTTACTCCATCTTCAAGCCATGCGTTGGCCTTTAATATAACCTCCCAAAACCTTCGCCCCCGGGGAATATTTAGCTCAGATTTCCACCACCGATCATGTCGAGGTGCCTTCAGGAACCAATATAGCTTAGTCAACTTTTCACCGCTAGCAGAGTTTTGTGTCCTATGTATTCCTGTGTGTTAATTTTTTTTTTTTTTTGCAGCAATTGGATGAGGCGTTGATGGAG
>CM071866.1:16753334-16773804 GCA_036759665.1 Gynandropsis gynandra
AAATAAAATTATAAATGAGTTACACACTAACTAAAAAGATTAAATAGTGATTTTTATTTATTTTATTTTTTAATTTACTAAATCAATCCGATATTTAGAAGTTATTTACAATTTAGAGATGAAATAAATAAATAAATAGACGGAAAAACTTTAGTTATAAAAAAGGAAGTAATCTTTACAAAGGATGCATTTTTGGAAAAAAAAAAGACTTAAAAATTCACCAATGTTATGTTGATTAAAATTAGAACATTCCCTATCCATTAACCAATTTATAATTTACAGAGTAATAAGAACAACAACAGAGAGTGAACTAAGAGCACCACTAAAGAAGGAACATTGCAGCTACCATAACTGTTGCTGCAATATTATGATGATTTTGTTAGCAATAAAAAATAACTCTCTCCATGTTCTCCTTCAAGGTGGTAACTGTCTTCTCCTTCAATGGTTGTAACTGTCTTACTCTGCTTGACTCCCCGGAAGCTATTTTCGCACTTTCTTTCCATTTTCTTGCATTCCTTGTAAATGGTTATAATATGAAAATATCAGTTTAATCCTCAAATACCTAATCAATAAATTGCAAAAAAGAAGATAAGAATGTCCTAATTTCCATATCTTCTTATCCTCCTAATATAGCATAAACTATTTTGATTAATGATGAAGAATTGTAGAACTAAAATATAGTGTTGCGGTTCTTCCAGATAAGCATATCCCATAAGCAGTATTGGTCCGACATTTTGTTCCACTTTCAAAATACAAATGAGAGATCGCTAGCTTGCCCTAACTTTTGGTAAGACAAACATTCAAATCATCATGGGAAGAGACATGATTACATAACCGTTTGTTTGAGAACCTCAAAAAGACTACCACAACCTGCAAAAATATCGAGTATAGTCAGACGCTTCTCTTTGGGTGTCTCTTCTAAAATTTAAACTATTTTAAAGTAAAGAGTGGATGATTGAGTTCGGCTCTTCAATGATCTTCATATCAATTCGAAACATATGGTCTGGTATGTCAACTTTCAGGGGAATGGCAAAATAGGAAAATATCGTCATCAGGGCATTCAATCGCACTTACCTCAAAATCATTGTTGGTAAACAGTTCCTACAAGTAGAACCCAGATTTCTTAATACCAACATGGTTCGACAATAGTATATCCAAATTTGCAACATCTAGGATACTCTTATTGAATAAAAAATCATCTCGAAACAATTTCATGTTCATTTAGTCATAAACTTCCATAATAAAATGTGTACTATGATCCAACCATAGAGAAGGGAAAACACATAAATTCAAAGAAAGAATGATTGTGTCCAACAATGAGAATACAAACAAATGGATTGCGATATCAACTTCTGGAGAAGTAATGCAAAGGGGTCAGTGGATGAAAGATATATGTTCATAGAATTTAATACACCACATGAGAAAAATTAAAATCTATTTACTTTATACATATGAATATATGGAAAAAGTAATAAGAGCATGAGAAGCATATGGACACATGATGCTTAGTGGGCATCTGTATATTCTTTTCGCGTAGCACTCGTAGTTCTTGGCTGAGTTATCACTCGAGATTCCTTTTCCTGCTAATATATTGTAAGCACAGATGAGGGTCTAGTTTTTCAGAAGAAAAATGATGAGGGTAGTACCTTGTCGAATCGAAATGTTTCAAGAACTGATATGGTGGCATCCGTTTTATCCATGATCAAACTGCTGTAATGCATAGCAAATGCAATCAAGGCATCAGCACCCGTCTTATGAGTATCCCAATCTGTACTTTCCTAGGCATTCATGTAAGCTATGTAACAATAATTCCAATGGGTCCTACTTGCAACAAGTTCATAACATTATATTACCCACTGATAGCTTCCAATATATCTGATCATGAAGCGAGCCACATATGTAAAAGGCAATATAGACCCATACAAACTGCTTTCATGCCATCTGGTTGAAAAATTGGAACAGCTCCTAGGGAGTTTTGTTTCAAGTACCACAGAAATATCTCATATTTCATGGTTGCTAGGACCCAGAAATAGAAGCAAAGAAGTGAAACCGCAGTCATCAACCTCGTACATAGAACACATGGTTACAGTGTGGAAAGAAAACAAAGTGCATTACTGAATCCAACTCAACCCAAGTGATCAAGATTAGTGCCTGACATACTGGCTGTCCTACACGCTCTGGAAACTCTCCCGCATCTCTTCTAGTAGTTCCCATGACCTGAAATCACCGCATATGTTGCAGCAGACAACGCCAAAGACATCAAATGCAAGCTTCAAACAAATCAAAACCTAGATTTTAGAAGATTACAACAAATAGATTTTGTTCTTCTCAAATCGTGATGGGAAGAGGCATGTACTACATACCAATCTATTGATTTTTTGCCTCCTTATACAAACCCTAAACTACCAAGCTAGAGTTTTGTCTACATACCAAGCTAGAGTACATTTCAATCTATATCTCAATCTGGGTTTTACACGTTCACGTTTATACTAAAATACCTGAGTTACATGACAGGAATGTAATCACATTTGTTGGAATTGGAAAGTGGTGGTTTAATATATTCAACTATAACTATCTTTCACTACAAGCATGTTGAGTTTTGATAATACTTATCTGCATGAACTATTGAATTGCAAGCGATCTATTTATTTTTTTTCTCAAACCATTTGTTTCTCTGTTGAAAGACTACCTTAATCGCGCGGGTACCACCACCTCCATCTCCACCGCGGCATCTGCTTCTCAGTATCTTCGCTTTCCTCTATCTCCATCTTCACTTCAATCATGCTGAGGCTGAGTAATACTCATCTGTAGAAATTAAACGGTAATCATCAAAGGATGTAGATTCAGTCATAAACTGTAAGCAATCTATTGATTTTTTTTGTCGCAAACCATTGATTCTCTATTGAAAGACTACCTTAGTCGTGCGGGTACCACAATCTCCATCTCCATCGCAGCGTCTGTTCCTCAGTCTTTTCGCTTTTCTCCATCACCATCTTCACTTCTAGCATGTTGAGCTTTCATAACACGTATCTGCAGGAACTAAACAGTAATCATATCCCTCTTTTCTTATCTAAGGATGTAGATTTAGTCATAAATTGTAAGCAATATATGGAATTATTTTTTTCTCAAACCTTGATTTTCTGTTGAAAGACTACCTTAATCGCGCGGGTACCACCACCTACATCTCCATCGCGGAGTCTGCTTCTCAGTCTCTTCGCTTTTCTCCCGTCTCCGCTCCTTCGTCGCTTCCCTCCTTGTCCATCTATTAAATTTTTGTCTGCTTATACAAACCCTAAAATACCAAGCTGGAGTTTTGTATGCATACCAGGCTAGAGTACGTTTCAATCTCTATCTCAATATGGGTTTTACATGTTTATACGAACCCTAAAATACCTGAGTTACAGTCTGGGGGCAGCTGCCCAAATGAATGCTCATTGCAGGATTGAGAAACTCCATATGCCCCAGACTGTAAATTTCCAAAGCTTTCCTGCAGAAAATAAAATAAACAAAAATCCAATACACATAAGAATTAATATGGTACCATGAACCATCATACAATTATATTGTTTCTAGATACTTAACAACTTTCTTTTGAAAGTGTTGATCCCTTTTGTGCTGTGATCTGGGTACAGTTATTTGAACAAAACCAATGCATGTATACTCACTCACAATGACCGCAAAAATTCTATAGGAGTGAGCAATTGAAAAGGGAATAAAAGAAAAGGAGAATAAATGGGATATTGTCTTTTGATGCGACGACTAACATTTTTATAAATTCTATCCTTTTGTGTTTGTGAGTGAAGTGAAGTAAAATAGATTGATAGGTTTGGTACTTACTTCAAACCAGTTTTGTGCACCAGCCAGCTCCCATGCTCTCACACCTCCATTCTAACTCCATAGAAGGTTCTCCAGAAAACAAAAGGAGCAAAATTGAAACATTACATATCATGACCTGATGATTTTTTATTCGTAAATACAAAGCCTGTATAAAAGATGCATAATCAGAAGTTGAAAGATCCAGAAACATTAAAAGACTATCATGGAGGTTAGACGAAGCAAATGGTAAGGTAGGTTTTATTGACAATAAGAGGCAACATTCCATTATAAAGTATTGACATTGAAATATTCAATTTGTGGTGAGATTACGCTAACCACCACCATCGAAAAAAAAGGTTGAAAAAAAAGGTTCAGTTCAATCATCCAAAGAATCCCCAGGTCACATACCTTATTATGCATCAGAATCGCACGACCAGGCTCGAGCTATCGAGTCAGACAGAGCAAGATCTAAATACTGTCAAATCAAACATCTGGAAGAATAAAAAAATATTGATTAGGAAGATCAAGGAGATAAAGGGTGTTTATATATATATATAGACACACTTGATTTGGAGGTTTCATGTGATCTTATCTAATTTAGAAAGTTTTTTCTTTTTGTTCCCTCTTTATTCTTGTAACTTCCATCCAAAGTGTTCATAACTCTTAGTGGTTGAAACACACAAATTAACAGCAAGACCAACAGTACTTATCCATTGACCAACATTCCCCTAGGAAGAAAAGATCATGTTGGAATAGTTACCTCAGGTTCAATCGGTGCTCGCCTGGTAAAATACCCAAATCATTCTGCCATCCATAAGAAGGGACGAATCCATAGTCCCACATGCTATCAATCAATCAGATTAAAGAACAAAGAGGGAAAACCCACAATTCTTTTCTTCCTCCGCTCAATCTTACAATGAAACAACCGCTGTAAGATATCCGAATGTAAGCTCTGAATTTTTGTCGGGAAACAAACAGAGAGAGAAGAGGGATTCAAGGAACTTACCGTGAATTGAGGGTTCGAAAGAATCCTCCAAACGAAGAAAAAATCATGTTGGAATGGTTACCTCGGGTTCAATAGGTGCTCGCCTGAAAAAAGACCCAAATCATTCTGCCGTCCTCTTCTCCATTGCAAGTGACGAATCCATAGCCCCATTAAAAACGAAACGAAGAGGGAAAACCCACAATTCTTTTCTTCCTCCGCTCAATCTTACAATGAAGCAACCGCTGTAAGATATCCGAATGTTAGCTTTGAATGTTTTTCGGGAAACAAACAAAGAGAGAAGAGGGATTCAAGGAACTTACCGTGAATTGAGGGTTCGAAAGAATCCTCCAAACGAAGAAAAGATCATGTTGGAATAGTTACCTCGGGTTCAATCGGTGCTCGCCTGGAAAAATACCCAAATCATTCTGCCGTCCTCTTCTCCATTAGAAGTGACGAATCCATAGCCCCACACGCTAGCAATCAATTGGATTAAAGAACGAAGAGGGAAAACGGGCGGTCTGGAGGGGACCACCACGGCTCCCCCATAGCGGTAGCGCTTGCGTGACTGTGGTTGACGCCGGCTAAGAGCCCTCACAGCCCAAGCACAACGACGCAATTATCAGGGGCATCGTCCGCCGGCGCGAAGAACCGCTCGCTGCCTCCCACAATTCTTTTCTTCCTCCACTCAATCTTACAATGAAGCAACCGCTGCAAGATCTCCGAATGTAAGCTTCGAATGTTTGTCGGGAAACAAAGAGAGAGAGAAGGGGGATTCATGGAACTTACCGTGAATTGAGGGTTCGAAAGAATCCTCCAAATCACATTTGAGAGAGACAGAGGTAGTTTCCCAGGAGAGGAGAGAAGATGAACAGTCGCTACAGATGGGAACAAATGGGTACGCTTCTCTCGTGGGATGAACCTGAGTTAAGTAACATGAAGGGTGAAGGGGTTTTTGGGTTTACTCCAGAAGAAGAAGGGTAAACGGGGATAAATCGAGCAAATATGAAAGGAAAGCACGGGGATAAAGCGGAAGAACAAACATCTTACTTGCTTCTTCTCGTCAGATAATATATTTCGACGGGATGGCCGGCGAGTGAGTGATCGCCGTCCCCGCTTCTTCTTGGCTTGCATCCAAGCGCGTAGGTGGAAGCGGGGGTGTTTTCGAAATCAAGCAACGACCGTGTCTGTTTCTCAGTCCCGCCGCCTCTCCCGTCGCCGCTTCACCTTCGCTTGCATCCAAGCACGTCGGTGGAGGCGTCGAGATGGTGCTGTTAGGCGAAGACACCCCCGCTTCCTCCTCACGGTCCCCTTTCGATGGCACCCTGGAGTCAGATAGAATTGGAAGGGTTGAAGACAGATTTGAAAAATTTATTAGATTCAAAGAATGGAATGGCAAGCGATATTGGAAAGGAGTTTATTGGATTCAAAGGGTTGAAGACGGATTTAAGGTGGTAGATTTAGAAAATTTTATTAGAGTCAAGGGTAAGGGTAAAGAGGGGTTTTTCCTCTAGCTGACGTGGCAGCATGAGAGGGGAGGAAAAAACCTTATGACTAGATGATACCCGCGCGTTGCGCGGTTTTTTGATAATTATATTGTATGTTTTTTAACGTTATAAATAATTGATTTATTCAGTTTTTATGATTGATATATGTATCGGTCAATACAAACGCAAAAATACTAATTTGCAGTGTAAAAGTTTAAACATGAGATTTATATGATGTTATGTAAACTAACAATGACATTTGTTCATAATATAATTTAAATTTTAAAACGTAATCTGTTGGAGGTAGTGCTTTCATGATTTGGATAAAAAAATTTCACATAATTTTTTCTCTATTTGTACCTGCATATTTTTTAGGACTAAAGTCAATTTATAATATGATTTAAAAATAATTATTAAGGTACAAATATAATTTTTGAATCTTTAAAACTAACTTATGTTTGAATTTCTTGATTGTTTTTAGATAAACTTTATTATTTAGTTTGTATTTTGTTTGAATATGATTTTATATATTTTCTTCTGCTACATGGCTCAAACCATTCACAATTTGTAATAAAAGTATTTATTTTATTCTGTAACTGTGTTTGAGCGATGACACCTATAACCGTCTCTTGTGAGTGATGTTTGACACTCCTAGCCCTGAGGTTGTTCCGAGATGAGGGTGTTATAAAAACATAGTATCGGTTTATTCTTTTAAAAGTGACTAAGGTCTTGGGTTTTGCATTTACACGTAGAGAGAAGGTCCTTCAAATTGTTTCACTCTCGAGCTATAAACCAACGTAATGATGAAGTAGAAAGACTTAGAACCACAAATGACTAATCTAAGTTACATAAGACTCTTATGAACGTAGAAACAATTCCTGTGAACTTTTGTTGGACTAAATTCATTGTCCTCACCCTTTGAGATTCACATTTGATAAAAGAAACAATATTGATACCCAGTGCAAAAAGTTGATATTATGATTACGAAAGAAAATGGTTAAATCACATAAATAGTTACATTGTCGAATTTCCATATCGTGGATTGCACTTTAACCAAATATTTCAAACTACAGACCAAATATGTACATTTAACATCCCCCTTCGCTATGTTCTTTGTTGGCTTGGTAGCTACAAAACAATAATCACAATCATCGCACTTGGTTCACCTACACCGCCAAACCAACTTCAGTTCTCCGTTTGTCAAAAGTAGCACCATCAGGTGAAAAAATATTTTCGTTTTGTGTCATACAACACGCTATCGGGATAAACTAAAGGTACAATCCCAGCAATAACTTTTTACAATTGAATTGAGCAGAGGTCATAGCTTAACAATATTATGAACATGAACGTAAACTTCATTGTTACACACTTATATATGTATTTCAACCGTTCAAATCCACCAAAGAGCTTGGGTTGTGCAATGTCAAAAGAAATGGCATGGGAAATGGTTGAGGTCCTTTCATTGCTTATCAATGGTGGAGATTCATTCGAGTTTGAAGCTAATGATACTTTTTCTGTTGAAGTGATATGTTGAGGTCGATGACTTATTAGAGCTTGCGGCCAACTGCATAGGCGAGTTGTGGCCGAAAAGCATCCCCAATCTGTTTGTGCTTTTGCTTAATATTGCCTGAGAATTGATAGCTATCCGGGAAGCCCTTCGTTTTTATTTTAACAGCAAGCCATCAAATAACAATATTCATCAGCAAAATTGTTCATACGTATCACCTTGTAAGACGTGATTCGTTTGACATGAATCAACAAAATTGTTCATACGAATCATCTTGAACAAAATTTGAAGATGACAAAAAATAAAGAGAAAAACCCCAATATGTTAATGCAATGACAAAAGAGATTTGAAACTTGCAGCCATTATGTATTTAAGTCCTCAAATTCTCTAGACAATCTCAACATCTTTATAAGAAGGACAACAATAGATGCCATCAAATCAGATTTCCAAAACAAAGACAAATCTATACATAAACATGTCTCGACACTAAAAATGCAAACTATTCAAATTTTTCATGTTGGTATTGTCATGTGCACCACAAAAGCAGATTAAAGCAGAAAATATAGCGTAAATTGAGCACAAATCAATAATTGTTTCACGATTTCTATCTAAATGAACTATAGAAAGGATGTTATTTTTTTTTATATTTCTCCAAGGAAATTGCATTCAGACAGTAAGAACAAAAAGGAAGAAACAATCCTCAAAAACTAAGCCACAAAACGGTTTAGAAATAAACCTCTCAGCAATGTCAGCAATCATATCCCAAAATAAGCTTAAAAAAACTGACAGTAACATTTCCTGGCTAAACCAAGAAGAAACAATCGTCATGACTTACAATTCCAAAAAAATACAGAAGAATACATGTTAGAAGGTAATGGTAATGAAATACATGCTGGCAGGGAAGAAACAGACCTTAAAATCTAAGTAGGTTTGTTTACCCGATTAGGGTGGCAACGAAATCCACGTCGGTAGGAAGGAACAAACCTCAAAATCTTAGGTATAAAACGGTTGGATAGGGGCATGAAAACCTCGAAATTTACATCATTGATGATGCAATTGGATAGCGTGGGAATTGAGGGGTAGAGATATGGAGGTACGTTTGTTTATCCGAGTCAGATGGTAACGAAATCCACATCGGTGGAGGAAGAAACAAACCTCAAATTCTAAGCTATTGAACGGTTGTCTAGGCTTGGAGGCATGTGATTTTCGACTACATATATCGGCACCTGGAGAAAAGAACAAAGTACATCGACCTCATAGAAGAGTTTTACAGTCGCATTAATCCATGATAATATAGAATGAGATGCAAGCTCATCAATTCTCTTGAAATCTGAACTATTGCTTCACTTTCTAAAAAAACTATAATGTCTAACCTGTACTCCTCCAACCAGCAAGTCTAGTGAAGGATTCATACTCCTGCATCGAAGTAATCCCAATAGATTAACAAACCAATCTGAAAACAAATATGAAGAGATGGACATAGATACCATTGTTTGGCTAATCGATATGTGGCATTCTTGTGCCTTGCAGGTCAAGACTTATAGCTAGAAGTTCGGGAATCGCATCCTGGAATTTATGATAGCTAATCTGGAAAATTTGAAGATGACAACAAAATAAAGAGAAACCCCTCAAAATAAAGAGAAAATTTGGAAATTTTGCTTATCCGACCTTGTCTCCATCGAGCTCCCAAAGCAATCGCCTTCAACTTCCTCAAATCCCGTATAGAGTAACCAAACCTTCAAAAAGACTGTAAGATGGAGGAACATTCGAAAAGGGAAGAAGATTAATTGATGTGTTTCTGCTTCCTCATCCATATCATACATCTGAAAGAAAAAATAACTGAAGTATCATTTTTATGCAAGAGGAAGGCAGTAGCACATACTCTCTTTTTGTAAATATAATGGACATAGAGATTGCAGATCAGAGAAACTGACCTTCTTTTCCAATACATTTACAGTGTTCTCAAGCTCCTCTACTGAACTCGCTAAAATCTTGACCTCCTCTTCCTTCTGCGCATCATATATCTTGCTCGCTTCAGATTCCTGCAGGATAAAAATTGAAAGTCCTAGTCAGTTTGGTCAATGTTAAAATTAATTGTCCCCTGAGATGTTTAGCTGACGAGCCTCTATGGCAATAGCCTCTTTTTGCATCAGCAATGGCATAAGCCATCGCAATCTTATCCTTCATAAAACGTATTTCCTAAGGAGTTGCTCCTTGTCACCAGTGACCTTTCGCAAGTTTTCTTCAGTGGTTCAGACAATAGAAGGAACCCACATTTCTGCTGTATTAGACAAGTGTAGGATTTGACATTCCAACCCTTTGACAAGCTCATGTTGTTCTTACAATGCTTCTTCAGCCTCAGTTTTCTTCAAGTATAGATCATTGGTTAGGGTTCTTAACTCGCCATTCTGCTCCGTAAGAGCATGTATCCTTTCTTCAGCCATTTCCAGATCGGATTTTGACAGTAACAAAGCCCTCTGTAAGTGACTTAAGCAATTTTCATGTTTCCCTTTTTGGACTACAAGGTAATTAATGTGAATTGTTTTCCGCTCCAGCTCATGACGAACATGGTGTAATGCAGCAACCAGCTTACCAGTTTCATCGTTGATGTCTCGTTTATGTTATGCTGATTCTTGCATCAACCTAAAATCACAAAGCAAACACTCAAACAAAGCTTCTTTCCTCTCCAGCTCCTTTTTCAGAGACAACCTAAAACCACAACACGAAACAGAGGACAAATCAATGACAAGGCCACATCCGAATGAAAAGAAAAATAAAATAGAAAATAGCAGAAGCTATGACTAACCTCTCTGCCAGGGTGGAAGGGGACTTCAGGACTACCGATAACTTCAACAGCCACAAAACCGGCAAGCTGAACCCATCAAAGGCATCGTGAGTCACAAACCAAAGCAATTTCTCATCACAATTTAGAAGCTGTAAACACCAAAATAATTCTGCATATACCTGATGGTAATCAGCAAAAGAGATCGTCGGGAGCAGCGCCTTGATGGGCTCCAACATCCTAATGGCTTTACAGATACCGTTGGTCGCACCGTGACCTTGCTCTAGCTTGAACCTGATGGTACCGAAGGGTCCTCCAGTCTTCGAGCAGCAGTCAAATGTTCCAGCAGAATGCCATCTACGGAACAAATCCCAAATTATTGTTCCTGTTCCTTTGCTGGAAGGTTTTACAGGAGGGGAATCATATGCATAGTTGATGAGTGACTATAAATACTGCAAAAGTGTGAGCACATATTAAACCACAACCATAACCTGCTTGCCCTTAGTAGCGGTGGTGCTCGACGATGCCTCAACCACTGGAAATCAGAATGCTGCTCCTGCTACTCCCTCCAACGTAGCCGGTTCAGGCAGAAAAGGAAGACGAAAGGCATTCGCCGCACATCCTTCTCTTCCCGACAAAAGGCTGACGGCGCATATTCCGTGAGGTCTCGCCGTAGTCTTCTTCATCGCTGGATACACGGTGGTCGTTTCCTTCTCTCTCCATCCTCTTTCTACTAATGAAGCTCGACATGGTGCTGTTAGGCGAAGACACACCCGTTTCCTCCTCAACCTTTTGCAACCAGGCTCTAACTGTTCGTCTTCTTCATTTCTGAACAGCCGTTCCTATGCCCCCCTTCACACCGGGAACCATTTTCATCCCCCTCCTTGTCTCTTCCCTTCCCTCGCTTGTACAAAAAATTTGTACAAATAAATAGAGAATTCCCCGGTGGCTCAAACTTGTGGGTCTATTTAATCTCTCCAGGCCCGAAGAATACCCCCTCCACCTCTTCCTCGTCCTCATCCGATTTCTCCTCTTCCGCGTCCTCCTCCTCCTCCAACTCATGTTGCTCTTTCCTTCCCGAGGTGGCATGTTTTCAAGCGAAGATATCCTTGCCTTGCTTGCATTGGGTGACAAAGACGATGCCCTGGAAAGGAACGAAAGATTATGAATTAGTTTCGAAGATCCTTTGAAAATGACGAAAATTGGATAATGTTCATGAATACCTCACCTAGCAAAGTCATTCTTGCCTCTAGGAGGACTTATTCCTTTTGCGGAAAACTCATCCACTTGACATAAAACGGCCAACTTTTTGGCTAGAGCAGTTCGACTGGAATCATGGGTGCATATATAATTAGAAGCCGGGACAAGACACATATCAAGCATGGACAATGCAAAACCGAACCATTCGACATCATAATCTCATCAACCCTAAAATAAAAACACGAACTACAAGTACCCTAAAATAAGGTGTTGGAATTGAGAGAAATTTATGAGTCTCTATTGGAAGACTACCTTAAGCGAGGAAACTCGATTGCTTCGCATTCGATTCGTGTTCAGCCTCCACAGCATCGCCATGAAACCCGATTGCTTCTGCTGATCGAGTGGATATTCTTCCATCAAGAGCTGGCCGCATCTGCTTCTCAGGCGCTGTGAGTTTCTCCCGTCGCCGATTCACTTTTCTCCCATCGTCGGTTCTTCTTTGCTTGCCACCACTTACCGAAGACGTCGCTTAATAGAAGAACTGGCAGCGGCTGAATCGAGATACCCTTGATTCTTCGCTGCAATGAAGCCGAAGGTTGGAAACCCGATTGCTTCCGCTCATCGAGTGGATATAGGCTGAAACAATATAAGTCTCATATGGTAAAAGTATAATTTTGACATAAAACATTCACAAAATTAGAGATAATAGCCATTCCGTACCTGTAGTGGTATTCGATTCACCTTCTTACCACGGTAAGACATTCTCCGGCGTTTGTAATCTCTTTCTTCAGCCATAAGCTCCTCCTTTGGCTTCATTTTGTTCATTTCCTACATGTTATGCAACATATGATATTACAAAACCAATTATACAAGGAAAATGAAGCTCGGTAATAATTATTTACAGAATCATTCACAAACATTAGTAGAAAGCAATGGCGAAGCAAAATTCAGTAGGAGGCCAGATCAAACAACACTAATTTCTTCATGTTTGACATAGAAGAGCTAAATATTATAGAGAATAGAGAGGAGATAATATAAAATTGAATCGAAGCACAGAAAACAAATGGGATATAAATAAATAACTTACAACGAACATGGTTTGACAATCACTGCCGGGGAAGACCATCATGATCAATGATAGGTCTGTAACTGGGACGTTTATTCCACTCCTCGTCAGCTTTTGCTGTAATAGCAACATGCTCCATCATTCTACACATTGTCAAAACATCATCAGGAACCAAACTTTGACAATGATGTTATATAATGCTTAAAGAAAACAAAGATATAGAGCAAACTGTTGGGGACAGACATGCCAACATACTTCTGACCAATGACACAAAAATCACCACAAACAGGTAACTACTTCCAATAATTTGAAAACATCTAATAGAACTAATCAACGCATATGGTTAAAGAGTGAACAACATAGATACCTGGTGAGTTGCTGCATATTCTCTTATCAATACATCTTCTTTCTTGTTCTTACAAGTGCTTCAACCTCTTCCTTTGTCATAAGATTCTCATTGCGGAAACAATGTCTGGTAAGCACATATACAACGGTTGGACAACATGGCAATGATTCCGCGTGTTTTTTATTACCAAACACATCGAGCTGGTTTGCCGCTTCTAGTACGAACAATCTGGTTCCCACCATTCTGTGCCATTAATGACGCGCGAATCGCTTTGGTCCTCCAAAATCATATCCTTGCCCCTATTGCAGGATTGCGAGTTCCCTCCGTTGCATCCGTTGACGCCAAGCATGCCTCTTCTGAGATTTTTTATGAGATAAAAAAATATGTTAGAAGCAATTCCAGCTGATTTCAGAACCCGCAGATTCCTCAAATCAAACAAAATCATATCCTTGGCCCTTTGGTCCTCCTCTTCTCCTTCGGTCTCCCTCCTATATCCACCACTTCCATCTCTAGCGCCGCCTCTGCTTTTCATTCTCTTCGCTTTACACATGTGTCCTCTTCTTCTTCGCCTAATGAAAATAATGTTATGGGTGCAAGTTACTACTCCAGGTCGTTGTAACCCAAATTTTAATATAATACCCCAAATAAGATTTACCTTTCCCCAAATAACAACGATGACGAATCGAATCTGTCTGTTCTTCAATCGCTCCTTTTCCTTTCCACCATCGGTTACCACCCAATGGAGAGGCGGCGATGACGAATCGCTCGTTCTCCTTTCTTCTCCATTAGTGATGAATCCTTGGAATCGTAACGGCCATCCCGTTCTGACGGGGTTGCGATTCCGACTTGTCGATGAATCCTTTGAAACGCTTTCCGAGATTCGATCGTTCATCTTGTTTCAACCAAGTTGGAATCGAAACCCTGGATTCAAGCGTTGCTTCCCAACCCGGTCAAAACCCAAATTAGAGATGAATCCCTGGATTCGCAATTCCAGATCATAATGCAAGTGAATTCGTCTTTATGCATAGATTTTTATGAAATGCAAACTAAGACTTACAGTTGTATGCAATGTCAACGCTCTCCTCACCCACTCTCCTGCCACCCCGCCGATTCTCACAAGAGAATTCGTCATCGCGGATTGGCGCAAGTTCAACCGGTTCGACAGATACACCTCTGCACCTTGGCGGTGAGGGTTTGCCAGGTTCTTGCGGAGACTGCATCGGAACGATCCTACCATAGATGACGGCGATGACGAATCGCTCGGTCTCCTTTCTTCTGAATCGTAACGCCCATCCCGTTCTGAAGGAGTTGCGATCCCGACTTGTCGATGAATCCTTTGAAACGTTTCCCCAGATTCGATCGTTCATCTTGTTTCAATCAAGTTGGAATCGAAACGCTGGATTAAATCATTGCTTCCCAACCCGCTCAAAACCCAAATTAGAGATGAAACCCTGGAATTGCAATTCCAGATTCGACTGCATCCCGTTCCGACGACGCCAAACACTAAAAACTATGTTGCAGTCAGGTAAAACGATGTGGAATCCAAAAGGTAGAGCTCAACGGGAAACAAAAGACTCTATGGTCTGATCAGCGAGGAGGTGGAGGCCATCATCTGTTATCTGGTCGGTCAAAGAGACAAAACATTGGTAATCAACGATGAATGTCTCTTGATCTTCTCTTTAATCAGCAATTAACGGAAGAGGGCATGTGTGAAAAGAAGGGGTTTTTCCTCCCTGGCTGACGTGGCTGCAGGAGAGGGGAGGAAAAAACCTCCCTTTTATATATATGATTTATTATTGAGCATAAACCGATGAATATCAAGAGAGAAAAAAAATTGAATATCAAGAAGAAAAGTACAACTAATATTGAAGTTCAATCCATTATTCATATATTTATACTAGTAAATATGTCATCGATACCACGTATAACAGAATGATAATAGTTTTATTTTACCATGATAATAAACAAAAAATCCAAAATAAAAATATTGAAATAATATTTATTTATTACATTACATTAATAATCATCTGTAAATATTAACCCATAAAACTGAGAAAGATAAGAACGAAGGCAATAACGCAAATGATGGAGATAGCAACCATGGCATAAGCAATGCATCCATTGCAAAGATCTTCTCCATCGTGTTCAAACCATGTCGTTGCATATGCCAATGCAGTCACTACCATCACAAAAATTAATACTCCAATTCCCACGAAAAGTAGTATAGTAATCATCTTTTTTCTTATAAATTTTCTTCTTCAAATCTTTCTGTTTTGTATATATCTTTTTTCTTATAAATTTTCTTCTTCAAATCTTTCTGTTTTGTATATATTTCTTTGATGTTAAAATTTCAAAACTTATGCTATGTATATATATAGAACATCTAATAGATAAATTTGTAAATATTTTAAAAAATGTAAAAAGTTGTTGCAATAGAAATATTTTTACTAATAATTAAGTGAATTTTCTTATTATTTATAAATTGTTAATTATATTTTTTTTTGTTTTTTCCTTTTTATTTCGTATTCCAAAAATTAAAAAATGTAAAGATTAAATATATGTTCAAAACTAGAATATTGGATGGTCCAAATATCCCACGTGTAAGATTTGGATTCGTGCTTTTTTCCTCAAACCTTTCTCATTGGCTGCGTGATGGCATAAGTGCACTTATAATCATCTGTCTACAAAACAATGTATCTTATGCTGCACCCATCATATGATTGGCTATCAGTTAAATCGTTCCTCCGATATTGGACACGTGTCATAACTCTCTTCTTCCTCACGTTTACTTGGCCTCAAAGGAAAAGAACGACACGTTTTTCTTAATAAATAATAATTTTTGTATTCATATTTTAAATCTTTTATAAATGTTTCTCTTGTAGTGTCAATTGATTTTTATTAGATGCTCTTCGGTGGAACTTCTTCCTGAGTTGAAGTTTTTTCTCAGTTTTTTTTCAATATTCTTTATCTTCCTCTCTCTTTTTTTTTCTATCTTTATATCTTAGAGTTAGGGATTTCTCCATGGCCGAGGAATTCGATTGTGTTGATCAGTTCTTCGAAGACGGTTTCGTTTTTGAATGTGATGCTCCGGTTCTATCTGATTCTCCAGAGGCGGTGGATTTCTGTAGCTCCTCCCTGGATTCGATGGATTCGTGGATCGGGCAGATTGAAAGCATGTTGATGAACGATGATGACGATCGAGACCGTCGGGTTTATCTGGATTCTGATCAGAAGCTTGTTTCGGATTTCTTCGCTGACGTGCTTGTTGATTCTCCCGACGGCGGTTCTGGTTCCGTTGATTCTGTTTCCGCGAAAGCGTCCGACGTACCTGTCGTCGTTTCTCCCTCAGGTGGCTCTGGTTCTGGCGAGATTGTGGTCGGCAAGGATTCTGATGTCTCCGATGATCCGGCAACGAATGCTTTGGCGGCGACGAATGATTCAGGAAACGAGAATTCGGAGGAGAGTCCCGATGCACCGGAGGTGAGAAACAATGATGAAGAAGAAGCCGACCCTGTAGCCAAGAAAAGAAGAAGGTACATGTGATTTATATTCTTCGCAGCAGTTACTTATCTGTATAATGTTGATAATTGTAGGCGACATTGGTAATAATACAAACTTGACAATTTGACCTACGTTTCTGATTTGTCGATATTAACTAGGATGAATCGTGGTTGTGAGATTAGTTTGAGTTCGTGTTCCGTTTTCTAGTTCATTCTTTTCGCTTATATAGATTGATCACAAAGATTGTGGTATTGTAATGAAGAAGAATGCTATGTTACTTCATTTTAGGAAAATACCAACCAGTCAGAGGAATTTTTCACTTGGTTAGATTGTCAGTCATTAGAAAGAAATAAGGGTTGTGTTGTGGTATGACGCAGTCACTCTTTACTTTAATATGTTCATTCAAGGGTTTATATTCGATGATTGCTATAGAGTTGAGCAGAACACTGCATTAATCTTAGAAATCGTACTTGTTGAGCTCTGGTTGGCTACATGACACGGTGAACTTCGAAGTTAAGAATGACAAGTGATTCTTGTTGTTCAGGCAAATTAGAAATAGAGATGCCGCGGTAAGGTCTAGGGAGAGGAAGAAGATACATCTGAAGGATCTGGAAAGGAAGAGCAAGTATTTTGAAATAGAATGCATGAGACTGGGGCGGTTGCTTCAGTGCCTTGTTGCGGAAAACCAAACTCTTCGTCACTGTTTGCAAAATGGTGGCAAAGCATATGATGCTTCCATTACCAAGCAGGAGTCTGCCGTGCTCGTTTGGGGTAAGAACTGCAAATTGTCTTGCATTCACCTGTATTCACTGTTCCATTCGGTTATCTGAAGCACGGATAAAAGATGTTTTTATCATCTCTGTTCGCTGTGTGTCACAATATCACAAATCGTTGCAAAGTTAATCAATGGCCTTCATGTCCCATGCATTTTTTCGTGTGTTCTAATCATGTCATAACCTGTCTTCTCTGCTTCAAAGGAAACTATGATGGTTACAGCTGTAGCTCAAAAGAGACCAATTTTGTGTCAAAGTGTCTAGGACATTGAACTTTGTCATTGTTGCTTTTAGTGTTCTGTGTTTCAATGAGATAGATAAACCTGTTGAGGTATTGAAATGGAAATATTGAGATTGTTGTCTAGCTTTCACAGCAAACCGTATCAGTTACATTGAATTGTAGAAACCAAATAGTTCAAACCGTGTGGCACGTGGTTGTGTATAATCAACGATTGCTGAAGTTCTGAAGATGACCTGAAGTGGATTACAGCGATGGATTTGTACGAAGCTACGAGTATATCTCGACTAGTTGTTTTCTGTTCCAGAGATGTAAAAGTGAGAGACTAATGAGAAGTTGTTGTGTGATTGTGCAGAATCCCTGCTGTTGGGTTCCCTGCTATGGTACCTATGGGGCATTATATGCCAATTCCCTCAGCCCCATCTGGGGTCTCCGCTTCTGCTTCAAGCCACCCGGGTGGAAGCAAGCGACCCAGGAAACATCACTCCAAGAGGGCGAGGGAGTAGCGAAACACTGTTCACTCTTCCGGATGGGAAATGTACGGTGAAAGGCCGAAAATGCAAGGGGTCGAGGCCAAGGATGAAGCCAAATTCAAGCATCGGCGTCGCGACATTAGCTTGAGAGGCCTTTCTAAATCTAATCCTCTTTAACTGGTGTGTGTGTGTTGATGAGAGAGCCTGTCGGGGATTTATAGTCCTTGGACTTTTTGGGAATTCATAACATCGTTTAAACTTCACATCTCTTTGAGAATCTTTGTTCAACTTTGAATCTTTTTTCTTCATCTAGTATATTAAATCTATGTTTAGTGTTTATTATTTATGGTTTATAAGACTTAAAAAACGTCATTTTCAATGGACTTATCAAATGATTCACTCATTGAAATGTGAATGGATTTTTAATGTACATCAACAATCAAATTTTGTTATATTCCGTTGAAAATTGAAACGATAAATCAACGGTAAATCAACGAAAATGCATTGTTGACACATTTTGTTGGGTGTTTCGTTGTAATTTTCATCGAATCATTTTTTTCCTTTTGTTTTTTTCTCAGTCGAGTCTTATGGGATGATTAGAATTTATATTTGTGCCAAGTTTATATTAACAGGTACGGTTCGTCGGAAAAAATCAATGATTTTTCAACGGGGTCTGATCGTTGAAAATGTTCGATGGAATGCCAGTCGAAAGACCATTGAAATATGTTAATCTTTCCAATAGATTACCATTGAAATGATTAATCGTTATCCATTGGTATTATCATTGAAAGCTCGTTTAAATTGTCGGAAAATTTCGACAACTCATTTTTTCTCCGTAGGTAGCTAGCAACATTGGTAATATCAACGGATGACTATTGAAAATGTTACTATTTACACATGGAGCTAGTTTTTCTATCATTACCAATGTTTACACTTAAATAATGTTTCCCTATTGTTATATATGTATACTAGTTTTGTAGCCGCGTTACGCGCAGGAGGTATTATTTTACCAAAAATTGATATTAATTGAATAAAATTTATATATATATATATATATGCGTAATATAAAGTAAATAAATTAGATTATTGTTTTCTGTTATAAGATATTCTATTGAGACCCTCTTCCTTCACACGTTTTCTACTCTTGCATGCCTCATCCGCCGCACGAACTCCTCCATTGTATGATCTCTTCTACCGCACGCCTTCTTCCATTGTCGTATATCAAATTTAAATCATAACTTTTATTTTTTTCCAAAAATGTAGGAAATAATTTTGTATACGAATACAAATATCTGAACATTTACAAATAGTCGAATTTACGATTATTTGACTTTACGAATACAAAGAAGAATAGTAAAATTGAATATTCAATGAATACGAATACAAATACAAATAGTCGAATATTTACAGATATTCGGTATTTCCTCACCCTTAATTATTTTTCGTGTTGTCCAATACAAAACTATAAAATAAAATTAGTTAATTTCCACTGGAATGTTGATTTACTCGAAATCAAATATTATATAAGTATCACACTAATACAGATCAGTTGTTAACAGTTTTGGAAAAAATGATAACATTTTTACATTAAAAAGAAAATATATTGGAAAAATTGTTTTCCATCTGACCTTTTAATTACTATTTTCAATTTTTGAATTTTATGTAAATATTTATTCATATCCATTAAATACATTTTATATTAAATAAAAGATAAATAGCCAAATATTCAAATTATCAAACTAAAATATAGTAGAATTTTTTACATATCATGATTATGCAACATCATCAACGTTATTTAAAATCACATTTAAGATTTTACTTTACAAAAATAAAAAAAAAACTAAACTTTTTTACTATTCTAATTTTGTTCTCTCACTCTTTTTTCATAGGTACAACATTACCTTTATTGAATTTTTTTTAAAAATAGAATAATTTTACATTTTTTAAATAAATTTCGTTTTTTAAATATAAAGTAATTTTTGACGAATTTAAATTTTCACACAATACATTATTGGGGTAACTTCAAAAATACCCTCGTAGGGCTAAAACACTTCAAAAATACCCTTCCCGAAAAAGAAAAAATTTTTAACTTCAAAAGTACCCGGATAAATGTTGATATTCCCAAAATACCCCTGCGACCTTACGACCCAGTTCGACCCAGCGACCCAGTTTGACCCTGCGACCCTTGTTCCTCTGCGACCCTTGGACCCCTGCGACCCTTGTCCCTCTGCGACCCTTGTTCCTCTGCGACCCTTGGACCCCTGCGACCCTTGTCCCTCTGCGACCCTTGGACCCCTGC
>CM071866.1:16782323-16805264 GCA_036759665.1 Gynandropsis gynandra
CTCACCCATTTCAAATCAATAAACTGAGTCGAAGATGGTCATGAAACTACTATGACCCTTGCTACTCAACCGACTCACGGAGTCGAAGATGTCCACGCCCCTCAAACGACCATTGCGACCTAACCGACTCACTGACACTGACACTCACCCGTTTCAAATCAATAAACTGAGTCCAAGATGGTCATGAAACTACTGCGACCCTTGCTACTCAACCGACTCACGGAGTCGAAGATGTTCATGCAAATCCTGTGACCCTTGCGACCTAACCGACTCACTGACACTGACTCACCCATTTCAAATCAATAAACCATTTTGTGACTCGAAAGCTTGCAAAACCCTAGAAATCGAACTACTTACACTTATTGACGCCATTGAAGATTGACTCGTGCTCTCTTCGCCAGTGATGCTATTGATTCTAGCCATTTTCCTTCTCGCCAACTTCAAATCGTTCCCTCTCAAGTTCGACATCACTTATTTCTTTCTTGCTATCAACTTTTAAACAGGTTTCACGGCGAAAAACTGTTCGGCTTTCTCGTTTTCGGCAGTTTTTCACGTCGAAAAACTGCCGAACTTCCATTTTTCCACGTTCGAACATTAAGGGCAAATTTGTCTTTTCTTCAGTTTTTATTTTTTGGATTTAATAATTATTTTGGGGAAGGGTATTTTTGAAGTGGTTTAGCCCTATAAGAGTATTTCTGATATTCCGCCTACATTATTTCTATTGACATTTTTATAAAATTTAATTCATTAACAAAAATATTTTCGTTAATAAATTATATTTTTAAAAAATTTAACAACCTTCAAAAAATTATTTAAATTTAATAATAATAATAATATATCATTAAATACACATGTAATACTAAATACCATTATACCCTCCCAACCCTAAAACCTAAAATATCATTTTTTTATTCTCTCTCCCCCTTCTCTATCTCTCCCGCCGCCTCAATTTCTTCTCCTTCTCTCTATTCTTCTCTCTCTCCTCGCCTTCTTCTTCTTCTTCTCTTCTTCTGCATTTTTCCTTTTCTTGACGCCTCCCTTCTCTCAGCCGCCTTGCCGCCCCTCTCTCAACCGCTTCCCCTCCACCCCCCCCCCGCTCGCCTCCCCTCTCTCAGCCGCTCGCCTCCCCTCCCTCCTCCCCAACCGCTCGCATCTCCTCCCCAACCGTCTCACCTCACCTCGCCTCGTCTCCGCCTTACCTTCTCCACGGCTCGCCTCCCAATAAATCATCTGAAAACGTTGAAACCATCTGAAAATTCGATGAACAATAATTTCTGAATATTTAAGGGCTTAAAATTAACCAACAAAAAAAATACATAATCTAAAGTTGAATACAGTAACATATGGAAAAAAACATGGTTCACTTAGGATTTTGTTTTATATAATATTAGATATGTCAAGTCATTGGAAGTATAGAAGACAAAAGATCTAGTAATAGAAAAGGTTATAAAAGAATTCTTATGAATTTTGTTTCGATATAACTTTTGTGTCAGGAATGTGGTACAATATTATATATGCGCAAAAGATACGAGAATATAAAGTATCATAGTCAATATAATGTTTGAAATACCTTTATAGGGTAATTTTTTTAGAGAATATCTAGCTTGATTCTTGTACGATGAAGATGATGAAGATAACGATGTTAGAGGTGTGACAATACAAGAGTCCCAATCAACCTAAAGAAATGATGAGATTATAGACATGCCGCATATTTTAAAATGTTTATAAAATAAAAAACATTTTAAAATGACCTAGACATGCCGCATAAAAAACATTGATATTTTTAAATCTTGTACATATGTGTATACACGATGTCATACTTACAAGTATCGGTTGAATATGGGGGACATCGTGATCAATGAAAAATGCAAGGCCATAGTGAATTTCACAGGTGATACAAACACATTATATTTTGGGAATTACCTTATTGTAAATCATTCCCATTGCAACACAATTTGGACGTTATACATATCAAGCAAACTTTTTTGATAGTATCATCAATACAATTTTGAATGTTATTGGAAAAATAGTATAACATCAATCGATGAAGGATTTGAAGACATAATATCGGAGACTTGAGTCAGAGTTACGCGATGGGAGGACACCAATCCTGATATTCATATTATATAGTCCTAAGAAATCAACATTGTTGAGGTGACTAAAGAAAGTTAAATTTTCCGACTGATATTCGTTGAACATCGTACAATGTGTTGAATTGTGGGTTCAAATAGGCATGAAGAGTCACATTTTCATTTTTCATGTCACGACTAATTCTTATTGCATTTATGGAGCTACTACAATGTATGCAACTTGTCATTTTATGATGAATCAACATATTTTTTTTAAGAGATACTTATTTGAGAAATTTAAAAAGAAACAACTTGGATGTATGGAAGAACAATATCGTTGATGTATTATGCTTTTTATTTTCGAGTTCGTTTTTCTTTGTGATGGAACATTTTAAATTTACTAGACATGACAAATTATTGGTGGTCGGTTCATTCTAGATAGATGTATGCATGCAAAAAATATTTTTATGTATTTAAAGAAAATGGCAAAAAAATAAAGCAACAATTGAAGGATCGATTGTTAAATAATATTTGTTGAAAGAGATCATGTATTTCAATACATTCTTTTTGGATACATATATTAAGATTTAGGCGAAACATAGAAGATCATACATAATATGTGTATAAATATAATATCAATTTGGTGTCATCCTAGATATTTTCACGCCAAGTGGACATATCAGAGGAGATCGGGAGAATATTGGCCAACACTAGAGAAGTATAATCACGTGTACACATATATTTTGTTAAATTGTCAATAGTCATTACCATTCGAAAGATATAAAATGATCATCTTCAAACTTATTACATGTATTTGTATATATATTGTCATGTTATCGTGGTAAATTAAATTGTTTTTGTGACAAAAGTTTTTAATGAAGAAGTAATGTGCACTTATTTAAGTGCGAATGAACTCAATACAATGAAGGTTTAACATTATGTCTCGTGGTTGATAGATTATATAAATATATTTTCATAGTTATATTTTAATAAACAACTCAAATTTATTTACATAATATTATATAGTTAATATTGCATTGTTATTGTTATACATTTATGGTAGCGATGAGAGATATCCAACGTGGTTGAGAGATTTGACTAATGGTCCTATAAGAAATATATTGTATTGGCCAATTATGTTCATGCGTGGATACACCTTCCATACACACGAACATCAGAAACACAGAAGCATATAAATCACGAAGTTTGCGTTAATAATGAAACATCAAAAGAGGATAATTTCTACAGGGTTTTGCATCAATTTCTACATGTTGAATATTTTGGTCTAGTTGGATTGAAAATAATGTTTTTCGAATATCGATGGATCGATCCAACCATAAGACGTGGTACACAAAAACTCAATGGGGAGGAATTAACTTTAACCTTCACGACATTATGCAAAGTATAATCCATTCATCACAAAAGACCGAACCAACCAAGTATGTTATGTTCACTGTCTAACATCCTTGTAACGTCAAAAAGAAGAATGATGGGACATTGTGAAGATGAAATGGTGCAGAGTCTTAAACACACACGGAAAGGAAGATCCATCACAATAAAAAAATTTAGACCAATATAGTTAATTCAATTTCAAGATCGTGGAGAGATTCTAGTGAGGACCAACGTAGATGGCAAATACATCAAAGGAATATTCACCAATTGAAGAATTAACAAAAAAAAGAGTTATAAATTTTATAACATTTTTTATGTCTTTCTACTGCTATTATCAATAGAAATTTGTTGGTATTTTGGTTATTTTCAATGAAAGTATGTTCATACTATAAGTGTTTGAGGTTTGACTTAGCAAAAATTATACATTTTTTATATTTTTTTATAGGATTCCTTTGAAATCGTGATGAATGCTCGTTGATAGTCCTACTTATATTGGAACCTAGTTAATCCTTTTGAGTTTATTCAATGAAAATATTTTCAACGAGCATCCGTTGATAATTTTTGAGTTATCAACGGATGTCCGTTAAAGAACTCACTACTTAATGACGTGAATCTCCGTAACCATTTTTGTACTTTTTAATGGGCATCAAATTAAAATATCAACAGATATCCATTGATAATTGAAATTATTATGGATATCAATGGATTCTCGTTGTTATAAAGTAGGCATCTTAATTTTTTTGTTGTATATAGAATAGGTTTTTCAAAGGCATGCATTGAAAATATCAACAAATCTCCATTGAAGCGCAAACGAATGTTTTTATCTATGACGTTTGTTGATTGGACGTCCGGTTTTATGATCATCCGTTGATACTCTCAACATATGCTAATTGAAAAATCGGGTATAATAAAATAGAAAACAAATGCCAAAATTTCTCGGCCAAACATTCTAAACACCATTTAAGCTATGAGACCGCGTCGATTCATTGGTCATGGAGGATTGTTAGTGAGTTTTGTTGGAGTCTCACCAACATTTGTTCCACCACCATATTGTCTTCTATCACTGATTTCAAAGCCATCGAATTTTGATGATGATGAAGATATGATGGATATCGATCAATTGACCGATAAATTTGACAAGCTTCCTAGCATGCCTATTATGGACCCCAAACGATCAGAGGAAACACTATTTTATAATATTATTTAGTTATTGTAAAGGTATATTGTTTCAAATTATTATAGACATTATAATGAAATTTTTTGTAGGTTTTGGTATGTATGATGTGTTGAAACATACAAACAACCACATCATATAAGCATCTATGCATGATTGTCTATATTACTCTTGACAAATGACACTAAAGGTTATTTCCCGACAATAGTGGTGTATTTTCAATGTAAGTTTTAAATTTTTGAACTTGTTAATTAAATAATACTTTAGTTAGATTGTACTAATGTTATTATTGTTATCATTGCATAAGAATTATAGATTGCGTAAGAGCCACACCGCATGCGTCTACACCACATAGATGCACGACATGCAATTACGGTTCACATTTATGATGAACAACGCTAAAAGAAACTACCTCAAGAAGAAAAACAATTGACATGGACCATAAACGAAGTTTTCGACCAATTCGTTTGACATTAGAACTATGAAGACGAGATCCGAAGGAATAATCTATCTTTTATGGATGAAGATATAACTACGGTGAAAGAAATATATCCTCTATTACTGCAAAACTATATAAGAATATTGATATATATATATATATATGTGCGATTAATCTAAACAAATGATGATAATGATATATATTTATATATATTATTTATTGACGTTTACAATCATATCACAAGTTATACTTCTTCATCCGTGTGGTTCAATGACATGGTACGATCTCTTATAAGAATAGTAAAATGTTTGCCTATGAAGTATATACCCGTAACTAAATATTTCACATACTTAGTAATAATTCACAAAAAAAGTAAATATTTCACATACTTAGTAATACCACTAAAGTCACTAATCACGAGCCAGAAGGAGACTAAAAAGTCGATCTGCACTCGGACAATTGTGAAAGTATGATGCCTGTTATCTAATATTTAAATAGTCTCGGGTTTAAGTGTAATTATTAAAAAGTTTAATAATTATTTAAGAAATGAAAAAATCAGAATCAAAACCCTTACCCCAAAACCAGAGAGAAAAACGAAGAACGAGAAAATGTCTTTTCGTTCTTCACGAATCCGCACCAATTGTTGATAGCAGAATCCGATCTCGGCGTGGATACAAGTAGAGGACTTGCGCTATCAAGTCTTATATCCGACAATCACAACATTCAACGTAACAGGTATTATCAAAATTGTTTCTAAATCTGTAGTTCGTTGAAACCCCCAAAAGACTAATCCGAACTTGACTAGATCTTTCAATCTGGGTTGTTAAAACACGCTTCCGCACCCGATTAGCAACCCAATAGTGGTATCAGAGCGTCTGGTCGTCTGTTTAGGATTAGTTTTTGGAATTTTTTTGAAAATCGGATCGGAAAACATATAGGCGTGCGCGTGCACAAAAAACCAGAACTGTGAAGACCGTGAACCGCACGGTCAAAACCCTAGCCGACCGCACATTTGACGCTGGTCTCAGGTGAAGGGGCGGCACGGTACAGACTCCCCGTGGAGGCCAAGAAAGGGCGGCGTTTTTGTTGCGACCGTTGCGTGAATGAGTCGATCTCAGATGCCCATCGTGCAAACGCCCGACTCGAAGCCTGTGCGCGAGAGGGAGAAGTCGCGACGGTCTGGAGCGAACCGCGGTGAGAATCGAGCGGGCGTGAGAAAGGGTTGCAAAGGTCGACGAATCGACGCAAGGGGGTGAATCGCGGCGGGATTTCGGTGCAAAGGGCGAACGACACAGGTGAAGGGTTTCAGAAACCCTAACCCTAGCCTACCGATGCAGCCTGACCGCAGCGATGCCCTCAGCCCAACCGCACATTGCCCTCAGCCCGACCGGCGGTTCTTCATGCCTAGACCGAGCGACCGGTGAGACGGCGACAGCTGGGTTTTTTCAGAAACCCTAACGTCTCCCCAGCCCGAGCGGGCGCGATGCGTAAGCTTGAGCGGGCGACGCGTGAGCCCGAGCGGGGGCGTGTAAGCCCGAGCGGGAAAAATTTTAAAAAATTAAAATTAAAGAATTTTGAAAAAAATAATAATTGAGTTCTTACATGGTACGGCCGGACTACCAGGAGGCATGTAGTTCAAGAATTCGATTTGTACGTCTATGAAATCAGATGTCTAGTGGGAGGGAACAATTAGCTCTTGTAAAAACGCCTGGACTACCTGGGGGACATGAACTTAATTGTTATCCGACCATGAGCTGAAGGATGAACTCAACTATATCGATAAGAACGACCTGACTACCAGGTGACTATGTGATATAGAGCCGCGTTTTTAATTCACTACAAATTTTATAGGGATAAAATTTTATAAAGAATCTATTTTATATGTTTTGGAAACGCCTTGACTACCAAGGGGCTCAGGCATATAGTTATAGATTAATGCTAATGAGAAATAAGATTTCTAATGTTATTGTAACGTTGATTAGCGAAATATGACATTTAGATGAAGTCCATCTCTTTATGATATATATACGATGTTTAACTCTCTGCTGTAAATTTTCCTTTAGTTTTCAGATCTCCTAAAAATATCTCAGTTCAATTTGCGTCCAATTCTCGAGACCAACAAGCTGGTTGGTGAGAACTTCGAAGAATGGCAATGCAATTTGCGCCTGGCGCAGACACATGAGAAGCTGATCAATGTGTTCGACAAACCGACTCCTCCAATGTCAGATCCAGCGAATGACGAAGCTTTCAGTGAATACATCAAGTACGAGAAAAGTGCATCACTGTCAAGTGCCTCATCTTGGCATCAATGAGTGGTGAACTCCACAAACAACACGAGCATATGGATGCTAAGCAGATCATGGAGCATCTTAAGAAGATGTTCGGTGAGCAGAGTGGACGGAAAGGTCCAAGCTGTCAGGGACTTTGTTCAAGTTCGCTCCTATGGGACCCCATGTTCTTCGGATGATTAGTCTTGTAGAAAAACTTGAGAAGCTGGTGTGCACCTTCTGTAAGGAGATGCAACATGAGATGATCTTGCACTCACTTCCGGAGTCTTTCTCCTCGTTCGTGGTCAACTACAACATGAACAAGCTGGACGTTGAGTTGCATGAGATGCACTACATGCTCACTGAGTATGAGAAACAAATGTCCATATGGAACAGAGGATCGAGATCTGTGCTGATGGTTGGGCAGTCCTCTTATTAGAAGAGGAAGGGCAAGAAGAGGCCCAAGACCAGGCAGAGCGCGCCTAAGACTGGTTGACCAGGGCGAAAGGCGGCGCCACCAAGGCCGACCAATCTGATGCTGAGTGTTTCTTCTGCAAGAAGAAAGGATATTAGAAGAGGAACTATAAGGAATACCTGTAGTGTCTCAAGGACAAGAAACAAGGTGAGATTCTCATGGAAAATGTTTTTATGTTATCTTTGACTACTATTGACTTATCTATATGGGTATTAGATACCGGTAGCAGTTTTAACATCTGCAATATATTGTAGGGACCGAGGATCAGTAGAAGGTTCAGGAAGGGAGAGTTCAGTCTGAAGGTTGGAAATGGCGCAAGTGTTGCTGCTCTAGCCGTAGGATCAATTTCCCTTATTATGCCTACGGGCAGGACTTTTTTGTTAGACGACTGTTATTATGTTCCGAAGTTTGTTTCAAACATTATTTCTATTTCTATGCTTGATAGATGTGGATTTCAAATAGTTTTCAATAGTAACATATGCTCTATATATCATGGTGATGATTTATGTGTGAATGGTTACTTGCAACAAGGAATTTATGTCTTACTTGATGTTAATGTAGAACCAATTAACATGCATGTTTTGGGCCATAAGAGAAAGGTAGATGATCGTCAAAGGCAGACGTACCTTTGGCATTTTAGACTTGTTCACATCGGTGAGAAGAGGATAAACAGGTTGCATAAAGATGGTATTCTAGGCCATTTCGGTTATGAATCGTATGCAACTTGTGAGTCTTATCTCACTGGTAAGATTACCAAATCTCCGTTTAGTGGAACCGGAGAGAGAGCTACAAAACTCCTAGGACTCATACATTTTGATGTATGCGGACCGATGAGAGTTCAAGCCAGGGGTGGATATTCATGTTTCATCACGTTCACTGATGATATGTCGAGGTATGGATTTGTGTTCTTGATGAAACACAAGTCTGAATCTTTTGAAATGTTCAAGAGATTCCGCAGTGAAGTGGAGAAACAAACCGGAAAGAGTATCAAGGTGTTGAGATCTGACCAGGGCGGTGAATATCTTAGTCATGAATTTGTCGATTATCAAAGGCAAAATGAGATTTTTTTCAGTGGACTTTTCCTAGAATACCACAATATAATGGTGTGTCCGAAAGGAGAAATTGGACTTTATTAGATATGGTCCGATCCATGATGGGGTTTACGGATCTTCCAATAAACCTGTGGGGTTATGATTTAGAAGCAGCTACTTATATGTTAAACAAGGTTCCCACTAAAGCAGTCTCTAAAACTCCATATGAGATATGGAAGGGACGGAAACTAAACTTGAGACACATCAAGGTTTGGGGTTGTCCGGCCTTCGTTAAGAGACTTCACCCAGACAAGTTAGATGCTAGGTCTAATAGGGGTAGGTTCATAGGTTATCCCAAGGAATCTATGGGATATTATTTCTACCACCCGTCTGAGCACAAAGTGTTTGTGGCCAGAACGACAACCTTTCTCGAAACGGAATTCCTTGAGGAAGGAATTCATGGTGGAGAAGTAGTTCTTGATGAGATTCAAGAACCCGACGAACCAACACAAGCTCATGGACATGAGATGTTAAATGAGTGATCTTGGCTGGGAGATATGTTGTTAGGCTCTGAGGCTTCATCTTCAAATTTTGAAGTGACAGTGCCTGTTCAGGAATAAGTTCAGGAACCTATTCAGGAACAAGTCCAAAAAGATATCCCAGTGCAGGTTGAACCTGCTACACAACCTTTCTTAAGAAGATCAGAACATTCTCGACGTGCACCTGAAAAACTTAATCTGATGGTGCAAGAGGACATGGTCGGCCATAGAGATGATGTCCCGTTGACTTTTCAAGAGGCTATACATGGCCTAGATTCTGAGAAATGGTGGAAAGCCATGGAATCCGAGATGGAATCTATGAAGATCAACAAAGTATGGACTTTGGTTCATCCTTCACAGGTTTCTAGACCGATTGGTTGTAAATGGGTTTACAAGAAGAAGATTGGAGCAAACGGGCAGGTAGAGACCTATAAAGCTCGTCTAGTTGCCAAGGGGTATAGTCAACGAGAAGGCATTAACTATGGGGAAACATTCTCCCCTATGGCAATGCTCATATCTATTCGGATTCTGCTCGCGATAGCAACATACTATGACTATGAGATCTGACAAATGGATGTGAAAACAGCTTTCCTTATCGGATAGCTCAAGGAAGAGGTTTTCATGACTCAACCTGAGGGTTTCACATCGCCAACTAAAAGTCATATGGTATGCAAGCTTCAGAGGTCCATTTATGGATTCAAGCAAGCTTCTCGAAGCTGAAACATTCGCTTCAACAAGGCAGTTGAAAAGTTCAACTTTGTTAGATGCAATGAAGAGCCTTGTGTGTACAAGAAGTTTAGTGGGAGCATGGTTGTCTTCCTTGTGCTTTATGTGGATGACATATTGTTCATAGAGAATGGCATTCCGGCGTTGCAAGAGACGAAGTCATTGTTGTCTGATCAGTTCTCCATGAAGGATCTAGGAGAAGCAACCTATATTCTAGGAATAAAGATCTATAGGGATAGATCGAAGAGGTTTTTTGGATTGTCACAATCCCAGTACATTGACAGTATCGTGAGATGATACAACATGGAAAGTTCCAAGAAGGGCTATCTACCGATAGGCACTGGAATTTTTATTTCTAGGGAGGATTGTTCTAAGACCCTGGAAGAAAGAGAACACATGAGTCGGCTTCCCCATGCTAGCGCAGTGGGAGCCATCATGTACTCCATGACGTGTACTAGGCCTGACGTAGCCTACGCACTAAGTGTAGTGAGTAGATATCAGGCAGATCTTGGTGAGGAACACTGGAAGGTTGTTAAGAACATCCTTAAGTACTTACGAAGGACTAAGGACCAGTTCCTCATTTCTGGTGGTTCTAACTTGAAGTTAGAAGGATGTACTGATGCGAGTTTCTCAACAGACAAGGATGTCAATCAATCCATTTCAGCTATGTATTTTGTCTGAATGGAGGCGCAGTAAGTTGGAAGAGTTCCAAGCAAGCTACTATAGCTGATTCGGTGTCTGAAGCAGAATATATAGCGGCTTGCGAAGCAGCTAAAGAAGCGGTTTAGATAAGAAAGTTCATATATGAACTTGGTGTGGTACCTTCGATAAAGGAAGCCGTTCCTTTATTGTGTGATAACACCAGAGCTATTACTAAGGTGAAGGAACCAAGGTCTCATCAAAAATCGAAACATGTTCTGCTTAAGTTTCACCTGATACGAGAGATCATAACGCGTGGGGACGTACAAATCCAAAAGGTGGATGGAAAGGAAAATGCAACATATCCGTTCACAAAGGCGCTTGGGTTAAAAGAGTTTGACAAGCATAAGCTGAGGATCGGATTGAGAGAGATGACTAGCTGGCATTAGTTCATAGACATGTAGCGAGTTGTATTTTTAGACATCGATTTTAATTTTATAATATATGGCATTATTTTCATTTGATGAGTTTTCATAAGTGTAAGAGTCCAAGATTAAATCTGAAACTTGACATTATGATAGATATCATGATAAAGAGAGTCAAGTTTCTGATATGATTTAATCTGAACTGTTTTTGTTCATAGGATCACTACACAGACTATAGTGATCCGGAAAGAACAACATGTATGTGATAAGTTTCTATGTTAATAGAAATCAGTAGATCTTTTTTACTAAACCACATATATGGGTGATACACATGATGATGTGATCACTGAATTGACCTAAAGGGAGAAATGCTTAATGGTTAAATAACCAATGAACTGTCATTAAGATTTCTCCAGATAGTTAGATAGTTAGTTTTTCCTTAAACCTGAGATCAACATAGTAATTAGCATCTCATCTATTATTCTTTGATTCTGGACACCTAGTATCTTTGAGTACTAGCTGAATGGATATTGGGAATAATTAGATATTTACGTAGTTAGTGATTGATCAAGATGGGATCCGTCAACTCTTGGTAAGAGTTTGAGCTCTATGTTGTCAGTAATCACAATGACTGTATGAATCTCTGGATAGAGTACATTGAATGAATGAAGAAAGGTGTTTCTTAGGTTCATTGATCAGTCAGTTGTGATTTACATGAGACATAGTTGATGATCAGTAGGGTTGACAATTATGACAATGCCTAGGATGCACCCGGAGCTATAAAGATGAAAGGAACTACTAACGTCAATTTCATCCTGGTTCGTTTTGGGTAATATTGTTACTCAAATGAATAAGGATGTTGCTTCACGCTATCCGGTCGTTGGGGAGTGTTGCTAGACGCCAACCTCGATTAGTTAATTAGTGGATACTAGTTAGCTACCGGTTTAGTGATGAACCTACGAGGTCACACGCATACGAGTGTCTCGGTATCTGCTTGTGATTGTTAGACAATCAATGTGGAATGCAGTTATATTCATCCGGTAGCACCGAAGAATATAATTGTATTTGTTTTTCTTTTGGGGTTAGTACATAAGATGTACGGACAAGTATGTGTATGGAGATACATGTACTTCAACTATTAGAGATATTACGTAAAGGCAAATGGGGGATTGAAAATATGATGCTTATTATGTAATATTTAAATATTCTCGGGTTTAAGTGTAATTATTAAAAAGTTTAATAATTATTTGAGAAACGAAAAACATGTTTTCGTACATGAGATTTCATTAATCAGAATCAAAACCCTAACCCCAAAACCAGAGAGAAAAAACGAAGAACGAGAAAACGTCTTTCCGTTCTTCACAAATCCGCACCAATTGTTGATAGCAGAATTCGATCTCGGCGTGGATACAACTAGATGACTTGTGCTATCAAGTCTTACATCCGACAATCACAACATTCAACGTAACAGGTATTATCGAAATTGTTTCGAAATCTGTAGTTCGTTGAAACCCCGAAAAAAACTAATCCAAACTTGACTAGATCTTTCAATCTTGGTTGTTAAAACACGCTTCCACACCCGGTTAGCAACCCAACAAATTGCTCTCCATATTTCATTCATCCGGAGATCAGGGAGAGCCAAAATGAGATGGAAGACCTATATCGCTTAGATCCTGCTCCTTTTGATACATACATCTAATCTGAAACCTTTCGCATAAGTCTATTAGGATATTGTAAGTTTTTTCAATCTAATAATGTTTCTTTACATGTTTCTAATCAACACCCACCAACCTTTATCGATCTTTTGCGACAAGTCCACCAGAGATAGAACGAAACGTGGTTCGACGACAAGGCGAAAGAGGTTGCAAATGAGATCGAGAATAAGGTACGTATAAAAATTCAATTTACATGTATATTTTTATTTCATTATAAATTTTAATTTCTTTAAAACATCGGGAACAAGAAATACAACAACAGGGGTCATCTAGTCAAGACGATGGCTCGATAATAGAAGTTATGCAACCAATGCTCGACAAACAGTATATGGATGAAAGTATCATTATTTTATTTATTATTTTTTTATTACTCTAGTATAACAATATTTTTTTTTCAAATCATCCAATCTAATCAATATGGACATATATTAGGTTTAGCTTTGTTTGAGTCCACAATCACCGGAACTTCGGCTGAGGGGTGCCTATTGAAATGCACAAGGCTACAAACCTCACGCTTCGATTGGATTGTTTAATGATCGAGCTTACGGTTTACAAGCAATATGTAGAGCTCCTCTGTCAATCCATATTGCACCTAGCTTTTCTGACTCCGACTTTGTTCTCGTTTCCATTCCCACCCAACCTCTAGCTCCTACACCCGAGCTCACTACAAGATTATCGTTTTATTCTTCTTCGTAAATCGACCTTGCCAGATTAGAGGATATAGTAAACGAACTGATTTTATATTTTTGTAATTTACAAAATATTTTTGTAAAAAACTATACATACCAATGCAATTTACGTTGTTTGCGCATTGGAGTTTTTAACACAATTGGTATTTGAACTTTGTAGCAAATTGTCACGCAACTAGGCATTACATTTACGTTAGCCGTGGTAATAAAAATTGGCACTGCAATTGCGGTGCCATTCCTAACGCAAAATTTCATTAGTTTCCTCGTCAACTTTGCCAATGAAAGCTTCAACTCCTTTTTCATTACAATGTTTTACACAATGAGATTATAATTTCATTAGGAAAAAGTAACTCAAATTGGCATAACAACTGGATCACCAAAATGTAAATACAGACCAATGCTTGTTGTTTACCAAAGGTGTGGTAGCCGACAAAAATGTGGCATTAATTTTGCATTGGAAATAGTAATTTCCCATGTAGATGTAACTACAGACCGATGCTTGTCGTTTACCAAAGGTATGATAGCCAACAGAAATGTGGCATTAGTTTTGCATTGGAAATACGCAAACACAACCGTTTACAACACAAATTGTGTTGGTTTTCTCTCTCTTTTCAGTGGAACTTATATAGTGAATTTTTATATTGAACTTATCTATTAAACTTATATAGTGGAAATGCATATATTTTTAATGTTTTTACACATTATTCATAATTCTAAACATTAACCGAATTATTATCTAATAATTCGTTAACAATTAAAACAAATTTAACATACGAATTTTCAAAATTCTATTCACAAATTTTGGGGGGTATAACCGTGAAAGCGACCGTGCTTAATAGACAACACATAATCTATCACCAAAAAACTCAATTGTTAAATGTGAAGTATATTTTAGACCCCATAATATGAACCCCTTCACAAATAACCCATAAATCTTCATAAATTTCAACACAAACAAGTCATAAAATAACCTATAAATTGATACAAAACAATAAAAAATTCTTTTGACCTAAATTCCATAGTATATTGCTTCAAATTGACAAATTTATTCTTTTAGGGTTATAATCCTCTATTTTCTAGGTGTTAATTTTTTTTATGATTTAAATACAAATTAAGGTTTTAAAGCAAAAATAACGCAAGAGGTTTTGTTTAAGATTTAATAATTCTAGTGTTTTGTATAATTTTTTTGAAAGAGGTTTTTGACGAAGTTAAAGATCTCGAGGGAATGCGTTTCAGATAGGATTGTGACCCTAAATCAACGGGCAATTTTGTTAGAGTTTTGGAAAGTTATCATTGGACAAAGTATTTCAGATCTAGAAAATGACAGGGCAGAAACCATTTGGAATGCTAATACATTAATGATCCAAAAATGTAGAGAATTCAACTTGATTGAAGAAACCAGGGATCTCATAAACCTTCAAATGCTTGACCAAATATGAAGAAAGGACATTAGGTCTCCCCCGCAGAGCTATCTGCCTGTTTAAATTAACTAGATGATAACAGCGCATTGTGCGGTTTTATAATAATTAAATTGTATATTTGTTAAATTTTATACATAATTTATTATTTGAAATATTGTCATGATATTTGATATACATAATGGCCAATAAAAACACACGAATGCTAATTTTTATTGTCAAAATTTAAACAATAGATTTTAAGATAATGCAAACTAACACTATAATTTATTCATAATATCTTTGAGATTTTAAAACGTAATTTTTGGGAGAAAGTGATTGCATGAATTAGATATAAGTTTTTTGCATTATTGTTTTTACTAACTGCGTAAATTTTGAGGACTAAATTTAATTATATTATGATTAAAAAATAATTATTGAGATATGAAAGATTTCAATGTCTTTAATCATTTGCATTTTATCCTTAAATATATGAAGAACCAAAATATGGACAAACCGACTTGATCAACAACAGAGAAGAAATGCCAAAGAAATTTCTGTTGTTAAGGAATGACCTATTTTTTGAACGAGACAAACTCCTCCATTTATGAAATACCACTAGCTTCAACCACTACTTCTATGTGGATTACTCGATTACTGGTTCGATTACTATTGGTACCACGGGTTGGGTCTTCATGATCAAATCGGTGTGTCGTTATGTACAAGGGATGAAGTCGTTGGTCTAATTTTCATAGATCTTTCATCAACAATTGGGGAAAGAGATGTTGTCTTACAATTGAAACCTTATGGTCAACCATTCATAAAAAGAACCTTTCTTCATGAGTTTTCAATATCGTCTATTGTTTCCGTATTGTCAAACCGACTTCCATGAGGAGATACTCTATGCAAATACAACCACAAAAGTAAAAAGAGCATTTCTCACCATGAGGGAGCATTATGATTATCAGATACAAACGCAATTATCAGAAGGAACTACAATCATTAAAAGAGGACATATCTGCCAACGATATGTGGTTGATGCATACATGACCATTGAACAATAACGAATTCTTTGGGCTCAAAATAATCAGAAAAAACTACATTTTGATATATATAATAATGTATTTGATGCAACTGGTGAATGGGATAGAAACGGTAAATTTATAGGCATAAGAATCATATTACCTCCTTTTACGGGAGGATCAAGATATATTGTTGAAAACTATCATGATGCACGATTTTATGCAAATGGTATGATAACCTTGACTTCTTTATAACAATGACTTTTAATCCAAAGTGACAAGAAATTCTAAATCAATTGGAATTATATGGGGAGGGCAATGAAAATGATAGACTCGATATAGAATGTAGGGTATTCAAAAGTAAATTAGATTTGCTTTTGGATAACCTTAATGCAAGTATATTTTTTCCAACCTATCTCAGGTAACACACGTATATCTTACTAATTTCACTGGAAACAAATATTTAATTACAAATCTAAGTCTTCATTTTCGTATTACACAAATCAAAATCTAAAGACACTCAATCAATTGAAACAAAAAGTAAGTTTTAAAGAATCTCAAATTATGTTCATATCTCAATAATTCTTTTTTAATCATATTATAAATTAAATTTAGTCCTCAAAATTTACGTAGTTAGTAAAAACAATAATGCAAAAAACTTATATCTAATTCATGCAATCACTTTCTCCCAAAAACTTATATCTAATTCATGCAATCACTTTCATATATTTAAGGATAAAATGCAAATGATAAAGATCGTGCTTGAAATATCATATATCTATATTTGTAAACTTTTTTTACCGTATAAACAATTTATTTTCTGAAGTAGTTTTATTTACCCTTTTTGAATCATAGAATAATTTAACAAAAATTAGTATTTATAACAATATATACATATGTATGTATATGTGTGTAACTATAATTAAGAAAAAGTTGTATTGGTCTACCATGACTTGCTCTATTTGTATACCACACTTAACATCAATCCATGGTAATGTACTTCTACTCCATATCGAGTCTTCACTTTTTATAGAATAAGAACCCTTCATATGATTAACTTTGATCCTCTATAATGGTGTCAGGTTAGAACATTGACAACATTAGAAAAACACTTTGCCTTACCATTACAACATCTTAGATCAGTTACACATTGGTTGCAGGAGAAACCATTAAAGTTTTTATTTAAAGTCTCTCCGTTCTTTCCAAAAAAAAATAATGGAGGAAACACCAATCTGAAATTTAAGTTCCACATATCATATATGAACCTAACATTACTGGGTCGATATACACTCAGAATTCGTAGAGTTTAAAATCACCTACCTTACCCTTTGGAAGGGACAAAAAAAGGATATAACCTTCAGTTGAACTTATTCGGGTAAACATAACTCTGGTTACAGTGTTCTCTGAGGAGCTTAAACTGGCTTTCCCTGTCTCTATTTGAAGTTGTTAGCTCTAACACTTGAAGATATGTCTGCCAGTTTTCGAATGATGAGTTAAGTTGATGAGTAACGGTGTGGTTTGTTTCTGTTTAGAGGTTGCTCACGAGGTGATAATCCATGGAAACACATCTTTATTCAAAGGAAAACCATGATGTTGCATTTGAAAGAAGAGAGAGAGCACCATCAAGATCTGGAGACCCACCCAAGTGAGGCGAAAATGTAATCTCTTCCATATCTGCACAACCATAATAACAATGAAAGGATTATTGCCATGATTATGCATATAGATAGATGATATGTATGTTGCGCAAATAAAAAGATGTGTCAATGATTCAAAAGATAAGAAACCCATGAAAATAACCTTTATTGAATAATTGAACTTCCGTTATTTTGGTCTTGCGGGGAAAAACCTAAATCCACCATGTTGTATTGTTGACAAACACAAAAAATTATTGTTATTAGAAAGATTATGTATTTCAAAATCCTCGGCCTTTGCAGATTTTGCAACCAATTCTATCATTGTCATAGACTTTAAGTTGGGGATGGGTTCCCATAGAAACTTTTCCTCCTTCCTAGTGTTTATAATTGCAAACTTATTCCACACGAGATTCATATGTTGCTTCACATCTGTATATGAAGGATGATAAACACATTTCCATTAAGTTTAAGTATTCATGACCCCCTAGATGTTTACTAGAAAACAAATAAATTCAAAGTAGTACCATATGTTATCCAGGACTTAACTGCATTGGTTCAACTTGTAGTTTGCGATGTCTTGCACTATGATTTGTAATACGCCTTCGACAACTGCGTTTCTTCTCATCAAACTCATTGAGACCCTAGAACTTTTGACACTAAAACAGATGATCGTAATATCATATCTCAGCTTTTATATAAATCACAAGTATATTGAAAAAGTTGGAAAACATCAGCGAAAATATCGCTAAAAGATTTGGGAAAAGTTTGATAGACTTTACCTGCTATAGTGTTGGATGTCATAAACCCTATATTTTCGATGATAGGTGCTTTGCTGATGAGATATCAAGATTACAACCTTCAACTTGGTGACAAGGAGCTTATAAATTCTGAGAAATCGATTAAGATCTCTTTACCAAATATGCAGAAGACATGAGGCTCACGGGAACCGTTAAACCTTTCACGTTGGTTCTTATACAAACATCTTCAACGTATGTTCCCCTACCAAGTTTTGAACCGAGAATCGGCTCACCATAACCAAAGGAAGCTTCGAGACTCGGAGAAATGCAAATTCCCTTAGCCAACTTTTCAGTACTACAGAGATCTTCAGGAAGACCTTCACAAAAGCAAAATATTCCTCTTGAATATCAATGTTGCGTGTCATTCCTCAAATCATTCCTCAAAACCACAAATCTATCTCAGGAACTATGAGATGCATCAATATGTAAAGATCAGTCCCAATTACACAATCCAAAACAAAGTAACACTGAAATAGAAAAAACAATATGTAAAGATCAGCCCCAATATCACAAAACAAACCTGGAACCGACACCGAAATCAGTACCAGACTCGAACACAATGAAATAGGAAAGAAGAAAAAGATGAAGAGTTCATCTTCAACTCTTTTCCTATAATCATTGATCCTTTTCACCAAACTCATTAAGACCATGGAACCTTTGACACCAAAACAGATGATCGTAATATCATATCTCAGCTCTTATATAAATCAAAATTGTACTGAAAAATTTGGAAACAGCAACAAAAACGTGGATAAAGGATCATATAAAGGATCCTTGATTCTCTTCACATTCTGATCAATAACACAATCAAAACAAAGTGACACATAAATGTCAATCCATTCAATCTAGTTTTCAGAACTCTGAGCTTTATTTACAAGAGGACGTAAAACATCCAACCCTAAAGTTCATAAACTCAGTATTGCTATAAATAACTTACTAGTTTCAGAGTGTAAGATGTAAGAATTTGAATGTTCCCATCCTTGCTCAAAACAGGCTTGCCATGTTTATCTCTCTTCATCATATCCTCGGCATTTACACAATCTGCAGTGACAACATATATATCTCCCACTTTTTCTATGACATAAAGGATCAACGTACGACCACGTATATTAACATTTAAGATTCATACGATTACATAACTCAGCTCTCACGTCCCGAGCCCATGAATATCATAAATCATATTACCTTCACAACAACATCAACATCCACACATGTAACAATTGTGGCTTCAATATCACATGTATGCCCCTCCATCGGTCCGTTTGGCAGCTTAACACACACCTGGAAAAGAAGCATATCATTCGAAGATATACACATAAGCCCATTTGTGATAAAAGCTTCTCATATTGAACCTCTAGGAATTCATAAAAGATGATAGATCATATGTACTTGATAAAACTTTCCATGAAGGATTACATCGCTTTCCTTCTCATATATTTTATGGCTTTCATATTTGGTTTAACATTGAATGATGTCCCACTATCACTCGAGATTTCAACATACTCCTCCAGGTTGTTATAACCCTAAATTTTAATATAACCACAAATTAGATTTACCTTATGATCTTGGACAAACGGAATTTTTGGGCATCCATTAGCCAAGAACCAAATCCATGGGTCTAACGAAGAAGATGAAGAGAATACATTGGCGAGGCAACGATGATGAATGGAAAGCGAGAGAAGGTGTCACTTGTTCCATCTCCTCTTCTTCAATCGCTCCTTTTCCTTTCCACCATCGGTTTCCACCCAACGAAGAGGCGATGATGACGAATCGCTCCTTCTCCTTTCTTCTCCATCAGCGATGAATTTTTGGAATCACAACTCCAGATTCTTCTTCAATAGCTCCTTTCCATTTCCACCATAGGTTTCCACCCAACGAAGAGGCGACGATGACGAATCACTCCTTCTCCATCAGCGACGAATCCTTGGAATCGAAACTCCAGATTCAATTGCATCTCGTTCCGATGGGGTTGCAATTCCAACTTGGGGACGATGATGAATCACTCTTTTTCCTTTCTTATCCATGAGCGATGAATCCTTTGAAACGCAGCCCCAGATTCGATCGTTTCATCTTATTGCAACCAAGTTGGAATCGAAATCTCGGATTCGATCATAGCTCCCCATTTCAGCCAAAACCCAAATCCATGCTGAATCCTTTTGCATAGGTGCAGATGGCTAGGAAGTAGTCACCGAAGCCTTTGAAGGGGGAGGTACAAAAAATTTGGGGGGAAGAGGTTTAGATTTTGTTATCAAATCAATGGAAGCAAGATTAGAAAGATTGAGAGCGAGTGAAAGATCTAGAGAATTAGAGAGAATAAGAATAACTATTCTCTTATATTTAACATTGGACACAAAGGTATATATTTCTACTACTATCCTAATAATTGGAAAAGAGAAAAACAAGGAAAATACAAGTACAAATGCAAATCACAAGTTTAGATGTATCATGCATGAGCTGGGCCGGTCAACTAGGCATAGGAGTGCACAAAGCTAATAAATTTGCTTTGATCGATGCAGGACGCGAGACGCGGGACGCATGACGCGGGATGCGGGTCACGAAGAGCGGGACATGGAGAAGGTAGCGAGAGATGGCATATCATGAAGAGTGGGACGTGGAGAAGGGAGCGGGGTACGGGTTTGAGAGTGGGACACGACCTTTCTTCTTAATATTCCCCCTCAAGCTTAGACGTTCAAAAGCAACATAAGTAGAGCCTCATTAAAACGTTTTTGGGGAAAACCCAATTGGGACAAAAACCCGACAAAGAAAAAAGAGTACAATAGCTTATGAGCTCGAGGGACGATCGACTAAGCTTGAATGCGATGCCTTGAGACTGAAGATATCAACGAGGCCGATTCGATAATGGAGATCTTTGCAAACTTTTTCACTTGTGGCTTTAGTGAAGACCTTAGATTTTTCTATATCATGAAATGGTTCTATATCATGAAATGCGTTTATATCATGAATTGGCTTACCGACAAGGTGTCTGTATTGTTCTATATAATGAAATGGTTCCCCCTCACGCAAGTATTTGTATTTTTCTTTGATGAGGATCCTGGTTGGCTTAGATTTGAGTTTACATGTTTCATTCAAATGATCTAAAGCATATTTCCGTTGAGAAATAAAATAAATTATCATTAGGTCTAAGTACTTCAATTCCAAGAAAGTACTTAAGTTCACCTAGATCCTTTATATCAAAAGTTTCTTTTAGAAAATGTTTAACACTTTGAATTCCTTTATTATCATCAACTGTTATGATGATATCATCAACATAAACTAAAAGAATGATGATACCAGAATTGTTTCGTATGATGAACATGGAATGATCAACCTCACTACTCTTAAAACCATACTTTCGAACAACATCATAAAGCCTAGTGTACCAAGCTCGTGGGGACTGTTTAAGTCTACAAAGAGCTCCCTATAGTTTGCATACGATTCTTTTTTCTTTTTGGATACTGGAAGGAGGTTTCATATAGATATCTTCCTTTATTTCCCCTTGAAGAAAAACATTTTAACTTCCATCTGCCACAAAATCCAATTAAGGTTAATAGCACTATAGAAGAAAATGCGAACAAAATGAAGTTTAGGAACAAGGGCAAAAGTCTCAGTATAATCTTCCTCATACATCTGATTATACCCTTGTGCTACAAGGCGAGCCTTGTAATGTTCTACCTCACCATTATTCTTATATTTTATTTCGTATACCCATTTTATTCCTATGGGTTTCTTTTCTTTAGGAAGAGGGACAAGGTCCCATATTTTATTCTTTTCTAAGGTTGCTAGCTCCTCGGCCATGGCTTCCTCCCATTCTGGCTTCCCTTCAGTATCTCTATAGGTTTGTGGCTCGATATCCCTTGATGTGCGTTAAGCTCAAGTAATAAAACCTAGAATACCGCTTCCATAAGAATACGGATCGTGTAGTAACTAGGGTCGAACACAAGGAATTGATGCGACTTATAAGCTATTAAACTAAAGGAATAGACGTGTAAGGTGACTAAAGATGGAATTGTGATTGAACTAAACCTAACTAAATCAACGAGATAAACTTATAGCTAAGCACCATGGGTATCGAGAGTTTGCATAACGATGTAACGAAGTTCTAAAAGGATAATTGGTCTTAGATACTATCATGAGTTCAGGAAATTCAAGCTCTCCTATAGGAACTGACTGGCGTAGACTTGTCCACTATCTAGCATGCATATGCCAATATATCTATTGCGCATCTTACATGGATAGACGCATTACGACCGCTATCCTAATCCCTAGATTCAATCGATTGACCTGGCGTAGATTCTAAACCGATTAAACCCTAAATCATGGCTAAGTTCCAAAGTCTAATGCCCTGGCGTAGATTTATTAGACTTCTATCATCATCAATCAAGTGGCGTACAAGTATTGAAGCATTAAGATCAACCATGAAATCTGAAAACATGATAAAATACCGAATTCATTCATATAGAGTGGCGTACAAGTATGAAAGCATTAAGATCCACCATTCATTAAGCAAA
>CM071866.1:16812003-16826068 GCA_036759665.1 Gynandropsis gynandra
GCTTCTGCAAGAATACGGATCGTGTAGTAACTAGGGTTGAACACAAGGAATTGATGCGACTTATAAGCTATTAAACTAATGGATAAGCCGTGTAAAGTTACTAATGATGGAATTTTGATTGAACTAAACTAAACTAAATCAACGAGATAAACTTGTAATTAAGCACCATGGGTATCGAGAGTTTGCATCACGATGTAACGAAGTTCTAAAAGGATAATTGGTCTTAGGTACTATCTTGAGTTCAGGGAATTCAAGCTCTCCTATAGGAACTGACTGGCGTAGACTTGTCCACTATCTAGCATGCATATACCAATATATCTATTGCGCATCTTACATGGATAGACGCATTACGACCGCTATCCTAATCCCTAGATTTAATCGATTGACCTGGCGTAGATTCTAAACCGATTAAACCCTAAATCATGGCTAAGTTCTAAAGTCTAATGCCCTGGCGTAGATTTATTAGACTTCTATCATCATCAATCAAGTGGCGTACAGGTATTGAAGCATTAAGATCAACCATGAAATCTGAAAACATGATCAAATACCAATTTCATTCATATCAAGTGGCGTACAAGCATGAAAGCATTAAGTTCCACCATTCATTAAGCATGAGACTTCGTTACAACATGGCAATACTCCCTAACCCATGGCAATGGATCTACTCAGACATGAAAACAGCAAAGGAAACACAAGAGAATACTAAATTCGACATAGATGAAGAATGAGATGACTCCCTATTCATAAACCGATGTCTTCAATAGATCCTCCTTGCTCCCGATCTGTTCTTCCGTCTTTTCTTCCTTCTTCCTTCTACCCTCATGTCTCTGAATGTTCTCTGATCCAATCTGGTTCGAAAACTCCTTTTTTAGATCTGATTTCCCCTTAATTTGGCCGTTCCAAAACTTAGGAGTTAGTTGAGAAATTCAAGGGCCCGAGCGGGCATAGCCTCTACCCGCTCGTGCAGGCCACTTGCCCGACCGTGTGCTCTCCTTTCAGCCCGATCGGGCACCATGCCCGATCGTGTGATTCTTGAGCCCGAGTCGTGCAAACCTACGGGAATTTCTTGGCATCAATTTGCCCGAGCGGGCATTCCAATTCCACCTGAGCGGGCACTCCATCTTGGTCATGTTCCTTGAGTGCCCGAGTCGTGCAAAGCTACGGGGGTGATTGGCAACAATTAGCCCGATCGTGTTCACTCCCAATGCCCGAGCGGGCATGTGTTGAAATGTTGTTTCCGCCCCTTTCGCTCGGTGTTTGAGTGTTCACTTTCAGTCCATGGCCTTACATAAGTCGAACCTTTTCATTCAACTACATTTTCGGGGTTAGATTGCCATAATCTCTCGTGTTTCTTCTCATGTCTTCGTTTCCTACGCAAAACACGAAATGTAGATAAAGTCTTCGAATAAACTCGATAAATGAATGAAATCTAAGTAATCTACTCAAAACTAGACCTAAGAATGATATAAAAACTACAACGGATTACGTGTTATCATCCCTGTCAATATTACTAAGAAAAGCTTTGTGATATAAATGCTAAAGAGCAATAGTTTTGAATGGGGTATTTGGTTGCCACACCATTGAAATACGGTGTTTGGTTGTCACTCCATTGAATAGGATTGTGAATCCAATCTGAGATTGATCGCCTTATTCTAGTGCTTTTTCGGGGCACTATCTCATTTAGAATCCTTCCTTCGACTTCATCGACGAATGATCCTCATTTTGGTTATGATCATGGCTTTGTTCTTCGTTCTCATGATTTGAGGCCTTAGTTTACTCCTCATGATTTTGCTTAGAAGGTATGATCTCATCATTGCTTTCTTGTTCTTCATTTTTTTGAGATTTTCTTGGTCATTTTGGTCTTCATGATGCACAGGTAGACTTGGCAGGGGACCTGTTTCATTGTTAGTTTCCGAAATAGTATTTACTAGGTTTTTAAGGGACAAACCTATATCATTTGCTTCTAAGATTCCTTTAATCTCTTCCCAGGAGATTTTATCATGAAAGCTCTTGTCTTCGAGGAACATAAAACCTCGAGACACCATTACATGCTATATTTTTGGATCGAAACACTTGTAGCCTTTTTTATTTACTGAGTATCCGATGAACATGGCTTTAGTGATCCTTAGTTCTAACTTGTTTCGTATTGAGTCGGGGATAACGTCTATTTTGTTATAGTATTTTAGTTCATTTTTGTAGTTAGTTTACCCAGCATTAAGAATCACTTAGTCCTCTTTCATCCTTTTCTCGTGTATTTGTAGGAAACGAATACATCAAACATGAACACGAGCAAACACGAGCAAACACGAGTAAACACGAGCAAATACGAGCAATTGCCTTACATCACCAACCTGCACGATCAAACACACACAAGGAATGGAGTGTCCGACTTTGCAGCACTACTAGCACGACCGGGCATTGAAGACAACTAGCAGCCTGACCGTGCAGCTTACACAGCCTGCCGTGCAGTGACTAGCCCGACCGTGCTCAAACTCCAGCCCGACTAGCATTAAAGACCAGCAGTAGCCTGACCGTGCATTGCCTAAAGCCCGCTCGTGCTTCTGGTTCCAAAATGACCAGCCCGACCGTGCAACCATACCAGCCCGATCGGGCTCATGAAACCAGCAAAGGACCCGAATATTTTACACGACTCGTGCGTGCATGAAGCCCGATCGGGCTAGGATAAGATGAAGTGCTCGACCAAGCTCATTCTTGTGTCCGATTGGTCATGTTTAACCCGTACACCGCCGAAGAAGAAAAGGAAAGACTTAGCCACTGAAAACAAATGGAAATTTACAACAGAAGAATGGCAAACACCCGACAAAAGAGGAAAAAGAAGAAAAGTAAAGAAAGGAGAAGAGAAAAGAGAAGAGAGGGGACCAAAGCAAAAGAGGAATTAAGACAGAAACCAACAATAGAGCAGAGAGACGTAACAGAAGAGAGAGAGTAAAGAGAGAGCATAATGCACACGAGGGCGAAGGATGGAGCTATGAAGCGGGATTGTGGAGGAGCTGTTGAAAACGTCGGTAATAGAATAGGGATGAATCTCGTTCTTTATCCATGTTGAATATTGTTATCTTTTGCATTTCGTATTCTAAGTTCATGTCCGAGTAGGTCCATAGCCATAGGTTAGAGAGCTTTGCCGATATGTAACGAAGTCTTGTTCTTAATGCTTGGTGATTCTTAAAGCTTTGATTCTTCCATGCCACTTGAATGAATGATTTTGCTATTTGATCGTTTTTTATAATGATTGGTTGTTCTTAATGCTTTCGTTCTTGCATACCACTTGAATGAATGATTGTAGAAGTCTAATGAATCTATGCCAGGGGATTAGGCTTTGGAACTTAGCCATGATTTTGGATTTTAATCAATTTAGAATCAATTTCAGGTCGTTTGATTGAATCTAGGGATTAGGATAGCATCTTAATGCATCTACTGCATGAGATTATGCAATTGGATGATTGGTAGTATGCACGTTAGGTAGAGTACAAGTCTATGCCAATCAGTTCCTATGTTAGAGCTTGAATTCCCTGAACTCGTGATAATGTCTAAGACCAATGATCATGTTAGAAGTTCTTTGCATCATCGTGCATCTCTCAAAACCTGTGGTGTTTAGATAATTGAATTTAAACCTTTAATTAGTTAGTTTAGTTTTATTTGCATTCCAAACACTCATTGATTTTTACCGTCCTATTCATTAGTTACTAGCTTTAGAGTTGTATCGATTCCTCATGTTCGACCCTGGTACTATCGATTCTTATTCTTATGGAAGCGTTAGTCTAGGTATTTTATTACTTGAGATTAACCATATCAAGTTTTTGGCGCCGTTGCCGGGGATTTGATTACGGCTCTAGAGTTAGGATACTTTTGGATTAGGACATAGTCCTTTCCGGAGTCTTATTTTTTTCGTGATTTTTTTTGTTTTGTTTTTTTTCTTGAGTAAACTTCTTTTACTTTTCGGAGCTCACACGTTTACCTTTGTGTTTGTCTTTTCATTTGCAGATTGCTAGTGCATGAAAAGTGTCGGTAGTGCTGATCTAGTTTACGACCCAGACATAGATAAAACACTCAAGGATTTGAGAAAGAAATCGAAAGCTAGTGCAAGTCAACCGATACACGACACATCAGCCACTTTAGACAGCGAGCCCGAAGAAGTAATAGAACCAAAACTTGCAGACAAGAGCGAATACGAATAGATGGCGGAAGGTAACAATCAAAATGCACCACGACTCGTTGCGCCACAATTTCCAGCCGCGTTAACCTATGGATCATACACGATCCCTAGACATATACAACTCTTGTCTTACATAACTAGGGGGTACACTTGCCAAGAATCAAATCAACACATTCATCCAAGGAGCAGCTCAGAGTTTATACGAAGCTTGGGAATGTTTCAAAGGCTACCATCGCCTTTGCCCAATCACGGCATGGATCAGAGCTATCTTATACACAACTTTCTACAAGGATTCATGGATAACCTGAGAATTCTGATCATAGTCAAAGAATGAGGTTCGTTGAGCTACCTCACTTTTCCACAAATCGAAGACTTGATTGATTGTATGGCCGAGGAGGGCAGAAACGCCGCTGGAGAATACAGCCGCAACACTCCAGCAAGGGTAGCTCATGTGAACGACACACATGCTCTATATGCCCATTTAGCCGAGATGAAGGATCAAGTCGCTGGGATTTACAATCTTCTATGTGAATCACGTCGTCCACAATATCCGGAGCAATTAGATAATAAAGGATTCCAAGGGTATGAGGAGGTAAACTACGTGACCAACAACCAACCTTTGGGAAACACGTATAATCCCGGATGGAGGAATCACCCTAGCCTCTCCTACAAGAACTCCGACGGTGCCTTTAATGCGCAACAACTATCGGGAAAATTTCAACCGCGGGTGCTGCAACGAAATCGAAATTTTCAGCCAAGGATGCAACCCCAAACCCAGAATTATCAGCCACGTGCGCCTCCTCCTCCGCTATAAGAAGCTAACACCGATATTACGTCTATGCTAGCTCAAATCTTACAAGGACAAAAAGATCAATACAACGAGTTTAGAGGGATGAGAGCAGAACATGAAGATGTAAAGAAACAAGTTGTGGAGATGAAAACACACCTAAAGATCTTGGATACTCAAGTTGCACAACTCATTGCGAACTCCTCTCAACCGCAAGGAGTTCTACCGGGGAGGCCAGAAGCAAATCCTAGTGAGCAAATCAACGCTGTTCACTTAAGGAGTGGTAAGAACCTGGATCAGCCCACTCATTTGACGTTTGAAAAAGGAGAATCATCTAGTACAGTAGTGCAAAAGGGCAGCAATGTCGAAGAGCATAAACGGAGGAAGAGGAGCCGAAATACGTTAAACCCGAACCGAGGCCTCCTCTTTGTTGTTTCCACAACGTCAACACAAGAAGAACGAGGATGCTAAATTTGAAGAGTTTGCTGCGATGTTGAAGAAGATGCACATCACCATTCCATACCACAAAGCGTTGAAGAAGATGCCTTCATACGCCAAGTTCCTCTAGGACGTACTTGCAAACAAGCGACATGTGGAGACAGAAACCGTCATGGTGACTAATTCGATGCTGCAACCAAAACTATCCAAGAAGATGCCCGATCCAGATATATTCGTGATCCCTTGTAAAATAGTTGATTATGCAATTAATCATGCACTAATCCCCGACAACGGCGCCAAAAACTTGATGCGTTATCAAAGTTAAACAAATAACCTAAACTACCCGCAAGTGCAAGGCACGTGTGTAGTACTTCAGGTGTCGATTCCACAGGGACTACGCAACACAACCTAAACTCAAACTACGAATCAAACTTGCTAACGAACGAAATATGGTTTTAAGAAAGAAATACTAAAAATAAATAAACAAACTAGTTCTTAAGAATGAGACAAACGTTCCACGAATCCAATTTCACCACAAGACTACCGAAACCAACAATCAACCTATCTATCATGCAATCCCAGTCAAGTTATCTAAGGCAGACGATCTAATATGATATCTACCCTCTGTCAAGGCATAGACACGTGATCTAGTCAAGTTATCCCCTACTTTCGTGGCTTTTACGAAGTAATGGATTCCATGGGTTATACATTAGAGGATATTAGGGGACTTAGTCCAGCCCTTTGCATGCATAGGATACACTTAGAAGACGACTCTAAGACCTCCACTAAAAATCAATGTAGATTAAACCCGAACATGATGGAAGTAGTTAAGAAAGAGGTCCTTAAGTTGTTAGACGTGGAAATTATATATCCTATATCGGATAATACGTTGGTGAGTCCTATACAGGTAGTTCCAAAGAAAGGAGGTATCACCGTCGTCCCATACGCGAACAATGAACTGATTCCGACAAAAACAGTCACAGGATGGCGCATGTGCATTGACTACCACAAACTGAATGCTAACACTCGGAAATATCACTTTCCTTTACCTTTCATAGATCAAATGCTGGAACATTTAGCTCTTCACTCCTATTTTTTTCTTGATGGTTATTCAGGTTTCTTTCAGATACTAATCCATCCGAACAATCAAGAAAAGACGACGTTGACATGCCCCTTTCGGTACATTCGCCAATGGTCGGATGCCTTTCGGTTTGTGCAATGCACCTCCTACTTTTCAGCGGTGCATGACCTCTATCTTCTCAGATATAAATGGTGAAATTATGGAAGCGTTCATGGATGATTTCTCGATTCATGGACCTTCCTTTGATGTTTGTCTAACAAATCTTTGGAATGTGTTAGACAGGTGCGTAGAAGCGAATCATGTGGTGAATTGGGAGAAATGTCATTTCATGGTTCGCAAAGGCATCCTATTGGGGCATAAGATATCAGCAGGGGGAATAGAGGTAGATAAGGCAAAAATAGAGGTTATTGAGAAGCTGTCAGCTCCTAGGAACGTTAAGGCCATCAGTTGTTTTCTAGGTCATGCGGGGTTCTATAGACGGTTCATCAAAGATTTCTCGAAGGTATCTAAACCCCTCACCGATCTATCAGGCAAAGATGAACCATTTGAGTTTACAATGGAATGTCGAGCATTTGAAAAGTTGAATAAGGCGTTGGTTTCTCCACCCATCATACAACCGCCAAATTGGGACCTCCCATTTGAGCTCGTGTACGACACGGGCGATTATGGTAGTGTTGAGACAACGAAAGGATCAGATGTTGCACGCCATTTATTATGCAAGTCGTACATTAGAAAACGCACAGTGCAACTAACCCACAATCGAGAAGGAGCTACTTGTAATCGTCTTTGCGTTTGAAAAGTTCCGCTCGTACCTAGTTGGCTCCAAGGTAATAGTTTACACGGATCATGCTGCTTTACGTTACCTTCTCACCAAAAAAGAGTCAAAGCCGAGGCTCATTAGATGGATCCTACTGCTGCAAGAGTTCGATCTTGAAATAAGGGATAGGAAAGGAACCGAGAATGGGGTGGCTGACCTACTTTCACGTCTAGAAATCCCCGAGTGCATTCCTATCGACGCCTATCTCCGAGATGATGCGGTAATGTCCATGACTTGCACCTCCACTCCATAGTATGCTGACTTTGTAAATTATTTAGCATGTCAAGTGCTACCGGAGGGGCTGAAGTACAATGCGAAGAAAAAATTCCTCCATGACAAGGCAAACTATTGGGATGAACCGTATCTTTTCAAGAGGGGCATAGACGGAATCTTTAGGCACTGCATTCCCGAAGGAGAGGCTCCAAAAATACTGTCACGTTGCCACTCTTCAAGCTATGGAGGACATTTTGCAGCAACAAAGACAACCGCAAAGGTGTTGCAAGCGGGCTTCTACTGGCCTACGCTCTTCAAGGAGCCAATAGCTACATAGCATCTTACAAAAATTGCCAAAGGACGAGGAATATTTCTATACGCCATGAGATACCACAGCAATACATCCTAAAGGTCAAGCCATTTGATGTATGGGGGATAGACTTCATCAGCCCTTTCCCGTCTTCATGCAGAAACCTATACATACTAGTCGCGATGGACTACGTAACGAAGTTGGTAGAAACCTTGGAAAGTCTAACAAACGACTCCAAACCAGTCACTAATATGTTCAAACGTGTCATATTCTCACATTTTGGAGTTCCGAGGGTTGTGATCAGCGATGTGATGCGATTCAGAAGTTAAACAATTATTAACCTAAATTACCAGTAAGTGCACGACACGTGTGTAGTATTCTAGGTGTCGATCCCACAGGGACTACGCAACACAACCTAATCTCGAACTACGAATCAAACTTGCAAGCGAACGAAATATGGGTTTCGAGAACGAAATACTAAAAAAAAACTAACTAACGAGTTCTGAACAGTGAGACAAACGTTCTAGGAATCCAGTTTCACCACAAGTCTACCGAAACCAACAATCAACCTATATAATCATGCAATCCCGATCAAGTTATCTAAGGCAGACGATTCTTATATGATATGTACCCTCTCTCAAGGTATAGACACGTGATCTAATCAAGTTATCCCCTACTTTCGTGGCTGAAACCTTAACCTAAACCCAAAAATTCTGTGATTCTTCCGTTTTACCCTCAACCGCTGCTACCCTACTTTCGTGGTCTAACCTCGGTTGTTCTAAACCTGATTATCCGGAATTTGGATTCTCTTTTCGGTCCCTCTCCTAAGTTCCTAAAACAAGCATCTAGGTGTCCATCACAAACACAAGTATATGAAGTACTCAGATAAAGAATAGATAAAAGAAAACGGGAAATTGCATTCAAAGATAAATCAAAGTGGTTCCAGGATAGCCAAGGGCTAATCCCTTCTCCTAGAACAAAACGACTACTCGCTCATGCGTTGAAAAGCAAACAACATAATCGAAGTAGAAAGTCTAAAGAACATAAAAACCAAACGAAACCGAAGTCTTGAATTGATCTCTAACTCCCATTGAATGTCTCCTCCGCAAGAAGTCTTTCGAACGACTCCTCTCTCTCTAAATTTGTTTTTGCAACTCCTTCTGCAACTCCCTCTCTCCTCTCTCTAATGGCTGTTTTACTCTCCTAAAACTTAAGTGAATGAACCCGAGCTCTCCTCCTTGACTTTCCTCTTTTCTTTCTTTCCTTTTCTCCTCTTTTTCCTTTTTGACCGTTCACTTCCTTTCCTCTTCTTTCCTCTTTGTTGCAGCTTGCTGTTTTTCTATGTTTTCCATCCTTCTTTGCATTGATTTCTATTCTTGAGTAAGGGCACGTTTCAATTCTATTTTCCAGCCAAATAACTCTTATTCCTCTTCTTTAACAATGTTTCCTTTTTGTTATAGGCAACTAACCACTTTAGTTTCCTCTTTCTCGCAAGTTTCCTTTTCTTGTTTCTGCAGGTGACGGACGCGACCCGCACGGGCTAGTGTGTGTGCCCTACGTGGGCTGAGGTGTGCCACGCACGGGCTGGTGTGTGTGCCCTGTGCGGACTGAGGTGTGCCCTGCATGGGCTGATGACCTCCCCGACCCATGCTGAGTTTGCTGGAGGTTGTAGCCCGCGCGGGCTAGGTGAATGCCCCGTGTGGGCTGTGTTAGTCCTTGCCGATACTCGTCCCTTTTGCTCGGTTATGATCCTCGATGTTAGTACTTTGTCCCGTATACTTCCTTTAGCTCCAAAATGAACCGAAGACACATTAAAACTTGTAAGAACACGAAAGCACGGAAACGAGTAAAACAGATACAAATCATACGTAAACATCGCATTTATATTGTAAACATCTCTACACTCATGCAAGAAATGCGTATAAAAATGAAATGATCAAAATCCCCTAGACTTGAATGTTTGCTTGTCCCTAAGGAAATGTAAACGTCTAACACTTGGGTATACAAAAACCGAGAATTCCCCTTTCTCCTTGATATACCGCTAAAGCGAATCTAATCGATCAACTAGTAAGTCCAGAGCAATTTTGGCTTAATTAAATTTTCACTCTCAATCCTAGGTTCACCAAGGCTACCTACGAGAAATTAAATCGAAGGTAAACTAAACAAGCCACCGTAACTCTCTCCACTAAACAAGACTTCAGACAAATGCTAACCCTAGGACAATCGAGGATACTTGTTTCTTTCCGGGCTTCTTTCTTTCTTTATTCTTTTTTTTTATTTTTCTTCTTTCTTTGTTTTCTTTCTATGTCTTCCTTTTCTCTTCTTCTTTTTTTATGTTATGCAAACACACTAGGCTTCTAGGACATCGGATTTGAAGGCATCTAGCCTCTACTTAGACCCAAACTATCGATGACGGTATACTCATGCCTCTCGTTCAAGAGTGCAACAGAGTAGGCGGAATTTTTTCCATGCCCTTAGGATGTAGAAAGATGATCGCCAACCCACCACTTATACCCAAACCATCGAAAGAGTATCAAGGTCGATGCACTCATATCGATTTTAGATCATGCTTTTAGGCATTATTTCTATCGACAACGGAGTGTTAGTGTGCGCTCTTAATCTACAAAATAAGCTCGATTTCATACGATATGATAATCCTCATAAAAACAAGTAAAGCATCATCTATACGAAATATGACATCTGGATAGAGAGAATAAACGATAAACTAGCCTAGCAACCTCATCTAAACCTCCCACAAACAACACTAGGAATCCCAAAGAATTACGACCAATTGTTTTTCAGTCGACTAATAAGCTCTAATGCTTAGGAAAAACCTTGCTCAAACATGCAAAATCGCACGGAAAAGGCCAAATTCTTAAGTTTCCTAGGTTCAAGGTTCATCTCAAAACGTGGCACCGGACAAGTGCCTAGGACGACTCTGACTCACGAAAGCAAAAACAAACGAAAAACTACGAATTCAAAGAGAAAATAAAAGAAAATGAAACGAAGTCACTTGAAAAATGTGAGCTGTTCCCCCAGACTTGAATTGAACGGCGTCCTAGACGTGAAGCTCCGATGGAGGGTAAGAGAAGTGAAGTCACTTTTGTGGTGGTATTTTTTGTGTTTTTTAATTAACTGAATCTTAAACTAAACAACTAAGGAAAATAGAAAACAAACAGCTGGGTTGCCTCCCAGAAAGTGCTTATTTAACGTCTTTAAGCTTCAACGTCTCCATTCCTCATGCGTGCGCGACGGGTCGATCGGAAAGGGAAATGGAGTTTCCACTTTCGATCGGTTGAGCGGCTTGGTAGAGTTTTAGTCGCTGTCCATTAGCTTTGAACGTCCCACTTGTCTCGTTCCAAAGTTCTACTGCTCGATGCGGGAATACCCCTCGTACCTAAAAAGGATCATACCAATGGGACCGTAGTTTGCCTGGAAAAAGCTTAGGACGAGAATTAAATAGTAAAACTAAGTCACATGGCTGAAAGTCATGAGGTCAAATTTTCTTATCTTGCCATTTCTTAGCACGCTCCTTGTAGATCTTAGAGTTCTCGTATGCATTAAGACAAATCTCGTCGAGCTCGTTCACCTGAAAGAGTTGTTTCTCATCTACACTCTTAAGATCAAATTTACGGAGTTTTGTCGCCCAATAGGCGTGGTGCTCTAGCTCGACAGGTAGGTGGCAAGACCGCCATAAACAAGCTGAAAAGGAGTCATGCCGTGAAATCTACACCCCAAACATCAAACAATTCTACCTCAAGGATGTAGTTCTTTGGCATCTCGTTCCTCTTACCTATATTTCCCGTTCTTTGACATCTATCACTAGAGGAAACGTACCTATGGGAATCCGTGAAGACGTTCGGCCAATAAAAATCCGCTTGTAGCACCTTTAAAGTGGTTTTGGAATTTCTGAACTGACCTCCATAATCTGATCCATGACAATGGAAAAGGATGCTCTCTACCTCTTCTTCGGGGAAGAATCTCCTAAAGACCCCGTCCGCGCATCTCTTGTAGAGAATTGGATCATCCCAATGGTAATGTTTGACGTCCGCATAGAATTTCCTGCGCTCATGAAAAGAAAGGTCGGAGCGTAGTATACCGCTCACAAGAAAATTGAAAAAATCAGCATACCAAGGAGATGGGTTACCTGAAGTAAGTGCGCATATGATGTCGTATCTCAAAGAATTGTCGATAGGTCTCTCATCATCCACGATGATGCAAGAGAGGTGATCTGCAAAGACGTTCTCGAACCCCTTCCTATCTCTTATTTCACGGTCAAACTCTTATAAGAGAAGGATCCATCGGCTGAGGCGTGGTTTCGTGTCCTTCTTCCCTAGAAGATATTTAAGCGCTGCATGATCAGTATAAACGATTACCTTTGACCCTACGAGATAGGATTTGAACTTGTCGAAGGCGAAGACGATGGCAAGGAGCTCCTTCTCGGTTCTGGCATAGTTGATTTTAAGCGTCATCTAGTGTCTTGCTAGCGTAGGAGATGACATGAGAGACCTTGTCTCTTCGCTGTCCTAAAACAGCCCCAACGTCGTAGTCACTAGCGTCACACATAATCTCGAATGGTAGGCTCCAATCGGGTGGTTGAATGATAGGCCCCGAAACCAATGTTGTCTTGATGGTGTTGAAGGTGTTGTGGCACTCTTGAGAGAAGTCGAATGGAGCATCTTTGGCCAGCAACTCCGTTAATGGTTTTGTAATCTTTGAGAAGTCCTTGATGAATCTCCGATAAAAACCTGCATGCCCTAGGAAGCTACGAATTTCTTTAACTAAAACTGATGGAGGAAGTTTTTCGATTACCTCAAATTTGGCTTTGTCGACTTCTATGCCCCTCCATGAGATCATGTGTCCAAGTACAATACCTTCCTTCACCATAAAGTGGCACTTTTCCCAATTAAGAACGAGATTCGCTTCCTCACATCGCTGCAACACTCTAGAAAGGTTAACGAGACAATCATCGAATGTAGAGGCATAAACAGAAAAATCATCCATAAACACTTGCATAATATGCTCAATTAAATCGGAAAATATTGCCATCATGCAACGTTAGAAAGTAGTCGGAGCATTGTAGAGGCCAAAAGGCATACGAAGGTAAGCGAATACCCCATAAGGACACGTGAAAGTCGTTTTCTCTTTGTCTTGAGGATGAATGGGAATCTGAAAGAAACCCGAATATCCGTCCAAATAACAAAAATATGCATGATTCGCTAATCGTTCTAACATTTGGTCGATGAATGGGAGAGAGAAGTGATCTTTCGTCGTTGCTATGTTGAGCTTGCGGTAGTCTATACACATCCTCCATCCCATGACGGTTCTTGTTGGAATCAGCTCGTTGTTATCGTTGTGTACTACCGTCATTCCTCCCTAAGATGACTAACCGACCGGTCAGATTCTCATTAGCCAAACTTAATCTACAACTTAACAGGTCCGGATTCATCCTTTAACCTTCCAGCAAAGTCTGAAATCCTATGTCGCTGAGCGGTCAGCACTAGCGTAGGAATGATAATGCTAAGTGTAGAACCGAAAATCAAGAATAAATCAATAGAACTAAGCATTAACGCAAGTCATTGTTCATACAATACAAATCCGATATCCCTACCCGCAGTAGGGACTCTACTCACTCATGGAGAAAATAAAAGACGAAGATAACATAACCCTATACTGATAGACTCTAAAGAATTAGATGCCTCGACCTTCCTTATCGTGTTACCGGTGCAAGGATTGATGCTTCTCTTCTTCTCCGATGCCTCTAAATCCGCTTGTTTGAAAGTTAGATCTAGGTTGTTGCGGATTACACGGCCCGCTCGGGCACAGGTGTTACCCGGTCGTGCAGAGGCTCGCCTGGTCGTGTTGCTTCATAGTGCCCGATCGGGTAGACATCACCCGATCACGTGGTTGAGCGGCCCAAGTCGTGCAAACTCTCGGGGCAAATTGGATGCATTAATGCCCGAGCGGGTATACGTCTTGCGCCCGATCGGGTAAGGCTACCCGATCTCGTTTGGTTTTGATCAGGAATCCGTCATTTTAAGCTCATTTAGGCCTTGTCGCCTAAAAACCTGAAAACCAACAAAACGGGTGTGTGAACCGCATAATCATATCGGATATGTAAATCTCTATATAAGATATATGCGAAAAATGGTGCTAAAATCTATCCTAATATTGATACACTTTCAGTGTTATCAAACTCCCCCAGACCTAAACCTTTGTTTGTCCTCAAACAAAACCAAAGTCTA
>CM071866.1:16854132-16894087 GCA_036759665.1 Gynandropsis gynandra
CCCCTACTTTCGTGGCTGACACCATGAACTAAACCCATAAACTCTGTGATTCGCCCGTTCACCCTCAACCGTTGTTACCCTACTTTCGTGGCCTAACCTCGGTTGTTCTAAACCTGATCTTCTAGGACTAGAATTCTCCTTTCGGTCCTTCTCCTAATCTCTAACACATGCATCTACGCGGTCGTCGCAAATACAAGTAAATTCAAGCACTCAGATAAAGAATAGATGAACTAGAACGGGAAGATGCATTCAAAATAGATCAAAAGTGGTTCCGGGATAGCCAAGGGCTAATCCCTTCTCCTAGAACAAAGAAACTACTCGCTCATGCGTCTGTAAGGAAACATAAACAAGGTAGAAAGTTTAAGGAACATGAAAACCAAACAAAACCGAAGTGTCGGTGCTTGATCTCCAATGCTCCTCGCTTGTCTCCTCGCTAGAATCTCCAAAATCACGAACTGAATTGATCTCTACTGTAAGCTCCCTCTAATGACGTCTTCTGCATCCTTTTAAGCCTCCTAAGTCGGTCCAATTGTTGCCTTAATTTCCCCCACGAGTTCCCTTTGTTTTAAGTTAATTTTACTTAACTTAATGAGCAGTTACGGGCCGCGACCCGCTCGGGCGGTCATTGTGCCCGCTCGGGTGCGGCTAGGGTGGAACGCGCGAGTTATGTGGCTGGAATACATGCCCGATCGGGCATGGTATGTGAGCCCGCTCGGGCACAAGGCAGTAGGTCGGGTATTCTTGCCCGAGTCGTGCATAAATGTGCACAAAATTGGCCGTAGGTTTTGTTCGGTCGTGCAAGAGTTGTGCCCGACCGGGTGGAGGCTTTCCATGCTCAATCTCGTCCCGTTTGTCCCGTGATGATCCTCGAAGTTGCTCCTTAGCTCCGTGCATGTCCTTTTAGCTCCAAATTGATCCAAATACGCGTAAAGACATGTAAGAACATGAAAACACGAAAACAAGTAAAACGGAATCATATGTAAAACATTACATATGTATCAAAAACGTCTCCTAAATCGTGCAAGAAATACGTATGAAAACGAGATGATCAATTCATACGAGAACACAAAGATCTACAAGAAGCGCACGAAGAAGTGGCATGTTAGACACATAGTCCAGCGGACATTCGAGGTAGGTGACCGAGTACTTGTTTTCAATTCACGTTTGAAACTTTTTCCAGGAAAACTAAAGTCACGCTGGTCCGGGCCATTCACAATCAAAAGCATCTCACCGCATGGCGCTATCGAGGTGATGGGACACGACAGCACATTCAAAGTGAACGCCCAACGTTTGAAAGTCTACAACGCGGACAACATGGACGGCAATTGAGATGTCTTCGCTGTTTCGGAGCCAACACATGAGTAGAGAGTTTTGATCAGGCTCACGACCTTAAACAAGTGCTTCTCGGGAGGCAACCCGAAATCCGTATCTTTTAGTTATTTCGTCTTAGTTTTTTTAGAATTCGACTCTTATTCTTTTCACAAGCATGCTCCTTACCAACAACCATGATGTATCGTACTGGCTCCTTTGGATTGTGTGACTTCTGTTACAGGTTTTCAACTTCGAAATCATCCACAACATAAGGAAAGACGTGTACGCCCAGCTGCATCAACACGGGACAGCAAGCACGCATCAGGTGCACACGTTCCTATTTATAATATTTTTCCCCGAGTTTTTGCATGATAGTCCTTCTCTTAGGTATTGAACACAGAGACGGTGTTCCGTTCAAGTCTGGGGGAGGGTATTCTCTGAACGTCATGATTGTGATTAGGATTTAGATGTTGAGTTCTTTGTTTTGTTTTTTTAGGATTAGACAGAAGGATATCTAGTACGAAAAATTTTGAACTTTAGTCACCTTATGCAACTTTGTCGAATCGGGAACAAAAGTCTAGGTTTGCTGAAACATACCTTTAGATATCGATTTGTTAGTGATCGTGCATGAATCCATGGCCTATAGTTGTATTCCTTCCCTTAGGCTTCAATCCCAAGCACTCATATCTCCGAGCATACCTTTCATTCTTTATTTTGTTTCGATCATTATATTTCCACGCACTTACACTCCACTGTCAATAGACTAAGTTCTATAACTTTTTCAGCCCTACTTTGACATGAGTGCATCAATATTGATGGTTCGGGTCTAAGTGGTGGGTCGAGGCCGTTTTTCTACGTCCTAAGGGTTAGAGTCGAAGCGTATTCACACAAGTTAATCAAAAAGAAAAAAAGAACAAAAAATCAGCAAAAACGCAACCTCTTCACTCCGCTAAGTTACGAGACCTTATGAGTGTGCCAATTGGCAACCTGGGTCTAAGTAGAAAGCTGTCCTCTTCAACCCCAACGTCGTAGAAACCGAGTGCAAATTTGAAAAAGAAAAAATGTGTGGAACCCGAAAAAAAAGAAAAAGAGAACGGAAAAAGAAGAAAAATAATTGTCTTAAGAATGGTATCGAACTGTTTGCGCATTAGAATAGGTATGGAGATTGCTTGGATATTGTCTAGGGGTTAGTGAAATGAACTCAGGACATGTGTAGGATTGCACGGTTAGTGGCTTTCGGTAGATAGGGGTCTAAATTCGGTGCGCTTAGATCTATATTCGTGTGACGCGTTGTTGTGTAGGGTGGCTGACTTTTCGAGTTGATTGTGCTAGTTTCCGGTTGTTGTCTAACTCCTCTCATGCTTCTTTTTAGTCTTGCTCGAGGACGAGCAAAGGTTCAAGTCTGGGGGAGTTTGATAAAGTCTATATTGTTCTAGTATTTTCATCTATTTTCATAGTTAGTTTCATCATTCATTTGATTTCACCAAGCATTAAGCATCATTATCATCCCGCTTTCAGTCATTTTGGAGCTAAGGGACGTACCAAGACAAAGTGCAAACATCGAGGATCATCACGGGACAAACGGGGCGAGAATCGGCAAGGAAAAGCCACTACCTGCGCGGGCAAAAGTTACGGCAATTTTGTCCAGCAATTTGTGCACGATTCGGGCAAGAAAAACCACGATTGAGGCCTCAGCCCGAGCGGGCACAAGCCATGCCCGAGCGGGCAGCATGCCAGCCTGAGCGGGCACCATCTCAGCCCGAGCGGGCACCCCTTTTTCTTCGCGTTTTTGCGCGATCGTTTGCGCCGTACCCGAGAGGGTCACTTTCCTTGCCCGAGCGGGTCGCAGCCGTCACCTGCAACTTCAAATAAGTTAATTTGACTTAAAACAAGGGGGAGTTCGTGGGGGACTTATAAAATAAGGAAAATATCCTTAGAGAAGAGGAATAAAGTCATATTTTGCTGGAGGAAGTAATAGAAACGTTGCCAACTTAATCAAGATTTGGAAAACTCAAGAAAAGGCAACAAAGAGAGGTGGCTGCTGTAACGAAGGAGATAGAGTTTGAGAGGGACGAAATTAGACAAAAAGTTAGAGACAAGAGAGAGCACACAGAGAGAGAAAGGAGGAGAGCAACACGCACACACAAAGGCGAAGGACGGAGCGATGAAGCCGGAGCGCGGAGGAGCTATTGAAGACATCGGTAATAGAATAGGGAGGGATCTCATTCTTTATCCATGTTGAATATAGTTATCTTTTGTGTTTCTTTTTCTGAGTTCATGTCCGAGTAGGTCCATAGCCATGGGTTAGAGAGCTTTGCCGATATGTAATGAAGTTTTGTTCTTAATGCTTGGTTATAATATTTGTTCGTTTCAGATTGATTGGTTGTTCGTTATGCTTTTATTCTTGTTGGTAGCTTGAATGAATGGTTATAAAAATCTAATTGCATTGGGAGATGAGTTGGATTTTGGAACGTAGCCATGATATGAAGTTTCAATTGATTTAGAACCTTGGTCGGTCGGTTGATTGAACTTAGGAATTAGGATAGTGATCTTAATGCGTCTAGTAGATGAGATACACAATTGGGAGATTGGTATACGCATGCTAGATAGTGGGTTTAGGCGTCGGGAGAGTCATTCCCTAGAAAAGAGCTTGAATTTCCCGAATACGTAAGGATATCATAACCATGATCTTGTTAGAACTTCATTGCATCATCGTGCATCTCTCGAAACCTGTGGTGTTTAGTTCATTGAGTCTTAATCCGATAGTTAGTTAGTTAGTTTATCTTTATTCGCATTCCCATCACTTATTGATTTTACAGTCCTATTCTTTAGTTTACTAGCTTTAGAGTTGCATCGATTCCTCGTGTTTGACCCTGGTACTACACGATCTGTATTCTTGCGGAAGCGTTAGTCTAGCTAATTATTACTTGAGATTAACCACATCAATCAGCTCGTATGCCTCCTCGATGCTCAAATCCATAAACGATCCTCTAGCAGCGTTATCAAGCGTTGTTCTGTGCTCATCTGAAATTCCGTTGTAAAAGGTTTGGATAACGAACCACTGCTCGAAACCATGGTGTGGACACATCTGTAGAAGATCCTTACATATGCCCCACGCTTCAAACAACTTTTCTCCATCTCTGCATCTAAACGTTGTGATTTTGCCCCTCATCTAAATCGTCATGCTCGGAGGAAAGAATCGTGAGAGGAACAATGTGCAGAGCTGTTCCTAAGTCGTGATTGAACCAGACGGCAGTGATTGCAGCCATATTTTCGCTCGTCCCCCAATTGAGAAGGGGAAGAGACGCAGTAAGATCGCATCCTCCAAGACTCCATGTATATTGAATGTACCGGAAAGCTCTAGGAAGTCTCTGAGGTGCTGATGGGGATCCTCATGATTTTCACCCATGAATTGCTTCTGATAAAGCATGTTGATCATCGCCGGCTTAATTTCAAACTGCTCCCTAGCAACAGCAGGCATCCGTATGGCTGTTTTCACGTTGTTCATGTTTGGCACCACGTAATCTCTAAGACGACGTGGTGGAGAAGCCTGTAGTTCTCGCAGTTGAGGTGCGAGTTGATGTTGCTGCATATGCCCCAAATTACCGATAGGTAATTGAGATTGTCCGTGGCTGTTCTGATTATCCAAATCTCGTTGATCTGACGGCTCTGTGTTACCTTTTTCCTTGCCCTTTCTCAACTGTCTGCAAGTGCACACGATCTCGGGATCGATTTGGAATAGACTGAAAGCACCTTGAGATCTGGTCTTAAACCAACAAAGGACAAACACACGGAATTATGTAGAAAGAAACGAAAACAAAAAGAAAAAACGAAACAAGAATGTCTCTAGGCTCGAATCTAAGACGTGTTGACAATACTCCCTGGCAACGGCGCCAAAAACTTGATCCGATTCAAAGTTAAAGAATTATTAACCTAAACTACCCGCAAGTGCACGGTACGTGGGTAGTACTCTAGGTGTCGATCCCACAGGAACTACGCAACACAACCTAAACTAGAACTACGAATCAAACTTGCAAGCGAACGAAATATGGGTTTTGAGAACGAAATACCAAAAACAAATAAACTAACGAGTTCTTAACAGTGAGACAAACGTTCTAGGAATCCGGTTTCACCACAAGACTACCGAAACCAACAATCAACCTATCTAATCATGCAATCCCGATCAAGTTATCTGAGGCAAACGATCCTAATATGATATCTACCCTCTCTCAAGGCATAGACACGTGATCTAGTCAAGTTATCCCTTACTTTCGTGGCTGACACCTTAAGCTAAACCCATAAATTCTGTGATTCATCCGTTTTACCCTCAAATGCTGCTACCTTACTTTCGTGGCCTAACCTCGGTTGTTCTAAACCTGATTATCCGGAATTAGGATTCTTCTTTTGCTCCTTCTCCTAAGTTCCTAAAACATGCTTCTAAGTGGCCATCGCAAATACAAGTCAGTGAAGTACTCAGATAAAGAATAGATAAACGAAAATGCAAAATTGCATTCAAAGATAAATCAAAATGGTTCCGGGATAGCCCAGGGCTATTCCCTTCTCCTAGAACAAATACTCACTCATGCGTTCAAAAGCAAACAACATAATCAAAGTAGAAAGTCTAAAGAACATAAAACACCAGACGAAACCGAAGTCTTGAATTGATCTCCAATTCCCCTTGAATGTCTCCTCCGCAAGATCTCTCTCGAACAGCTCCTCTCTCTCTCTCTAACTTAGTTTCTGCAACTCCTTCTGCAACTCCCTCTCTCCCATCTCTAACGGTTGTTTTACTCTCCTAAAACTTAAGTTAACAAACCCTAGTTCTTCTACGTGTCTTTCCTCTTTTCTTTCTTTCCTTTTCTCCTCTTTTTCCTCTTTGGCCGTTCACTTCCTTTCCTCTTCTTTCCTCTTTGTTGCAGCTTGCTGTTTTTGTATGTTTTCATTCTTCTTTGCATTGATTTCTATTCTTGAGTAAGGGCACGCTTCCATTCTATTTTCTAGCCATTTAACTCTTATTCCTCTTCTTTAACAATGTTTTCTTTTTGTGTAGGCAACTAACCACTTTATTTTCCTCTTTCCCGCAAGTTTCCTTTTCTTATTTCTGTAGGTGACGGACGCGACCCGCGCGGGCTGGTGTGTGTGCCCCGCGCGGGCTGAGGAGTGCCTTGTGCAATCTGAGGTGTCCTGGCGCGGGATGATGTTGGCCATGAACACCCGTGCGTGCTGATGACCTCCCTGACCCATGCTGAGTTTCCTGGAGGTTGTAGCCCCCGCGAGCTAGGTGAATGCCCCGCGTGGGCTGCGTTAGTCGTTGCCGATATTCGTCCCTTTTGCTCCGTTATGATCCTCGATGTTAATACTTCGTCCCATGTACGTCCTTTAGCTCCAAAATGAACCGAATACGCATTAAAACCTGTAAGAACACGAAAACATGGAAATGAGTAAAATAGATACAAAATCATACGTAAACATCACATCTATATCGTAAACATCCCTACAATCGTGCAAGAAATGCGTATGAAAATGAAACGATCACGATGGAGGTAAGCACTTTGTGAACCGTATTATAGAAGGGCTATTAAAGAAGTATGGTGTTCGAAATAGGAGAGAAACACCATATCACCCTCAAACTAGCGACCAAGTTGAAGTTTCTAATCGAGAGATCAAGTCGATTTTGGAGAAGACAGTCTCTAGGTCTAGGAAGGATTGGGAACTGAAACTCGATGATGCAATTGGAATGACTACGTTCCAGCTTGTGTATGGTAAGGCATGCCATCTATCCGTTGAGTTGGAATACCGAGCGTATGGGGCGATCAAAGCACTTAATTATGATTACAAGTCAGCTGCTGAAAAATGGATGCTATAGCTCCATCATCTAGAGGAGATGCGCCTCCACTCATACGAGAACGCAAAGATCTACAAGGAGCGCACGAAGAGATGGCATGATAGACACATAGTCCAGCGGACTTTCAAGGTAGATGATCAAGTACTATTTTTTAATTCACATTTGAAACTTTTTCCAGGGAAACCCAAGTCCCGCTGGATCAAACCATACACAATCAAAAGCATCTCACCACATGGTGCAATCGAGCTAATAGGAATCAACAGCACATTCAAAGTGAATGCCCAACGTTTGAAACTCTACAACGCGGATAACGTGGACCACAATCGAACTGTCTTCGCTCATTCAGAGCCAACGCACGAGTAGAGTATTTTGGTCAGGCTCGTGACCTTAAACAAGCGCTTCTTGGGAGACAACCCGAGCCATATATCCTTTTAGTTATTTCATTTTAACTTTTTGAGAATTCGATTCTTATTCTTTTCACAAGCATATGCACCTTACCAACAACCCCGATGTATCGTACTGTCTCCTTCGGATTGTGTGACTTTTTTTACAGGTTTTCCACTTCGACATCATCCACAACATAAGGAAAGATGCGTACACCCAGCTGCATCAATTCGGGACAGCAAACACACATCAGGTGACTACATTCCTATCTATCTTATATTTCCCCGAATTTTTGCATGTTAGTCATTCTCTTAGGTTTTGTACACCTGGACGGTGTTCCGTTCAAGTCTGGGAGGGGAGGGGGTACTCTTCGAAGTGTCATGAATGTGATTAGGATGTAGATGTTGATTTCTTCGTTTTATTTTTGTTTTTACGTTAGTTTTGTTAGGATTAGACGAACGGATATCTAGTACGAAAAATTTTGAACTTTAGTCGCCTCTTTGCAACTTTGTCAAATCGGAATAAAAGTATAGGTTTTCTGAAATATACCTTTATATATTAACTAGTTAGTGGTCGTGCATGAATCCATAGCCAATAGTTGTATTCCGCCCCCTAGGTTTCAATCCCAAGCACTTATATATCTGAGCATACCGTTCATTTTTTGTTTTGTTTCGAACGTTATATTTCCACTGACTTGCACTCTGCTGTCAATAGAATACGTTCTTTAACTATTTCAGCCTTATATTGACATGAGTGCATCGATAATGATGCTTTGGGTCTAAGTGGTGGGTCGAGGCTGTTTTTCTACGTTCTAAGGATTAGAGCCGATGCATATTAACAATAGTTTAATCAAAAGAAAAATATCTGCAATGTCGCAACCTCTTCACTCCGCTAAGGTTACAAGACCTTATGAGTGTGCCAATCGGCAACCTGGTTCTAAGTAGAAGGTTGTCCTCTTCAACTCAGACGTCCTAAAAACCAAGTGCAAATTTTCAAAAAATAAAGTGTGGAAACCGAAAAGAAGAAAAAGAGAACCAAAAAAAATTGTTTTAAAGAATGATATTGAACTATTTGCGCACTAGAATAGGTATGGAGATCGTTAGGATGTTGTCTAGGGGTTAGTGGAAAGAACTTATGATATGTGTAGGATTACACGGTTAGTGGTTTTTGGTAGATAGGGGTCTAAATTCCATGCGCTTAGATCTATGTTCGTGTGACGCGTTGTTGCGTAGGGTGGATGACTTTTCGAGTTAATTGTGCTAGTTTTCGGTTGTTGTCTAACTCCTCTCATGCTTAGTTCTAGTCTTGCTCGAGGACGAGCAAAGGTTCAAGTCTGCGGGAGTTTGATAATGTCTATTTTGTCATAGTATTTTAGTTCATTTTCGTAGTTAGTTCACCAAGCATTAAACATCACTTAGTCCTCTTTCATCCTTGTCTCGTGTGTTAGTAGGAAACTAATACATCGAACATGAACACAAGCAAACACAAGCAAATACGAGCAATTGGCTTACATCACCAACCTGCACGACCAAACACACACGAGGAATGGAGTGTCCAACCGTGCAGCACTACCAGCACGACCGACATTGAAGACAACCAGCAGCTCAACCGTACAGCTTACACAGACCACCCGTGCAGTGACTGATGCGTTATCAAAGTTAAACAAATAACCTAAACTACCCGCAAGTGCACGACACGTGTGTAGTACTTTAGGTGTCGATCTCACAGAGACTATGCAACACAACTTAAACTCGAACTACGAATCAAACTTGCTAACGAACGAAATATGGTTTTAAGAATGAAATACTAAATTAAATTAACAAACTAGTTCTTAAAGAATGAGATAAACGTTCCGGGAAACCAGTTTCACCACAAGAATACTGAAACCAACAATCAACCTATCTATCATGCAATCCCAGTCAAGTTATCTAAGACAGACGATCCTAATATGATATCTACCCTCTCTCGCGGCATAAACACGTGATCTAGTCAAGTTAACCCCTACTTTCGTGGCTGACACCTTGAACTAAACCCATAAGATCTGTGGTTCATCCGTTGTACCCTCAATCGCTGCTACCCTACTTTCGTGGCCTAACCTCGGTTATTCTAAACATGATCTTCTAGGACTAGAATTCTCCTTTCGGTCCTTCTCCTAACCCCTAACACATGCATTTACTTGGCCTTCATAAACACAAGTCATTTAAGCACTCAGATAAAGAATAGATAAACAAAAACGGGAAGATGCATTCAAAGATAAATCAAAAGTGGTTCCGGGATAGCCATGGGCTAATCCCTTCTCCTAGAACAAACAAACTGATCATCTCGTTTTCATACGTATTTCTTGTACGATTTTAGGGATGTTTATGATATATATGTGTTGCTTTACGTATGATTCCGTATGCGTTTTACTTGTTTTCATGTTTTCATGTTCTTACAGGTTTTTACGCGTATTTGGTTCATTTTGGAGCTAAAGGACATGCACGGAGCTAAGGAGCAACTTCGAGGATCATCACGGGACAAACTGGACTAGATTTAGCAAGAGGAGCCTCCACCCGGTCGGGCACAACTCATACACGATCGGGCAAAGGCTACGGCGAATTTTGGTGTGCATTCACGCACGACTCGGGCAAGGAAATGCCCGACCAGATGCCTTATACCCGAGCGGGCAGACATCATGCCCGATCGGGCATCCCATGCGGATCGCAATCCGCGCGACCTGACCTAGCCGCACCCGAGCGGGCACATTGAGAACCCGAGCGGGTCGCGACCCGAGTTACAAGCTAAGTTAAGTAAAATTAACTTAAAATAAAAGGAAGTTCGTGGGGGGATTAAGAAAAAACACTTAAACCGACTTAAGGGACATAAAAAGAGGCCAGAGGACGACATTAGAAGAAAACTTTTTATTCAGTTCGTGATTGAGGAGAATTCTTGCGAGGAGCCAAGCGAGGAGCATTGGAGATCAACCCGACACTTCGGTTTCGCTTGGTTTTCATGTTCCTTAGACTTTCTATTTTGTTTATGTTTATTTGCAGACGCATGAGTGAGTAGTTTGTTTGTTCTAGGAGAAGGAATTAGCCCTTTGCTATCCCGGAACCACTTTCTATTTATCTTTGAATGCATCTTCCCGTTTTTGTTTATCTATTCTTTATCTGAGTGCTTGAATTTACTTGTGTTTGCGATGGCCGCATAGATTCACGTGTTAGGGATTAGGAGAAGGACCGAAAGGAGAATTCTAGTCCTAGAAGATCAGGTTTAGAAAAACCGAGGTTAGGGTAGCAACAGTTGAGGGTAAAACGGATGAATCATAGATCTTATGGGTTTAGTTCAAGGTGTCAGCCACGAAAGTAGGGGGCAACTTGTCTAGATCACGTGTCTATGCCTCGAGAGAGGGTAGATATCATATTAGGATCGTCTGCCCTAGATAGCTTAAACTGGGATTGCATGATAGATAGATTGATCGTTGGTTTCGGCAGTCTTGTGGTGAAACTGAATTCCTAGAACGTTTGTCCTATCGTTAAGAACCAATTCATTTATTTACTTTCAGTATTTCATTATTAAATCATATTTGTTCGTTAGCAAGTTTGATTCATAGTTTGAGTTTAGATTGTGTTGCGTAGTCTCTGAGGGATCGACACCTAAAATACTACACACGTGCCGTGCACTTGCGGGTAGTTTAGGTTATTTTATTTAACTTTGAGAACGCATCACAAACTACTAGCTCATGCATCCGTAAACAATCATAAACGAAATAGAAGGTCTAAGGAACATGAAAACCAAATGAAATCGAAGCCTTGGGTTGATCTCCAATGCTCCTTGTAAGTCTCCTTCGCAAGAACCTCCTCCTTCTCTCCCTTCTCTCTCTCCTCGATCAAGAACTGAAAACTTAGTGAATGAGCTCGACCTCTCACTCCTCTCCTCTTCTTTCCTTCCTCTTTTCTTTCCTTTTCTCCCTTTCTTTCTGTCTGGCCGTTCAGTTCTTCCTTTTGTTGCAGCAGCCACCGATTCTTGTCTTTTCATGAGTTTCCATTCTTGAATAAGTTGGGTGACGTTTCCATTACTTTCTCCAGTGAAATATCACTTATTCCTCTTCTCTAAAGGTGTTTTCCTTATTGTATAAGTCCCCAACAAACTCCTTTTGTTTTAAGACAAATTCACTTATTTGGAGTTGCAGGTGACGGACGCGACCTCTGCGGGCTGGATGAGTGACCCGCTCGGGTACGGTGCGGAAGATCGCGCAAGAACACGATGAGAAAAGAGGCAGCCCAGTCGGGCTGAGGTGATGCCCGCTCGGGCTAAGGCCCCGGGCATGGTATTTCTTGCCCGAGTCGTGCTCGATTTGCTGGACAAAATCACCGTAACAATGCCCGCTCGGGCTAGGGAGTTACCCGCGCGAGTAGTGGCCATTCCTTGCCGATTATCATCCCGTTTGTCACGTCATGATCCTCGATGTTGGTACTTTGTCTCGTGCATGTCCTTTAGCTCCGAAATGAACCAAATACGCATAAAAACCTGTAAGAATATGAAAACACGAAAACAAGTAAAACGGATACGGAATTATATGCAAAGCGTCGCATCTATATCATAAACATCTCTAAAATCGTGCAAGAAATACGTATTAAAACGAGATGATCAAAATCCCCTAGACTTGAATGTTTTATTGTCCTTAAGAAAATGTAAACGTGGAACACGTGGGTATACAAAATATGAGAATCCCCCTTTTTCCTAGAAATATCGCTAAAGCGAACCAAACCGATCAACTAGCACGTCAAGAGCAAATTCGGCTAATTAAGTTTTTAGTTTTCATCCTAGGTTCATCAAGGCTAACCACGAGAAAGTAAATCGAAGGCAAACTAGACAAGCCACCGTAACTCGCTCCACCAAACAAGACTTCAGACAATGCTAAACGTAGAACAACCGAGGATACTTGTTTCTTTTCCGAGCTTCTTTCTTTCTTTATTCTTTCTCTTTTTTTTCTTTCTTTTTTTATGTCTTCTTCTTCTTCTTTTTTTCTTTTTCTTTTTATGCAGACACACTAGGCTTCTAGGACGTCGGATTTGAAGGCATCCAGCCTCTACTTAGACCCAGACTACCGATGACGGTATACTCATGCATCTCGTTCAAGAGTGCAGCGGAGTAGGCGGCGTTTATTGTGCTATGCCCTTAGGACGTAGAAAGATGATCACCAACCCACCACTTAGACCCGAACCATCGAAAGAGTATCAAGGTCGATGCACTCATATGGGTTTTAGATCATGCATTTAGGCATTATTTCTATCGACAACGGAGTGTTAGTGTGCGCTCTTAATCTGCAAAATAAGCTCGATCTCATGCGATATAATAATCCTCATAACAAAGAAATCAAGCATCGTCTACACGAAGTATGACCATATGGATAGAGAGAATAAACGATAAACTAGCCTAGCAACCTCGTCTAAACCCCCTACAAGCAACACTAGGATTCCCAAAGAATTACGACCTATTGTTTTTTTCAGCCGACTAATAAGCTCGAACGCTTAGGAAAAACCTAGCTCAAACATGCAAAATCTCACGGAAAATGCCAACTTCTTAAGCATCCTAGGTTCAGGGTTCATCTCAAAACGTGGCACCGGACAAGTGCCTGGGACGACTCTGACTCATGAAATAAAAAACAACCTAAAAACTACGAAATAAAAGAGAAAATGAAAGAAAATAAAAAGAAATCACCTGACAAACGTGAGCTGCTCCCCTATACTTGAATTGAACGGCGTTCTCGACGTGAAGCTTCGATGGAGGGTAAGGGAAGTGAAGCACGTTTGTGGTGGTATTTTTTTGTGTTTTTATGTTTTTTTTAACGATAACGATTAAAGAGTTAAAACTAAAAACTAAGAAATATAAAAACAAACAGCTGGGTTGCCTCCCAGAAAGCGCTTATTTAACGTCTTTAAGCTTTGCAGTCTCCATTCCTCATGTGTATGCGATGGGTGGATCGGAAAGGGAAATGGAGTTTCCACTTTCGATCGGTTGAGTGGCTTTGTAGAGCTTTAGTTGCTGTACATTAGCTTTGAATGTTCCACTCGAATCGCTCCATAGTTCCACGTCTCTATGTGTGAAGACTTCTCGTACCTGAAAAGGACCAGACCAACGAGACCCTAGGTTGCCCGAGAAAAGCTTAGGACGAGAATCGAAGAGTAGAACTAAGTCACCTAGTTGGAAGTCATGAGGTAGGATCTTTTTGTCGTGTCATCCCTTAGTCATTGCTTCTTTCCTTGGAACGTCATGCACGGGATTTACTCGTTTGCTGCCCAAGGTTGGACAAATGGTATCTGCATTGGAAAGTTTTATAACGTCTTTTTCCATTACCTCGTGCAAGTGCGGGTGAAGCCTCTTTTGAGTTTTGATGGAAGTTTCGTGGTTGTCTTCCGTAGAAGTTATGTGCGTACATATTGAAGAGCTGACTCTCCTACGCTTCTTTACGCGTGTGGGTTGTTTTCTCATCTCATCTGCACTCAAGTTAGCATTCATAACAGCAGGATATATTTTATCGCATTGAACATACTCATACCGAAAAGAAGACGGAGGTGGCTCGGGTGCAAGTTTGGACATCTTCTGCGCTGCGAAACCAGCGTGCATTTCATGTGGTATCTCCTCACATGAGGCGTCTCCTAGTGCTTCAATAGCACTCATGAATTTTGTGTAAATCTCAGCTCCTTCATCCGTGAATCCTGCATTTGCGAAAACTCGTGTTAGGCATTGCATAAGCGGATCGGAAACACTTACTTGATCATGCGTGTCTTTCTCTAACTCGTCCAGTGAATCAACTGTAAAGCAAGATTCCTTGGATAAGGGTCTGTTCATGGGGCTGGACAGGTTGAATTCGATTGACTCATCTCCGACACGTAAGGAAAGCTTTCCTTGTTGTACGTCTATCATGGCACCTCCAGTAGCTAAGAACGGTCTACCAAGAATAATAGGTACCCTAGCATCTTCCTTTATCTCAAGTACAACAAAATCACTGGGAATGCAAAGCTTACCTACCATGGTGGGAACATTTTCAACAATTCCCACCGGATATCTTACCGAACGATCTGCGAGGCGTAGACACATCTTTGTAGGTTTGAGATCCCAGAAGTCCATTCGCTTGAAAACTGAGTGTGGCATGATGCTCACGTTGGCCCCTAAATCGGACAAAGCATTATCAATATCAATAGTACCTATTGTGCATGGAAAGGAGAAGCTTCCGGGGTCCTTCAACTTTGGTGGCAGCTTGTTTTGAAGGATAGCGTTGCATTCCTCGGTGAGTGCTACCGTCTCACTCTCTTCGATATGCTTCTCTTTGGACAATACCTCCTTGATGACTTTGGCGTGATTAGGCATCTTTTGGAGGGATTCCACGAATGGGATGTTGATGTCAAGCTTCTTGAGACCCTCTACGAATCTGCCCACTCGTTCTTCATTCTTACTGCTCACCAAACGTTGAGGAAATGGTATTGGAGGTTGGTACACCGGTGGAGCAACGTATGGTTTGTCTAAATCTGATTCGACTCCTTCTGTAATTGCAACCTTACCTTTGACTCTTTTCATGGACGTTCTAGCAGCTTGCCCTTGCTCTTTGGAGGGCGAATTCCCAACCACATCACCGCTGCACACAGAAATAGCATTCACGTACTCTCTCGGGTTCAATTCGGGTTCACCTGGGAGCTGTCCGGGATTTCGAGAGGATGAGGCAGTTTGCTGTGCTACGGAGTTCTCTAAGCTCTTCACATGATTGCTCAAAGATTCCATCTGAGTTTTGAGCTCGTTGATCACTGTCCCCACATCCGCATTGAATTATGTTTGAGTTGAATGTTACTGCCTTTGCTCCTTGATAAATTCGAGCAACACTCCCTCAAGGTTTGACGAAGGGGCTTGATGAGGTTGAGGAGCTTGCGGAACGTGCTGAGTTTGCTGGAATTGCTGATTGTTATGCTGGTACGACTGCTGTGATTGCTGAAATCCCGAATACTTCATCGGTTGAGTCATTCGGTATGACAAGTTCGGGTGATTCCTCCAATTCGGGTTGTAGGTATTCCTGAATTGCATGTTTCCTTGCTGCTGGGCATAATTCATCTGTTCGAAATCCTCATGTACCCTGCAATGATACGCTACATGCTCCGTATCTCCGCAATTCACACAGTACATGGTGTTTGCTGTGTTGCCCGTCGTTCTGTCCTGATTCGGCTCGTATAGGTGATGGGTGATGTTAGGCATACCTCTCGGTGTTGACCACATGGTGTGGTTCATGGCAAGGTTATCGATCAGCTCGTATGCCTCCTCGACGCTCAGATCTATAAATGATCCTCTGGCAGCGTTATCCAACGTCGTTCGGTGTTCGTCTCAAATTCCATTATAAAAGGTTTGGATAACGTACCACTACTCAAGATCATGATGTGGACACATCTGTTGAAGATCCTTAAATCTACCCCACGCTTCAAACAAGGTTTCTCCATCTCTGCTTCTAAACGTTGTGATTTCCCCCTCATTTGAATTGTCTTGCTGAGAGGAAACAAACGTGATAAGAACAATGTGCAGAGCTGGTCCCAAGTAGTGATAGATCCAACGGGGAGCGATTGCAGCCAAATTTTCGCTCTTCCCCCAATTGAGAAGAGGAAGAGACGCAATAAGATCGCGTCCTCTGAGACTCCGTGTATCTTGAATGTACCAGAAAGCTCAAGGAAGTCTCTTAGGTGCTGATGGGGATCCTCGTGATTTGCACCCATGAATTGTTTCTGATAAAGTATGTTGATCATCACCGACTTAATCTCAAATTGTTCTCTCGCAACAGCAGGCATCCTTATGGCCGTTTGCACGTTGTTCATGTTCGGCACCACGTAATCTCTGAGACGACGTGGTGGAGGAGCCTGTGGTTGTCACGGTCGAGGCGCGAGTGGCTGTTGCTGCATATGCCCCAAATTACCGAGAGGTAACTGAAGCTCTTCGTGCCGTTCTAATTATCCATATCTCGTTGATTTGATGGCTCTGTGTTACCCTCTTCATTGCCTTTTCTCAGTTGTCTACAAGTTCACTCGATCTCTGGATCGATTTGGAGTAGATTTGAAGCACCTTGAGACGTGGTCATAAACCAACAAAGGACAAATAGACGGAATTAGGTAGAAAGAAACGAAAGAAAAGAAAACAAAAACAAAACAAGTCAGGCTCTAGGCTCGAATCTAAAATGCGTTGACAAAAATAACACAAGTAAGACTCTAGCCTTGATCCACAGAGACTATGCAACACAACTTAAACTCCAACTACGAATCAAACTTGCTAACGAATGAAATATGGTTTTAAGAATGAAATACTAAAAGTAAATAAACAAACTAGTTCTTAAGAATGAGACAAACGTTTCAGAAAACCAGTTTCACCACAAGACTACTGAAACCAACAATCAACCTATCTATCATGCGATCCCAGTCAAGTTATCTAAGGCAGACAATCCTAATATGATATCTACCCTCTCTCGAGGCATAGACACGTGATCTAGTCAAGTTATCCTCTACTTTCGTGGCTGACACCTTGAACTAAACCCATAAGATTTGTGATTCATCCTTTGTACCCTCAACCGCTGCTACCCTACTTTCGTGGCCTAACCTCGGTTGTTCTAAACCTGATCTTCTAGGACTAGAATTCTCGTTTCAGTCCTTCTCCTAACTCCTAGCACATGAATTTATTTGGCCTTCGTAAACACAAGTCATTTAAGCACTCAGATAAAGAATAGATAAACAAAAACGGGAAGATGCATTCAAAGATAAATCAAAAGTGGTTCCGGGATAGCCATGGTTTAATCCCTTCTCCTAGAACAAACAAACTACTCGCTCATGCGTCCGTAAACAATAATAAACAGAATAGAAGGTCTAAGGAACATGAAAACCAAACGAAACCGGTCTTGGGTTGATCTCCAATGCTCCTTGTAAGTCTCCTTCGCAAGAACCTCCTCCTTCTCTCCCTTCTCTCTCTCCTCGATCAAGAACTGAAAACTTAGTGAATGAGCTCGACCTCTCACTCCTCTCCTCGTCTTTCCTTCCTCTTTTCTTTCCTTTTCTCCCTTTCTTTCCTTCTGGCCGTTCAGTTCTTCCTTTTGTTGCAGCAGCCACCGATTCTTGTCTTTTCATGAGTTTCCATTCTTGAATAAGTTGGGTGACGTTTCCATTACTTTCTCCAGCGAAATATCACTTATTCCTCTTCTCTAAAGCCGTTTTCTTTATTGTATAAGTCCCTAACAAACTCCCATTTGTTTTAAGATAAATTAACTTATTTGGAGTTGACGGACGCGACCCGCGCAGGCTGGGTGAGTGACCCGCTCAGGTACGGCGCGGAAAATCGCGCAAGAACACGATGAGAAAAGAGGCAGCCCGCTCGGTCTGAGGTGATGCTCGCTCGGGCTGAGGCCCCGGCCGTGGTATTTCTTGTCCGACTCGTGCTCAATTTGCTGGACAAAATCACCGTAACAAATGCCCGCTCGGGCTAGGGAGTTACCCGCGCGGGTAGTGGCTATTCCTTGCCGATTCTCGTCCCGTTTGTCCCGTGATGATCCTCGATGTTGGTACTTCGTCTCATTCACGTCCTTTAGCTCCGAAATGAATTGAATACGCGTAAAAACCTGTAAGAATATAAAAACACGAAAACAAGTAAAACGGATACGGAATCATACGTAAAGCATCGCATCTATATCATAAACATCTCTAAAATCGTGCAAGAAATACGTATGAAAACGAGATAATCAGTGACCAGCCCGACTATGCTCAAACTCCAGCCTGACCGGGCATTGAAGACCACCAGCATCCCGACCGTGCATTGCCTAAAGCCCGCCCGTGCTCCTGGTTCCAAAATGACCAGCCTGACCATGCAACCATACCAGCCCGACCGAGCTCATGAAACCAGCAAAGGACCCGAATGTTTTGCACGACTCGGGCGTGCATGAAGCCCGACAAAGCTAGGATAAGATGAAGTGTCCGACCGAGCTCATTGTTGTGCCTGGTCGGGCATGTTGAACCCGCACGCCGCCGAAGAAGAAAAGCAAATACTTAGCCACTGAAAACAAATGGAAATTTGCGACATAGGAATGGCAAACACTCGGCAAAAGAGGAAAAAGAAGAAAATGAAAGAAAAGAGAAGAGGAAAGGGAAGAGAGGGGAGAAAAGCAAAAGAGGAATTCAGACAGAAATAGACACACGGAGTAGAGAGATGTAACAGAAGAGAGAGAGTAGAGAGAGCAAAACACACACGAGGGTGAAGGACGGAGCTACGAAGCCGGATCACGAAGGAGCTGTTGAAGACATCGGCAATATAATAGGGAGGAATCTCGTTCTTTATCCATGTTGAATATTGTTATCTTTTTGCGTTTCGTATTCTAAATTCATGTCCGAGTAGGTCCATGGCCATAGGTTAAAGAGCTTTGTCGATATGTAACGAAGTCTTGTTCTTAATGCTTGGTGATTCTTAAAGATTCATTCTTGCACGCCACTTGAATGAATGATTTTGGTATTTGATCGTTTTCAGAATGATTGGTTGTTCTTAATGCTTTCGTTCTTGCATGCCACTTGAATGAATGATTGTAGAAGTGTAATGAATCTATGCCAGGGGATTAGACTTTGGAACTTAGCCATGATTTAGGATTTAATCAATTTAGAATCAATGTCAGGTCGGTTGATTGGATCTAGGGATTCAGATAGTGATCTTAATGTATCTAGTGGGTGAAATTACGCAATCGGAAGATTGGTAGTACGCACGTTAGGTAGAGGACAAGTTTATGCTAGTCAGTTCCTATATTAGAGCTTGAATTCCCTGAACTAGTGATAATATCTAAGACCAATGATCATGTTAGAAGTTCATTGCATCATCGTGCATCTCTCGAAACCTATGGTATTTTTTAATAGAATTTAAAACGTTAATTAGTAAGTTTATTTTTATTTGCATTCCAAAGACTCATTGATTTTTACCGTCCTATTCATTAGTTACTAGCTTTAGAGTTGCATCGATTCGTCGTGTTCGACCCTAGTACTATACGATCCGTATTCTTGCGGAAGCGTTAGTCTAGGTATTTTTTTTACTTGAGATTAACCTAATCAGTCAGGAACAAGAACAAACACACACAACCGAAACTTCTAAAGTAAATATCAGATTTTGTAGAGTTTAATACCTCATAAGGTGATTTGTCTTTTAGAACCTTTGTTGGAATTCTATTAATGATGTGATATACGGTCATGACCGCATCGAACCAAACCTTTTAGGAACATCTCAGTCGAACATGATAGTTCTCGAGACTTTCATTAGGTGCATGTTCTTCCTCTCGGCCACTCTGTTTTGTTGACGAGTGTAGGACACGAGGTTTGGCGTGCAATGCCTAGTTCTTCAAGGTACCTGAGAAACTGAAAACTAGTATACTCTCCACCATTGTTGTTCCTTAGACATCTTATTTTAGCATTATATTGAGTTAAAAGATGCTTATGAAACTTTACAAACACATCATAAACACAACTCTTAGACGAGAGAGTATAAAGCCATGTAAACTTTGATTTTTCATCGATGAAGGTTACAAAATATTTCTTTTGATCACGAGAAACACATGGAACTGTCCAAACATCCGAATGGATCAGTTCAAATTTTTTTTATAAATCGAAACAGAGTTTGGAAAAACTTGTTTTACATGTTTTCCTAAGATGCAAGTTTCACATGCTTCATGTTTATCTTTAAGATCATGAAAAATGACACTTAGAACTTTGCTGTGAGGGTGTCCAAGTCTCGCATGCCACATATAAACTTTATTAAAATTTGAGTTTGATAAAAACACAGACTCAGGATCACAATATATAGACTCGAGAATATAAAGACCATTGAGGAGTTTTCCTTTGTCGATTACTTGTTTGCTTTCAATATCCTGCATTCAAAATGAGTTAGAATCGAAACAAACATAGCAATTAAGATCTTTTGCAAGCTTTTGGACGAAGATAAGATTATTAGAAAATTTTGGAACGAAGAGAGCCTTGTATCATGATCAAGAAGCTTAAGTTTTCTTGTTCCTTTAATTGGAACACTCTCCCCATTCGCAATAAAAACAGAGCCATTGTGAGGTTTTATATCTTTAAACAAGTCATGATTTTTTTTAATATGATTTGTAGCTCCAGAATCTATTATAATATGTTTTTGAAAAACAGAGAAAGCAGAGATAACATTACCTCCCTCTTCATTAGCTTTGTTTGTTTGATTTCCTACCATCTCATTTGGAAAAACCCTCGAGGTCTGCCTTGGTGACAAACTCAGGCTTAGAGGCCATATTAGCTTTCCCTTTGTCGTCACGGCTTCTATTCATCAAATGGGGGGTGAAGGATCCAACAACGATCCTTTATATGACCTTTCTTTTTGTAATACTCATAAGAAACTGCTTTTTGAAAGGCTTGATAGCAGCTGCTTGGCCATTGGTGCTTTTGGAGACATTAGTTTCCTCGGTCATTCCTTTAAAGAGACGATTTCCCCTTTCCTCCCTTCTAATCATCATACAAACTTTGTTAAACAAGGAAAACTCGTTTTGGCAAAGTATGTGATGAATAAGTCATTGTATTTCTCGTTGAGGGATAATAAAAGGCAAAAGACCTGATCATGGTTCGCTTTCTGAGCAATATCCACAAGATCCGTAGTACGAGGCCTTAGAATATCGAGTTCAGACCATAATTCCTTAAAATCACCTAAAGTCTGGTTAAAAGGCTCTCCCTCTTGCCTTAGATTATTAAGGGATTTCTTTACTTCATACACATGATTAAGATTAGATTCATTGCAAAAAACTTGTTTCAACTTGTCCCAAAGCTCCTTAAGAGACTCAATGTGCCCATATGTATGAACTATATGAGATTCGAGGGAATTTTGTAAAACAACCAAGGTAGTGAGCTTATTTTGTTCCCATTTTTTTGATCCGGCACTTGAATTGACCGATTTCACATATGATCCTGTCACAAAAACCCCAAAGACCTCGCATGCCAAGATTGGCCTTAGCAATCTTCGTCCAGATGGAATAATTGTTTCCGTTTGACGAGATTGGGATGCTTTTTATTGAGTCCATGACAAGAGATCTGAGAAAATAAAGGGAATCAAATAACAAAGAGAAATTAAAAAAAGTTTGACCGAAAACAACTTTTAAAAGAGATGAAAATTTCAAAAGGAACAAAATCGATCAAAGATTTTATGAGATTCGATCACCGCTCAGATACCATGTAGATTTTGTAAATCAAAGATGAATCAGCGGAAGTAAGATTAGAAAGATTGAGAGCGAGCGAAAGATCGAGAGAATTAAAGAGAATAAAAATAACTATTATCTTATATTTAACATTGGATACAATGGTATATATTTATACTAATATCCTAATAATTAGAAAAGAAAAAAAACAAGAAAAATGCAAGTACAAATGTAAAGCACAAGTTTTGATGTATTATGCATGAGCTGGAGCGGTCAACTAGGTATAGGAGAGTGCGAAGCTCATAAATTTGCTTTGACCGGATGCAGGATGCGTGACACGGGAGGCAGGACGCAGGATGTGGGTCACGAAGAGGAGGACGCGAAGAAGGTAGCGGGACACGTCCTGTCACGAAGAGCGAGACGCGGAGAAGGGAACATGATGTTGTTTTGAGAGCAGAACGTGACCTTTCTTCTTAACAAGAGGGATAGATTTGATGTTCCGACTTTAATGTGATAGATGACGAAGCGTTTGAGGGAAAAGGGGTAGATGAAGGAACTGAGTGGTTTTATTGTGAATACTAATTATTGATGTTTTTTCCTTGTCTCTGGTGATGTGGCATCACTAGAGAAGATGAAAAAACCGATCTTTTTTATATATATGATTAATTTACACAATTTTTTTATATACGAAGTCATCAGAGGATGTGAGAAGGTGACCATTGCTGTATTAGCAAAGAAAAATTAAGAGACAAGAAAGGATTAACAAAAAAAAATTCTTTATTGAATCAAATATGATGTTAGAATTAGTTAAATTCATAAAATAAGATCATACTATAATTTTTGTAAATAATAGAAGAAACCTAAAGGAAAATTTTGTTGTTCATGGTTTATAACAGGTAATACATATTTTGTTATATTAATATATGTGGCACATCCTTTTATAATAAAGTCATGTTACAATGTGATATGATGATCGATATATTTCGTAATACGTAATTAATTTTTTTTGGAAACAAAATTAAATTTATTTTATGTTATATACAAATGTATAAGGTTATGTGAAAGATTACGGACATGATCGGTAGAATCGTTGCGTTTGCAATTGTCGAGTTTTTATCAGCGATTGACGGCGTTTTGTTTCATTCTATATGACTGATGAAATTGTTGCGTTTAGTAACAATTGTGAATTGTTGCGATTTGAAACGAATGATAGAAAACTATTGTAATTGTATTTTGAACAAAATTAACAAAATAGAGATATAATGTTAATAAAAGAATATATTTAAATTTTGTTCATTTTGTATATACTTTTAATTATAATTTTCAAATATTTTAAATCAATTTAAAAAATTTGAAAATAATTTAAATAATTACATATACAAGTACATATATATTTATATTTACTATTAGCATAAACTATAATAGAAGCTCACAATAAATTTATCAAAACACAATCTAATACTAAATAATACAAATCATAATTTAAAAATCAAAATATTTACGTATACATATATATAAATGTATTTTGATATATTTATGATTAATACAAACTATAATAAATTATTGAAATAAATTTGTAAAAATACATCTAAAATCATATATACAACTATAATAAAATTTGAAATACATAAAAAACTTAAAAATATAGCACATAAATAAAATGTCAAATACATGTAAACCATAATAGATATTTTTATGCTTTATAAATCATAAAAAATAATATATATATATATATATATACATGTGATATAGATATTTTTATGCCTGGGTCCTCAACGATGGCGTATTTCTTTCATGGAGGTGGACAAGGACCTTATAGCTACCGATGGTCGCCATGCTCCCGAGATGCTTATATACAAACGGATCACCGAGCTCCATATCCTTAGCCTTTTTCGCTCGTCCACCACCCGCTTTCACAATCTCATTCCAAAGACTTGCCATGTATTTCCTTTGTTGCCTAGCCACCTTTTTCGATAAACAAAACAAAATACAGATATTTGATCTTAACATATATTCTTAATCCAGATTCATCTATAGAAGACTATATACCTGAGCTATTGCAGGAATGGTTTGTGTTCCATTACTTTCAAAATATCCACAACACTCATCAATGGAAAACACGTCTTGTACTGCAGGCATGCGTAGCCATTCGTCAATGCCAATCCTGCGACAAAACTCATTGCTTCCCAAGCAGTATACTCTTCAATTTCTCATCACAATTCACCACAAATTTTGTTGTTTGGATCATGATTATCATACCATGAAATGAAAGCAATCAAGTTCGCCAACTTATTAAGGTTATCTCCTAGTCTTCCTTAATTGCTGCGACAACATCTTTGTTACCATCGAAAATTCAACAACTGAATCATCTAACAAAGAAAGTTTAACTTAGCCTCTCCTGAACTCATAATTCTTGGGAATGAATGTTTCTTCATTTAATCCACAAATAGATCATCTCAACAAAAGAACATACCCTTTGGGTAATTTCATCGAACAGCTTGTGTGCCATGGTAAACTACTAGATTTTGACATCTTGAAGCCTAAGAACATTAATAAGATTTTAAAACTACTAGCTTTTCATAAACCTAAGTTTAAACCACCAAATCCTGACATACATATACAAGGATGTATACTACTCGTGTTAAGCCACTTGAAATCTGCAATCTTTTATAAAACAAAACATCCAAAACGTGTTTACAACTTGTATTCTAAAAAATTTCGACATAATAGCCTTTACTTTACCAATGTATTGAACAAGGTTACTCAAACAAGGCAAAGAATCTAAAGTCCTGTGGCTCGAGAACTCATTTCTTTACAAGTGCTGCAGCTTCATCCAAGCTGTTAGGGTCGACGAGAACACGAAGTCGACGTCGACAGAGATGGCAGAGAAAGCGGGAAAACAGGGAAAAGAGAAACCTAGAAGAAGAGGAACTCACCGGAGAGAGGTCGTCGACGATAAAGACAGAGACGACAGGAGAGATTTTAGTACAGAAGAGCAGAAGTAGAAGTAGAGTTCACTGCATCAATTTTCATTTCCAGAAAGAATTATGAAGGAGAATGTCATACTTTGTAATTTTCATGTCATTTAATGAAAACACCTAAACTCGTAATCGTAACCCATTTATTTTTTACAATTTTAAAATTTATCATTTGTAGTGATTATGAGTACGTTTCCACCAGTAGGTTTTCATCTCACCAACAATCGGGGAAAACACAATCATCGCGTTTGCGGACAATTGCGACTCTACCAATCACCACTACATATTATTTATCTTTAGATAACATAAAAATTGATAAACAGAAGCGATATGATTGATACGAAGAGAACCATCTAAATTCAAAGCAAGATGCATAAAATATGAGTGAAAGACAGGGTTGACATAAGTGTGTAGCACCAATATATCATAATAAATTACGAGTGTGAAGTCCGATGCTTCCTAAGTTTTGAGAGAAGATTGTGAATCCAATATATTTTTATCGACTCTACTAAAATGGAACAATATTCAGCCTTTCTGGAAGAATGTACTACAAGGCCCTTCTGCTAATGGATGACCAGGAAATGAGATGTCGTCCAAAACACACAATGTAAGCATCCATGGATAAAAATCACAACGATCATCTCGAAATCGGCATCATTAAAGACATGAACTATGACCTGATTGGTCGCAAAGGAAGATGCCACCAATAAAAGTCCCTATAAGATATATCAGAACTCGCTTTGCATTATAACCATGCTCAAATGCCAGTATATGCATGCATTGTGATAGGCGATTAATTAAAAAATGATGTTCGGTACGATAAGAGATAGATTTTGATATTCCCAATAATTGTATGGTACTCGTAGGATCTTGAAAAGGTCCCCGAAGATAATGTGAGTCTAGTAAAATGAGGTTACAAAAGTCGTAACTAGTTTCAACAAAGCCATGTTTTTTGCGATGGAGAAGTTCTTGAATATACTTTCTTTGCATGAGGAGGAGGCCTTTAGAAGTATATCTTGACTCAATACTCAGAGAGTAGTGGAGATCATGAAGAACTTCAAAAAAACCGTGCTGCAATCTTGTTGATGAAGTCCGGAACATGTGTGGTAGAGCTTCTCGTGACAATCATATTAACATAAACAACAATAAATAGCATAGAACCCCGCCCACCCTCTTCCATGGAAGAATAAATAATGTCTCATCAGCAAGAGAATTTGCCAAAGGTATGAGACACAAAAAATTGTCATAGTTGAGAATATCATACTCGTGATTTCTGCTTGAGACCCTTATGTTGTTTTTTCGAATCTACAAACCATATGAGGTTTGTCTTTGTCCTGAAATTCCGATGGTTATGACATCAATACTTCTTCCATGAGATTCTTTATATGATAATGTCTATATTATTTACTTTTCATTTTTCCTCGTTACTTGCATTAATTAGAACATGAAATTCTATTATAGTTTGAACTAATTGATAAAAGAACGTCTGAAGGGTGTGACTGGTGAAGTCGTACTCGCTCGCAAACGCAACGATTGCGTTTACCAGTGACTACGGATGTGATCAAAACTGACTGGTGGAGTCGTAATCACTCAAAATCACTGCGAATCGCAAGATTTAAAAACCTGGAAAATAGTTATGACATGATTGCAATCGGATACATTTGGATTAAAAAGACGAAAGTACCCTTCGAATTTTATAAAAATTATAGAACAACCATTAATAGTATATATATATATATATAAACATTTGTATATGTAAATTTTTTAATAATTTTTTAATTGATTTAAAATATTTGAAAAATTCTAATTAAAAATATACATTAAAGAAAATTTAATTAAATTCTTTTTATTAACAATTGATGTCTATTTTGGTAATTTTGTTTTAAACGCAATAGCAACAGTTCTCTACCAAATCGCAATCGCTATCAAACGAAATGATTCCATAATTTAGATAAAATGAAATAAAGCGCCGCCAATTTTCGCCAATCACAAACACAACATTTCCACCAGTCTGACCCTAAGAAGTTTTCTCCATCTAAATTCCGTGTATGTGAATAAAAGAGTAACAAGAACATAGCTTTTATGTTCAAATGTTCATATCTTCTATCATTATTAGAAAAAGCTATAATTTGAGATATTTCTTATGCTAAAAAGTTTGTGTTTAAAAAGTGCATTGTTTTCTATTACAATTGCAAGTAGAGGTTAGGTTTTGTTTTGTTGTCTCCCGAATTAAATTTAGAATCCTTTTATTCCACTTTCTATAAAAATATATTAAAATAAACTATAAAATGAAAAAGACAAACATCTATCTTATTTCTTATTCACTTTTCCTCGTTACTTGAATCAATTGGTCTACGAAATTCTATTCTAGTTTGAACTATTTGATAAAGGAACGTGTAAGAACTTTTCTGTGTTAAAATTCGTGTTTATAATTGAAAGAGTAATATAAACGTAGTTTTTCATGTTCAAAGGTTACTACTCCCGTCATTATTAGAAAAAATTAAATTTAAAAATTATTTTTTTTTCAAACATATATTTGAATGTTTTTATGCTAAAAAGTTTGTGTTCAGATATTGGAGGATGTTCTATTGCAATTGGTGCAGGTAGAGGGTTTTTTTTTGTTATATCTTTAATTAAATTTGGAATCTTTTGTTTCCTTTTCAATAAAAAAATTTATATACACTAAAAATCTCAAAAAGTAAATCACTCGAAATTTACGAACCAAAATTCAATTAAAATTAAATGTAATATTTTCGGTAAATTAAGATGGTATATTCTAAATTTTCCATTTATATTCTTGAACACAAAACTTTGGATTACGGATTTTATAATTATATTATGGATTTTATAACATAATAATAATAATGATAATAATACAATTTAGGATAATTATAATTATTTGCATATTATGATAATAATAACATAATGATAATTATATTATTTTCATTATTATTAGAAAATCGTATAATTAATTTTGAGTACAAACGCAACGACAAGGGAGGGGAATGAGAGTAGGAGGGCATGACCAGTAACAACCTTTGTTCTCACACCAATCCTTAGCCTCTATGTAAATTCCATTACCTATTGATGGTGCTTTTCCCTCCAATGTTCTTGCCTCAACCATTTGAATATTCGATGATGTCATGACTACAATATAGTTATCAATCGGTCACAAAAGCTTTGAATGATACAATTTCGTTGCGAATATATTATATATAATTTATCTGTTATAGATTCTATCGACTTTTTATTAGTTCGAATAATTTATTGACATCCTGTAGTTTATATAAAAATCTCATGTTCTATGTAAACATTTTATATATGCATGTCCACCATGGCCTCCTTAAAGTTGTATAAATATTAGAAAAGATATGAACTTACGACAAGTGAAAGCAAAGAGGGCGAATAGAGCAATCTTGATGGAGACTTTTTCCATGCTTATGGGAAGTATTGTGAGAAAGGGAATGCTAAAATATTAAATGTTGAATTTAAATCCATGTGGGATCTCTTTAAATAGTGATTTTATTTCCTTAATCTAACCCTTTCACCATCTTAATATAGCTAATTAAGAACCGAACTCTATCTTATCATGCTACCTTTGATTTTCTTTCCTATTTATACGTTTGTTCTTTAACGAATCTCTACCTTATTCTATATCCCTATGCTAAACAACCTGCTTAAACAAAATACGGTCATTTAAAATATGGATTTGTATTAAATATGTCATGTATTTTCTATTTTAGGGACTACAAATCTAGTCTAATGGTAGGAATCATATCATGCATCTAATTGCCCTAAGTTCGAGTTTATTACATAGATATTAAGAAATAAGGTTGCGTACATGTTTTAATACGAACCTAGGGCAGTCGATCAACTTCTGAAACCCGCCTGATAAGATGCGAAAATACGAACTTTAATATATGATAAAATATTTATTTATTTTAATTATTGAAAAAATGGAAATTAGTTTATAATATACATCTTAATATCTATGTAATATGATAAATCATGTCATGCATCTAATTGCCCTAAATTTGATTATATTCGTTTATTTATATATTTTAATTATTTATGGATTATGCTCTTTATAGAACTTTAATATATGATAAATTATTTATTTATTTTAATTATTGAAAAAATGGAAATTAATTTAGAGATATATTGAATCTAATTGTATAGAAAATAGACAATTAGAGGCGGTAAATGACATGATGAACATTAATTTTTTCAATAATATATCTAATTTTAAATACTTATAACTATAGTTTTTTAATTTTTTTTCAAGATAATTAATTTTAAATAATATATATAACAAAAACAAATATTTTTTAATAATTATTTTTTCAAAGTTTAATATTTTTATTTTATCATAGTGTGTGGATAAATTTATATTTTGTAAAGATAGAGTTGGAAAATATATGAAAATTAAAAATAAATTATGATATTATCTTTGTTTATTTATATATTTTAAATTTTCATGGCTAATTTTCTTTGTAGAATTTTAATATATAAGAAATTATTTATTTATTTTATTTGAAGAGAAAATGGATTATCATGAAGAGATAGATTAAATTTAATTTATATTCAAAATATATATTAATTAGAAAAGGTAAATGATATAATTTGTTTAAATTTTTTTCAATCCAAAATTTAATTTTAATACTATATCTAATTTTAAATACTTGTAATTGTAGTTTTTAACATTTTAATTCATTAAAATAAGTTAAAATCAAAATTTGTTTTTCAAAATACCTAAATAATATATATAACTAAAATCAATATTTTTTTAATAATTTATTTGTCAAATTTTAATAGTTTACTGAATTTTATTTCAAGTAAATTAACAGATAGATTGAATCTAAATTATATGAACATATATATTAATTAGAAAAGAAAAATCATATGATGGGTATTAATTGTTTTCCAATCCAAAATTTGTTTTCAATAATATGTCTAATTTTGAATACTTGCAATTGTAGTTTTTTTTAAAAATTTAAAATTTATTAAAATAAGTTAAAATCAAAATTTGTTTTTTAGAATAACTAAATAATATATATAACTAATATCAATATTTTTTTAAAAATTTATTTGTCAAAATTTAATAGTTTACTGAATTTTATTTTAAATAAGATATAAATATTTTTTGTTTTTAATTATTTATTAATTTATTAATTTTCTATTTATTTAAGTATATAATTACTAAAATATATCTAAATTAAATCTAGTATTTTATGTTTCTTAATATATTAATATTACTAATATGTAATTTTTCTAAAATAATTTATGAATTTTAATTAATGTAGGAATAAAAAATAAAAAAAGCTTAATTTAATGAAGTGGAAACTTGAGAATAAATAATAAATAATGAGAAGCCAAAAATTATCTAACTTTTATATATAGACTAGAAAAAGAATCTGCGCTATGCGTTTGATGTTAAAAATTTATAAATATATACTAAAAATGATTCTATTAAAATAATATTAAAAATTTTGGTTCATGGCATTACACGTATATTATCTTATTGAATAATAGGTAATAAATGCTAATAAAAATATCAGAATGTTATAACATAAAATTGATCTAGTTTAATAATAAAATTAAGTGGAAAAATATAATTTTAAATAATCTTTTTATAACACATGATAGTGAAAACATATGAAGCTAATCGAATATCAATGGGATGAAAATATTTTGCATTGAACTATGAATGTGAATATTTTTGTCTAAAATATAATTGATTGTTATAATATTATTTTTAATCTTAAAATCATATGAAAAACAAAATAATTGAATCAACTAACTCATAGTTAGAGTGAAAAAAATTTAAAATATGTAACATATATAATAAATTATAATATGGTGATACATAGTATTTGGTGAATTAACTTTGCAATCTTTATTTTTTCTTCCATTTTTTTTTTCAAATTTTCTCTGCATTTTCTTTTATTATTCATGTTTATTTAACATTATAAAATATAATAAAAACGAAATCAAACTCCATAATGTTTTTTGTATGAGTAATAATGACAAAGAAATTTCAAGGAATTTATCGTATCATCCACATGAACAAATGAATCGTTTCCTCTTTAATGCGATTCAAAGTTAAACAAATATTAACCTAAACTACCCGCAAGTGCACGACACGTGTGTAGTACTCTAGGTGTCGATCCCAAAGGGACTACGCAACACAATCTAAACTCAAACTACGAATCAAACTTGCAAGCGAGCGAATATTGGTTTTAAGATTGAAATACTAAAAACAAATAAACTACGAGTTCTTAACAATGAGACAAACGTTCTAGGAATCCGGTTTCACCACAAGACTACCGAAACCATCAATCAACCTATCTAATAATGCAATCCCAATTAAGTTATCTAAGACATACGATTCTAATATGATATATACCTTCTCTCAACGCATAGACATGTGATCTAGTCAAGTTATCCCCTACTTTCGTGGCTGACACCTTAAGCTAAACCCATAAGTTCTATGATTTATCCGTTTTACCTTAACCCTCTCCATTAAACGAGACTTCAGACAAATGCTAAACATAGAACAATTGAGGATACTTGTTTCTTTTCCGAGTTTCTTTCTTTCTTTATTCTCTTTTTTTCTTCTTCTTTTCTTTTGTTTTTTTCTTTCTTCTTCTTTTTATGTCCCTTTTTTATATGCAGACACACTAGGCTTCTAGGACGTCGGTTTTCAAGGGATCCAGCCTCTACTTAGACCCTGACTACTGATGATGGTATACTTATACATCTCGTTCAAGAGTGCAGCAGAGTAGGCGGCGTTTGTGCCATGCCCTTAGGACGTAGAAAGATGATCGCCAACCCAGCACTTAGACCCGAACCATCGAAAAAGTGTCAAGGTCGATGCACTCATATCGATTTTAGATTATGCTTTTAGGCATTATTTCTATCGACAACAGAGTGTTAGTGTGTGCTTTTTATTCTGCAAAACAAGCTCGATTTCATACGATATAATAATCTTCATTAAAAGAAGTAAAACATCTTCTATACAAAGTATGACCATCTGGATAGAGAGAATAAACGATAAACTAGCCTACCAACCTCGTCTAAACCTCCTACAAGCAACACTAGGATTCCCAAAGAATTACGACCTATTGTTTTTCAGTCGACCGATAAGCTCTAACGCTTAGGAAAAACTTAGCTCAAACATGCAAAATCTCACGAAAAAGGCCAACTTCTTAAGTATCCTAGGATCAGGGTTCATCTCAAAACGTGGCACCGGACAAGTGCTTGGGACGACTCCGACTCATGAAACCAAAAACAAACTAAAAACTACGAAATCAAAGAGAAAATAAAAGAAAATGAAACGAAGTCACCTGACAAATGTGAGCTGCTCCCCCAGACTTGAAATGAACGGGTTCCTCAACATGAAGCTCCGATGGAGGGTAAGAGAAGTGAAGTCATGTTTGTGGTGGTATATTTTTGTGTTTTTTATTTGTTGTTTTAATTAACAGAGTCTTAAACTAAACAACTAAGAAAAATAGAAAACAAACAGCTGGGTTGCCTCCCAGAAAGCGCTTATTTAACGTCTTTAAGCTTTGATGTCTCCATTCTTTATGCGTGCACGACGGGTGGATTGGAAAGAGAAATGGAGTTTCCACTTTCGATTGGTTGAGCGACTTGTTAGAGCTTTAGTCGTTGTCCATTAGCTTTGAATGTCCCACTTGTCTCGCTCCGAAGTTCTACTGCTCCATGCGGGAATACCTCTCGTACCTGAAAAGGACCAGACCAACAGGATCGTAGTTTGCCAGGAAAAAGATTAAGACGAGAACTAAATAGTAGAACCAAGTCATCTGGCTGAAAGTAATGAGGTAGGATCTTAGCACGCTCCTTGTAGATCTTAGTGTTCTCATATGCACCAAGACGAAGCTCGTCGAGCTCGTTCACCTACAAAAGTTGTTTCTCACCTGCATTCTTAAGATCAAAGTTAAGGAGTTTTGTCGCCCAATAGGCGAGGTGCTCTAGCTCGAAAGGTAGGTGGCAAGACTTCCCATAAACAAGCTGAAAAGGAGTCATGCCAATGGGAGTTTTAAACACAGTCCTATAGGCCCATAATGCATCATCTAATTTCATCGACCAATCTCTACGGGACCTGGACACGGTTTTCTCTAGTATACTCTTAATCTCCCTATTCAAAACCTCTACTTGTCTGCTAGTTTATGGGTGGTACATGTCGATACCCTATGTTTCATGCCATACTGCTTAAGGAGAGACTCGAGTTGTCTTGCAATTAAGTGTGAACCTCCGTCACGAATGACTAATCTAGGAACTCCAAAATGAGGGAATATGATATTCTTAAAGAGTTTCATCACTACCCTAGAGTCATTAGTTGGCGTTGCTATGGCTTCTACCCACTTAGACTTATAATCTAAACCAACCAAAATATATTGGTTGCCACACGAAGAGGGAAAAGGTCCCATGAAATCTCCACCCCAAACATCAAATATCTACCTCAAGGATGTAGTTTCGTGGAATCTCGTTCCTCTTACCTATATTTCCGGTTCTTTGACATCTATCACAAGAGAAAATGTACCTATGGGCATCCTTGAAGAGGTTCTGCCAATAAAAATCCGCTTGTAGCACCTTTGAAGCGGTTTTGGACTTGCTGAAGTGTCCATAATCCGATCCATGACAATGGAAAAGGATGCTCTCTACCTCTTCCTCGGGGATGCATCTCCTAAAGACCCCATCCGCACACCTCTTGTAGAGAACTGGATCATCCCAATGGTAATGTTTGACGCCCGCATAGAATTTCTTGCGCTGATGAAAAGAAAGGTCGGGGCGTAGTCTACCGCTTACAAGAAATTAACAAAATCAGCATAGCAAGAAGCGGGGTTACCTGAAGTAAGTGCGCATATGATGTCGTCTCTCAAGGAATCGTTGATAGGTCTCTCATCATCCACAATGATGCGAGAGAGGTGATTTGAAACGACGTTGTTGAACCCCTTCGTATCTCTTATTTCGAGATCAAACTCTTGTAAGAGAAGGATCCATCAGATGAGGCGTGGTTTCATGTCCTTCTTCCCTAGAAGATATTTAAGTGTTGCATGATCAGTATAGATGATTACCTTTGACCCTACGAGATATGATTTGAACTTTTGAAAGGCGAAGATGAAGGCAAGGAGCTCCTTCTCGATTGTGGCATAGTTGATTTGAGCGTCGTCTAGTGTCTTGCTATCATAGGAGATGCCATGAGAGACCTTGTCACTTCTCTGTCCAAAAACAGCCCCAACGGCGTAGTCACTAGCATCACACATAATCTTGAATGGTAGGCTCCAATCGGGTGGTTGAATGATAGGCGTCGAAACCAATGCTGACTTGATGTGTTGAAGGCGTTGTGGCACTCTTGAGAGAAGTCGAATGTAGCATCTTTGGCCATCAAAAGTTTTGTAATCTTTGAGAATTCCTTGATGAACCTCTAATAAAAACCTGCATGCCCTAGGAAACTACGAATTTCTTTAACTGAAACTGGTGGAGGAAGTTTTTCGATTACCTCAATTTTGGCTTTGTCGACTTCTATGCCCCTCGAGGAGATCATGTGTCCAAGTACAACACCTTCCTTCACCATAAAGTGACACTTTTACCAATTAAAAACGAGATTCGCTTCCTCACATCGCTACAACACTCTAGAAAGGTTAACGATGCAATCATCGAATGTAGAGCCACAAACAGAAAAATCATCCATAAATACTTCCATAATATGCTCAATTAAATCGGAAAATATTACCACCATGCAACACTGGAAAGTAGCCAGAGCGTTGCAAAGGCCAAAAGGCATACGACGGTAAGCGAATGTCCCATAAGCTAAATCCATAAGTTCTGTGATTCATCCGTTTTACCCTAAGTCGCTGTTATCCTACTTTCGTGGCCTAACCTCGGTTGTTCTAAACCTGATATTCTAGGACTAGAATTCTCCTTTCGATCCTTCTCATAATCCCTAACACATGTATCTACTTGGCCTTCGTAAATACATGTCATTCAAGCACTCAGACAAAGAATAGATAAATAAAAACGGGAAATTGCATTCAAAGATAAATCAAAAGCGGTTTCGGGATAGCCAAGGGCTAATCCCTTCTGATATGATCCCGGAGGACGCTGAAGACGTGACCAACAACAGTGAGGAGGACGCGACCCGCAGAGAGGAAGAAAAGGGAATCTCCGCGACCCGAGACGCCGCGACCCGAGACCCCGCGACCCGAGACGCCATCCCTGACCAATCCCGCGGCCCGAGACACGACCACCTCAAACGCGACCCGAGACGCCATTAGGTCAAAATATGACGGTCCTGTGACCCGAGCCCGAGCTCTAGAAGAAGATGCCTTGATCATACCAGCTGGTCCCATGACCCGAGCCAAGGCCGCGAAGATCAAGGAAGCTATTATCGGGATCCTCACGATCGTCCACGCTCACGAAGAGTATGCTAGTTCACGCGATGTCACAAGTCTAAAGAACGTCATCCAAGCCGAAGCTCGACCCGCAAAGGTCATTGATTAGGTAAAGTGACCCGCGTGTACTCTTTTCCACTCGTCGGTTTTGTCCCACCGGGTTTTCCAACGACGGGTTTTTAACGAGGCCGCGAGTCACTTATTTCCCCGCGACCTAATTAATGACCCGACACGAGACATGAGAAGGACACATTCCAAGGTGCACGGCCAACAAGGAGTTTATCTTCTTGTTTGAAGATACCAAGGCATTAATGAAGGCCTTTGCATGAAGAGTAGCATTTAATGAACTTTGTGTTTGAATTTTCTTGTTTTCATCTACATATGGCCGTCCACTTTGTAAGAAACAAGAATCCAACTTTGAAAATTAAGCTTTTGAATTGATCTTTGATCTTTCTTGAATTCCTTTGTGAGTTCTTTGGTTGTTGGTGTGTAATATCCTGCTTCCTACTCATTGGTGCGTCATATCCAACGATCCGTTCGTTCTTCCTTGGTGCGTCATATCCATCGAAGATGAAATCGGTAAATAGAGAGCCTTCCGCAACTCTCGTGCGACCATTCGCTCCACACACCCTTATGCAATTCGTTGCAGCAAGGCATATCCATCACTAACCAAGTCTAGAGTGTCGATTGAGTCGGGATCGCGTCACCTTCTCCTAGAACAAAACGACTACTCGCTCATGCGTTCGAAAGAAAATATAATCGAAATAGATATTTTAAGGAACATAGAAAAATAAACAAAACCGAATTCCCTGGTCGATCTTCAACGCCCTTGATTGTCTCCTGCAAGTCTCTCACGAATAGCTCCCCTCTCTCTAACTCTTCCTGAAACTCTTTTCCGCAACTCTGTCTCCCTCCCGGCTGTGTTTTTCCTCTCCAAAATTAAGTGAACGAACCCTAGCTCTCCTCTTTGTCTTTCCTCTTTTCTTTCTTTCCTTTTCTGATCTTTTTCCTCTTTCACCGTTCACTTTCGTTCCTCTTTATTGCAGCTTGCTGTTTTTGTGAGTTTTCCATTCTTCTTGCATTGATTTCTATTCTTGGGTAAGTGGACACGTTTCCATTCTATTTTCCAACCATATAACTCTCATTTCTCTTCTCTAACAAAGTTTACTTTTAGTGTAGGCAACTAACCACTTTCTTTTCCTCTTTTGCGAGTTTTCTTTTCTTTTTTCTGCAGATGACGGACGTGACCCACGCGGGCTGGAGTGTGTGCCCCGCACGGGCTCCCTTGCTGGTGTTGGATCCGCTCGGGCTGATGCACAGCCCGAGCTGTGCTGTTTCAGCTGGAACAAGTGCTGCGGGCTGAGGTGTGCCCTGCACGGGCTAAGGACTGCCTTGAAGACCCATGTGTGCTGAGGCGTGCCCGAAGTGTGCTGAGTTTGCTGTAGGTTGTAGCCCATGCTGGCCAGGTGAATGCCCTGCGTGGACTGTGTTAATCCTTGCCGATACTCGTCCCTTTTGCTCCCGCTATGATCCTCGATGTTAGTACTTTGTTCCGTGTACGTCCTTTAGCTTCAAAATGAACCGAATACACATTAAACCTGTAAGAACACGAAAACACAAAAACGAGTAAAACAAATACAAAATCATACGTAAACATCACATCTATATCGTAAACATCTCGAAATTCGTGCAAGAAATACATATGAAAATGAAAACGATCACTCTTCTATCTTCATCTTCCTCTTCCATCCTCTCCTATCATTTCACCGAAAGCATACCTCATTAGCATAGTTAAGTAGTTCACATTTATAATTCACTCGTCTTCCACTTTTCTTTATGTTCACAACTTCTAAACTCCTATGAGATGTTATAGACTTGATGTTGTTCATTTCTTTCCACTCCAATATCTTTTTAACAATTTGACAAATAAATTTACTAGATAAAACCATAATTCTTAGTATCATATACAAAAACCTTGAATCAAGAATAATTTTATACCGAATAATCTTCACTATTCTACTTTCAAGCATGGTGATTCTATGTTCAACCAAACTTTTGTCTCTACTTCTTCAAAGAGCTAAACATACTTAGAAGTTGTGAGCTAAACATACTTAGAAATAATGAATGAAAAGTAAGGGTTATCCAACTTTTTATATATAGATTTTATTTTAAATAAACATATAAACATTTTTTCTTTTTAATTATTTATTAATTTTCTATTTATTTACATATATAATTACTAAATATTCTCTAAATTAAATCTAAATATTTCATGTTGTATTAATATGACTAATATTTAATTCTTTTAAAGTAATTTATGAATTGTAATTAATGTAGGAATAAAAAAATTTTTTAAAAAAAGACTTAACTTGATGATATAGAAGCTTGAGAAGAGAGAATGAATGTGAAGGTTCCATTTATCCAAGTTTTAATATATAGATTTCTCTTTTTGTTTTATCATGAGTACAATTATGTACTGTAGGTTAAGAAAAATTAATATTATTTTTCTAAATTTTTTTATATAATTTTAAATATATTTATATCGTTTCTTCTTACTGAAAATATGAATCCCAATGCCAACAAATTTAGATCGTTGGCTTTAAACACTTAGTTATGGTCGTAAAAGTGGAGTCCATATGAAAAGTGGGTTGGCTTGAGCCGGCTTAAATTATCAGAGTCCATGTTGAATAAACTGGATTAGGGTTTGCCATTTCAAGTCCCCAATTTGGGTATGGCAATTTTGATTTTTTTATTAAATAAATAGTCACCAAACAATGACCAAATTATAATTATTTTATTGCATTTAATTCGTAAAATTATTTGGGGTTGACATAAAATTCGAACTCTAATTGATTCGTTTATTGTTAGATGATTTCATCCATATATTTTTGCAAAGTAATACAATCTACTATAAAATTTTGATATTTAATCATAATATATTCACGGAGCTATGACCAATACAACAAATTAGTTTAGATTAAGGTAGTATTGGAAGGTTAGGCATCAAGACTATATACATGTTTTACGATGATAGTCAACCCGTAATTCACATCTAAATTATTTTGTATTACACTAGTAAATCAAACATATTGAGATGGACTGATACTTAACTAAATGGAAGATTCAATAAGGATTCATTGCCACAAACGTATACCAAAAGTTGAGACTAACTGGCTGACATGTTCACCAGGACTACAAGTTACTGATATACTCAGATTTTCAAAAAATTAGGCTTTTGGTTCTTCACCAAACATATAATGAAATAAAGGCCAAACCATCTCTACATCAAACACATGACTTTTTAATTTACTTTTATTTCTTCACTAAGGTTCATCCCACATGGTTTATTTGGTAAGATTTCAAAGATGCATTATCTCATGGCATTAAGATCCTTTCCAACTTGAGAGAGAATGTTAAACTCTCTCCCTTGACAGGAGTATTCATAAATCTCTCTCCCCATCAAGAAAGATCAAGAAAACGGTACACTCTATCGCCTTTGGTCCTGTACTACCTAGAAGAAAAAAAAACATTATTTCCTTTTCTAGAATATGCAAAGGGAAAATTTTGAATATGTATTGTTTACTTCTTTTATATTTTTTTATTCCCATCTTTCCTTTTGTACTAGTTCTATGACTACCTATATGTATGGCCGAATTTGGCGAACCTTAGTTAACAATCTACACGCTTAATATAAATAAGTCTTACTTTATTCTTGCACAAATTTTTATTTATTCATTCATACTTTACAAGGATTCTATGTTTTTTTTATATTAACATGATATATGATCATCTCGTTTTCATACGTATTTTTTGCACGATTTAAGAGACGTTTTCGATATATATGTGTTGCTTTACGTATGATTCCGTATCCGTTTTACTTGTTTTCGTGTTTTTCATGCTCTTACAGGTTTTTACGCGTATTTGGATCATTTCGGAGTTAAAGGGACATGCACGGAGCTAAGGAGCAACTTCGGGGATCATCACGGGACAAACGGGACGAGATTTAGCATGGAGAGCCTCCACCCGGTCGGGCACAACTCATGCACGATCGGGCAAAAGCTACGACAAATTTTATGCGCAAGTCACGCACGATTCGGGCAATGAAATGCCCGGCCAGCTGCCTTGTACCCGAGCGGGTGCTTACCATGCCCGATCGGGCACCCCTTGTAGGCCACGACCTGCACGACTTACCCTTGCCGCACCCGAGTGGGCACACCCAGTGCCCGAGCGGGTCGCGACCCGAGAAATCAGCAAAGTTAAGTTAAATTAACTTAAAATAAAAGGGAACTCGTAGGGGAGATTAAGGCAACTTACAGACCGACTTAGGAGGCATAAAAGGAGGCAGAGGACGACATTAGAAGACACCTTTCATTCAGTTCGTGATTGGAGAAGAATTCTTGCAAGGAGGCAAGCAAGGAGCATTGGAGATCAACACGACACTTCGGTTTCGCTTGGTTTTCATGTTCCTTATGCTTTCTACTTTGTTTATGTTTGTTTACAGACGCATGAGCTTCTAGTTTGTTTGTTCTAGGAGAAGGGATTAGCCCTTGGCTATCCAGGAACAACTTTTGATCTATTTTGAATGCATCTTCCTGTTTTAGTTTATCTATTATCTATCTGAGTGCTTGAATTTACTTGTGTTTGCGATGGCCACGTAGATGCATGTGTTAGGGGTTAGGAGAAGGACCGAAAGGAGAATTCTAGTCCTAGAAGATCAGGTTTAGAACAACCGAGGTTAGGCCACGAAAGTAGGGTAGCAACGGTTGATGGTGAAACGGATGAATCATAGAGCCTATGGGTTTAGTTCAAGGTGTCAGCCACGAAAGTAGGGGGCAACTTG
>CM071866.1:16899406-16926928 GCA_036759665.1 Gynandropsis gynandra
ATTGCATGATAGATAGATTGATCGTTGGTTTCGGTAGTCTTGTGGTGAAACTGGATTCCTAGGACGTTTGTCTTATCGTTAGAACCCAAGTCGTTTATTCACTTTCAGTATTTCATTCTTCATCCATATTCGTTCGTTAGCAAAGTTTGATTCCTAGTTCGAGTTTAGATAGTGTTGCGTAGTCTGTGTGGGATCGACACCGAAAATACTACACACGTGCCGTGCACTTGCGGGTAGTTTAGGTTATTTTATTTAACTCTGTTACGCATCAATATATTTGTTATTATGGATATAAACATGAAGAGAATACTCACTTAAGCAGCTAGTAAAACCATTGTTTTGAAAGTACCTCTCTATGTGAATATTTCATCTCTTTGGTGCCTACTTTGAACCATACAATTCCTTCTTCAACTCCAAAATATTTTATTCATGTCCTTTGAAAATATATCCTAGTGTTTGCTTAATGTAGACTTCTTCCTCAAGATAACGATTTTTGAAAGAAAGCATACATCAAGTCGATATATTAACCACTTCATTTTGAGTACCTAAACCATTAAGCAAGCAAATAGTCTCTCTTGGGGCAACTAAAGAAAAATTTGATGTATGTAATCTAGGCAAGACCTAAATTTTATCGAGTTTTAAATTTATAATCAATATTAGATATTTTGCAAATATGAGGACCGTGTAGTACCAAGGTCGAACACAAAGACTAACTATACTCAATCTAATTCTCTATGAAAACTAGGGTTATGAAAATGTAATAGATGTGTCTGTAAAAATAGATAAATTTATCTAAACTACTATCTACATATGAATTGAGACAGTGCTGTTTCACTCAAATACTATTCTTACATATGAAAACTATCTAAGGAATTCAAAGTTATCGTTCCTATTCGTTCGGGGATTTCATAATCTTAAGTGGACCAACCTGCTCTCGTAGTGCAATTCCGGATATACTACTCTCGTAGTGCAAACCCTATATGAGCATACAAACTATCGATGTTTCCGCCTAATGACCTCTACATCAAACGTAATTAATGAATCTACCTACTCTCTTAGTGCAGACTCCTATCCAACATCTAGACCACTACACAATGACCTATATATTGAATGCATTATCACACAACGCTCTTGCTCCTAGATAGATTAATCGATTGTTAAATGATTTCTCATGCCTATCTATTGTATTAGATCTAGTCTAATTCTATGTCCTCATTTGAACCAAACCAAATGAAATTCAATGTACGAGATCCTTCGTAATTTGAAAGAATAAAACATGCAATAGATCGTTAAATTAAGAAAACAATATTCTGATTTAAGATCTTAAAATTCGCATACATAGTACTCTGATACATAGCGGGATCAAACCTATAGATCTAAATCATCGTACTAAATAAAAAATGAGAAAGGAAAAGAGTTAGGAATGCTCAATCGATCTATCTCGATCTGTCGCAACCGTGATCTTGCCTTCACTCCGCTTATACTCGTCGTCTAGCTCTTGATGTAATTCGAATTGATTTTTCACTCCTTGGGTACGATCCTAAAGTGTTTATCGCTTTTGGTAGCTCTAGAGTATCTTTCATTGTTTAAATCCGTCCTCCCTCTCCATTTTCTAAAAAAACTATCCTCTTTTAATAGAAACATCCCTCCATTTTAAGTAACTAAAATTTTGAATTTTTAAATGAATATTATGCGCTTCTATCGTGGAAAATGAACAGTTTTGACTAACTCAAATGGGTTGCTCTGTTGAGCAAAGAAGTGCTCGTGCCGAGCAAATCCGTAAGACCAAAGACACCTCTTGATGGATGAATGCTTTGTCGAGTAACCATCTGCTCGGGTCGGGTGAATCCACTGGAACAAAAAGATATCTCCTAATGCATGGAAGCTCAGTTGAGTAGCTAACCGCTTGGGTCAAGTGAATCCACCGGATGGATTTTCTAAGTATGTTCCTTAGTCTTTACTTGCGAGATCGCAAAATGACCAAAAAGGGGTTAAAAATGAACTTAAAATATGCAAAAAATAAAGAAATATATGGTAAATAATAGAGTGAAATAAATGTGATCAAACTCTCCCAGACTTGGTTTTTGCTCATCCTCGAGCAAACATTGTCTATGAATAGCTCTAGAAGGGAGTCAAAAGTAAAGTGAAACCCAAAAGGAGTTGAGGAATATCTGTACTCACTTAGACTATGTTAACCCTGAATGAAATCGAACTAGTTTCCTATAGAGTCTTCTAACCTAGAAAGATCTTAAATCATGGGATTTACACCAAAATTAGACATGGCTATAGAAAGAACTAGAGATCCTACCAAGCACATTGCTAGAATCTATTTATCAATGTCCTATTGTGTATTTCAGTCTAATTGGTTTAGGTAAGGTTCGATGGCAGTTAGAAGACATTTTTATTCACAGATTTTCTTCTTTTTGAGACTTGACCTTCCCTATTTATGTGGGAATTTGGATGTTTTCGACCTTTTTCAACTCTTTTCTTTTTCTTTCCGTATATATCAAGTTTTGTTCATTTTAGAAAGATTGATAGAACGGATAACAAGGGCTAACACTCACACGTGATGATTGTCGCCACCCTTGGTGTGATGTTTGGCTCTTGTTCGAATGAAAATTATACATGATAACTCGAACAAGATAAAAGGGGATAATACTCCAAAGAATGGGGAAAAAATAATTAAGAAATGTATCTACTTGTAATTAAGACTCTAACACAATCTTAAGATGAATAAATGTTGATCTATCCCAAAGGATATTAAAATCAACCTAATCTAGAAACCTCTAAGTGAACCATGTTCGACAATCCGTTCATAAATACTTAGTCGCACAAAGTTCGATATACGTATCTAATTGAGCAAGATCAATTCCCTAATTTCATAACATCATTCGACTACCTCGTAGGTAAGATGTAAGCTGTAAAGAAAAGAATTTTTTTAAATGCATCTATACTAACCAATGATGCAGCCTAAATAGTCCTAAATGACGGCTATGATGTCAATCTATGCCTAACTCCCCCACACATAGACTCGACATCGTCTTCGGTGTTGAACTAACATGTGAGAGACGACCAAAATTTATAAGGAAATGGAAAGATTGGAACAGATAACCTCATTACCATTGAGAATAGTGATATGCTCTTGCATGTGTTTGTGCTAGGCGTGTTTTTTGGTGTTCCATCCCATATCACATCTTTATTTTCGTGGTCTTTTGATGTTGTACTCACTCATATGAGAAACTGAATTACAAATGAAAAATCTAGAGTACCATACATTGAGATAGACATAAAATAGCTTATTGGAAAATGAAAAATAAAATATAAAATTGAAGGGTAAAGATATGGAGAGACATCAGAATTGGGAATGCCAGTGCTTCATGAGTGACGAATGTCTCGTTTCGGTGAAGTGTCTCGGGGTAAAAGTTTGTACTTGCTCCGATGTGCAGATTTTTGGTAACTCGCTCGACCAAAGTAACATGGTCGAGCTGATATGCATCATCTCAGTATTACCCAAGCACTCGTAACCAGCCTATTTTTTCCTACTGAAACTAAAACGTAAATTAACATGAGTAATTCATAAAACTTTTAAGGAAAAGAGGAGAACGTGAGTTTGGGTTTAAAAGTATTTTATTCGATGTCCACACACGCACGAGTACGTTATTACTTTGGATCCTTTGTTTAGGTAAGAGGAACCATTTACCTTTGTCGTCACTCGACCGAGCATTTCTTGGGACGAGCATTTTCTCTATTTTCTTTTTCAATTGTCTCAAACATTGTTGTCCTCAGTTTCTACAAAAGATTATGCAAATACGACTCTATAGAATAACATGCTCCAAAAATAAAAAGAAATTCCAAGATTCAAAGAAATATATGGTCCAAAGCAAGAAAGAATAATATGGACCAAAAACGCTCGGGTTGCCTTCTGAACAATGCTCATTAATGGTCTCGAGCTCGACTATGCTGGCTTCTACTCGTGTCGTGGTCGTGGTAAGCAGGGTGACTTGTGTATCCAATACTTTGAGATGAGTGTAAGTTACTTATATCTATTGTCCCATTGTCGGCTTGAATTCGTCATGATCAGTCTTCATTCTTTAGATCTCCGCATTGTGAGTCTTGTGCTCCTACATCACTTGCGAGAACATATACGTTATTTGTTATCTACCTTCGATAGGTGTGGTGCCAAAGGAGCTTTCTTCTGCTGGTAGACCGAGTTTTGTTGTGCAGATATGTTATGAAGTTCCTGTTTTGAGGTGGTTTGGGGAATATTTGCAGCTAATAATTCTTAGGTGGAGGATTCTGTACGTTGGTGGTATTCTTGTAGGAGAAATTTAGATGATTCTTCAAACTTGGATTGTACGTGTTCGAATCAAGATTATTGGCCACGTAACAAACTTCATCCACTTGTTCTCCCATGTAAACCTCCAATTGATTGCTTTGATGCTCTTGAAAGTTTGATGGTGCTGTTGCTACATGCTTTATATTGGCAACTTGCAGTTTCATTTCTGCTAACTCGATTCGGAGGTTTGAGAACTCGTTTGCCATTTCCTTATGCAGGATCCTCTTTATGTACACACTTAGAGCGTGCCGAATACGGATGAAATAGAAGTAGTGCAATGATTCTCCACACATGGAACTGATCCAAATACGGATATCTTCTTGGAGCCCCTCAATGAAAATTAAATTACGGTAATTCTGATCCATCCCATGGAGTGGCCATGCGTGCTGGTAGTCCTCAAAGCACTTCCATGCCTCATACAGAGTCTCACCATCCTCCTGAGTAAAGGAATTTATCTTGTTTTTCGACATTTGTGTTTTATGAGGCAAAAACAAACGTATCATAAAGCGCTCCTCAAGCTAACTCCACATTGTGACGGAGTTCGGTGCTAGTTCGTAGAGCTACTCGTGTGCCCAGTCCATGAGAGAGAACGAGATGACCATAAGCATGATCGCCTTGTCTGTTACTCATTCGACTTGGTTGAAGCAGTCACACAAAATGTTTAACCTCGTAAGGTGGAGGTTCGAGTCCTCGTTAGGGCATCCTCTAAATGCAATATGGTTTAGCATCTGCAGAAACGATGGCTGAAGTTCAAATCGGCTGCGATCAATATTCGGATGCCGAATGCATGAAAAAAGTTGGGAGTGCCTAGACTTAAGCTTTTCCTTTTTTTTCTTTCTCGGTTATGCTTATAAACCGAGGCTTATTCTTTCTAAGAAAGACATCTTTGATCAATAAAATTTCTGAGTATTTCTTTATCTCTGCGAGATTCGCAACCGTAGTTCGCTTTGTGCTCCGGGAGTCCAAACCGAACGTGTGACTGTATCGAAGGTCCCTTCCGCAGCCTTCGTGGTGTCCTACGATCCACCCTTCCTCACCATCACTTTGAAGGACCGAACGAGCGCACCCTTTGGCTTGTTCCCCTTCGTCCGCCCTCACTATCATCGAGTTTCGGCTAGAGAGTGCCCCTAGGCCTTCTACCGACTCAACACAGACCATACTTGCGGCTAAAGCCTCGGTGCTTGTATCAGAATTACAAAGAGTCAACGGACGTGAATGTCATTGCATAAAATTTATTGAATTTTTTGAAGTGCATTCATATCTTTAATCGGATTTTATGGATTAATATTGTAACCACTCTCCTTCTCTATAAGTCTTTCAGATATTTTGAAACAGTCAAAAGCCTCTTAGTTCCACCTTAGGAAATAATCCAAGTCTCTCTTCGCAAATCATCAATGACTAAGATGAAATATTTGTTCTTACGAAATAATGGAGGATTAATCAACCCACATCAATATGTGCAAGGAGAGGGGACATGGTTGTCATTGATAATGCTTCTTTCGGAAAAGAAAAAAAAATCTTACATGTTTGTTAGAGTATTATTTTGATCTTAAATTTTGATTGGGTCTTATGTTTTGAGTAGGTCAATTTTTATTAAGTAAAAAAGTAACAAATTGGAGGATATCATGGTGACTTGATCATCTCGTTTTCGTACACGATTCTCGCATGATTTTAGAGATGTTTATGATGATAGTTGCGATGTTTACGAGTGATTTTGGTGTTCATTTTACTTGTTTTCATGTTTTCATGTTCTTATAGGTTTTAGTGCGTATTTGGTTCATTTCGGAGCTAAAGAATATACACGGGAAAAAATACGACCATCGAAGATCATAACGAGCAAATGAGATGAGAAACGGACAAGGCATGATCGAGCATATGTTGCAGCACGGCTGAGCTTCCAAGACAAACACAGCCCGGCGAAGCATGAGTAAGAGAACGAACGAGCATGCACTTGAAGGACTGAACACGGTCGATCATGACCATGTGCACAATCGAGCACTCATCCAAAGACCATGTGCACAATCGGGCATGTCGTGGTGAACGGTCGGGCCATTTGCAGCATTTTATCCCTGAGAGTTATGCACAACCTGACCACACATCATGCACGGTCGAGCAGCTCTCTTGGTAAAGTGAACGGTGGGGCAATGTTGAATGCACGATCGGGCATGTTAGAGTAATTTTACCCCTGAGATTTCCACACGGGCCGAGCATGCACATAGCACGGTCGGTCACTCTTCTTTGGAGATTACAAAATCGGGCTTACCAAGGAGCACGATTGGGCACCAAGGAGCACAATTGTTCTACAATCATGGAATGAAGCATGCCCGACCGGCGATGACATGGAGCACGGTCGGGCATGACTTGGTAAAAAGATCTATGGTCGATTTGAGTGGAAATGAGTCGGCAAGGATTCAAATTTGAAAAGAATATAACGTCAAGGATATAGGATGTTAAGAATTAATTCTACATATATGAGATTAATCATATATGGATAAATTAGTTCCTAATAATCTCCTAAGGATTAAATAAAACACACACAACTATATTTTGTAGTCAGTGGTGGCCGTTGGAAGGAAGGAAAGGGATGTTGCTATTCTTGAGTAATTAGAATCACATATGCAACTCAAGAAACCAAGCAACAAGGAGCTGTCCCTTTCTCCTCTTTAGCCGTGAAAGATGAGGAAAAATTCATTAATTATGTTGTACTTGTTTACTTCTAATTGTAGTTTAAATTCAGCTCATGGTCTCTATATATAGAACCACTTATGTAATGCTTAAACTTATGGAATGAATTAAAGTTTATTCCTAATTCTTCTTTCTATCCTCTTAGTTCTACAAACATCTTATTCTCTTCTTAAACACTCAAATTCTAACATGGTATCAGAGCGGTTTTAATTTATTCTCTCATCATTCTCTTGTGTTTCTAAGCTCAAACTCTCGATCTCTCTTCTTCATATCACTAAAATCTCTTTACAAGCAAAATAGATATAGAAGGCACAAAAATGGCTGTTCCCATAATCCTCAAAGGTCCAAACTACCTTTTATGGTCAAGATTAATCAAATCAGCCCTAGGAGGCAAATGACTTTGGAAGCATATTGAAGAAAATGAAGCTCCAAAGGTAACATCTCACGGTGAAGATGGAAAAGAAATTATCACCATGGACTCGGAAAAGTGGACACAAGAAGATCAAGCCGTCCTATCTTTCCTTCAAAACTCCCTTGAGCTATCAATCCTTGAAGCCTATTCCTATTGTGAAAGTTCAAAGGAATTATGGGACATCCTCAAGAAGGTTTTCGGCAACATCTCCAATATAACCCGGATTTATGAAGTGAGAAGAGAAATCAACAATCTCACACAAGAAGGGATGACCTTCAACAAACATTTTGTGAGGTTTAGGTCCTTATGGGCGGAGCTAGACATCTTAAGGCCGAGCTCCAACAATCTCAACAAGAAGGGATGACCTTCAACAAACATTTTGTGAGGTTTAGGTCCTTATGGGCGGAGCTAGACATCTTAAGGCCGAGCTCCATTGATCCAAAAGTTCTGAATGAGAGGAAAGAACAAGATGAAGTCTTTAGTCTCCTCTTCACCCTAAGTCCCGCCTATAATGATGTTATTAAGCACATCCTTAGGTCCGACACTCTACCAAGCCTAGAGGATGTGTGTGCTCAAATTCAAAAAGAAAAAGGGTCACTTTGCTTATTTGGAGGCAAAGGCGAGATGATTCAACTAGCAAACAAGCGACATTTTCAACAAGGAGGCGTTGGAGGCTTTGGCGGCAAACAAGGATTCAAAAAATTTGTGTATTGCAAAAAGGAAGGACACACTAAAGAGGAATGTTGGATCCTTCATCCCCACCTCAAGCCACCAAGGAACAATAATTTCAAGAACCAAAGAGCTCACTTTTCCAACAAAACACAAGGAGGGCCAACCGGTGCATTATACTTGCCTAAGTTTACATCAAATTTATTATTGGTTAAAAGAACCACAAATGATTTAAATTGTAATGTGATTTTTAGTCCTAATGAGGTTTCTTTTCAGGATATTAAGACAAGGAAAATATTTGGCAAAGGAGTCACCAAGGATGATTTATACATGCTTGAATACACCAAGTCTTTTTCGGATGTTTTTAAAATTTCGGATGTTTCTAATGCTTCTAATATTTTCAAAACTTTTTCAGTCTCTTATGATGATGTTATTTGGCATGCTAGATTAGGACATCCACATGTTCGTACCTTAAGCTTAATGTTGCCTAATGTTTCTTTTAAACCGGATGAATGTGAGGCTTGCATTCTAAGAAAACATTGTCAAACTGTTTTTTCTAACATAATCCACCAAACAAGCTGTCCATATACTCCCCAACAAAATGGTGTAGCCGAGAGGAAAAATAGACATGTAATGGAGGTGGCAAGGTCTATGATGTTCCATACAAGTGTACCAAAAAGGTTTTGGGGAGATGCGGTTTTAACCGCATGCTATCTTATAAACCGAACCCCTACAAAAGTCCTACAAGATCTCTCCCCATTTGAGGTATTAAACAAAACTAAACCTCTTATCAACCACTTACGAGTTTTGGTTGTGTATGTTTTGTATTAGTACCCAGGGAACAAAGAAACAAACTAGAGGCGAGAAGCACAAAGGCTATGTTCATTGGATATTCTACTACCCAAAAGGGGTATATGTGTTATGATCCCTCTACACGGCGAGTTCTAGTATCCAAAGATGTCAAGTTCATGGAAGACAAAGGGTTCTATATTGAGAAAAATTGGGAAAGTATAAAGGACTTGGCTAGTTCACATTCGAACCGAGCTAACAACATCAAGAAAATTTTGGAGACACTTGGGTTAGGAACCGTTGAACTACCAAGAAGGAACGAAACCATCCATCTAACACCAAGAAGCACCGGACTTGAGGAAGAAAGAGTCGGACTTGAGGAAGAAAGATCACAAGAAGGCAATACCGTTGATCATGAAGGGGGAAATGAAAATGGACAGTCCTAGGCTGATATAAATGCCATGGATGAGATGAACTTTCAAAAGGAAGAACATCAAGCTCATGATCAAGGAATTGCCGAGGTACAAGAAGTACAAGATGTAAATGAGGCCGAGGTACAAGAGGAGCCGAGGGTTGAAACACAAGAAGTGGTACAAGGATTGAGAAGAAGCGCAAGGCTAAGGAAGGTAAAAAGAGTGTATTACAATTGTGAAGCGGTAGCTCATCCAATTCAAGCAACATGCTCTCTAGCCGTGTACCCTCATGAACATCAAGTCTTCATGGCCAACTTGGATGAGGAGTACATCCCGAAGACATATGAAGAAGCCAAAGAGCATAAAGTGTGGAGAGATGCCGTGGGGAATGAGCACAAAGCAATGGAGATAAATGGCACTTGGTTTGAGTCGGAATAACCTAAGGGAAAGAAATCCGTCTCAAGCAAATGGGTGTTCACGATCAAATACAATAGTGATGGGTCCATAGAAAGGCACAAAGCAAGACTCGTGGCAAGAGGATTCACACAAGTGTATGGAGAAGACTATGTAGATACATTTGCTCCCGTTGCAAAGCTCCATATTATTCGGATCATACTCTCCCTTGTCGTGAACCTTGAGTGGAATCTTTGGCAAATGGATGTCAAAAATGCATTTCTACAAGGGGAATTAGAAGATGAGGTCTACATGTATCCACCTCCGGGGCTAGAACACATAGTGAAACCGGGAAATGGTTTAAGACTTAGAAAGACGATCTATGGTCTTAAACAATCCCCAAGGGCGTGGTCCAACAAGCTTAGCACAACACTAAATGGACGTGGCTTTAGAAGATCCGAGGCCGATCATACTCTATTCACATTGCCAAGCTCAAAGGGAATCATTGTGGTGCTTGTCTATGTTGATGATATAATCATCACGGGAAGTGACATAGAAGGTGTGGAAGCCACTAAGGTATATCTTAAAACTATGTTGATATTAAGGATTTAGGAGAAACTAAAGTACTTTCTAGGAATAGAAATATGTCGTTCTAAGGAAGGACTATTTCTATCCCAAAGAAAGTACACCCTTGATATGTTGAATGAGCTAGGTACAATGGAAGGAAAAATAGCAAGAATTCCACTAGAAGATGGATACCAAGTGATGCGTAAGGGGGAGATAGATGATGAGCCATTTGAAGACCCTAAACTCTATAGGAGAATAGTTGGGAAATTGATCTATCTCACCATAACAAGGCCAGACATTTGTTTTGCGGTGAACCAAGTGAGCCAATATATGCAAGATCCAACAACTTATCATTGGAAGATGGTTGAACGAATCCTAAGCTATTTAAGTGGAACAAAGGATCAAGGAGTATGGATGGGATGCAACAAGAACACGGAGATTGTAGGATATTGTGATGCGGATTGGGCCGGGGACCGAGTGGATAGGAAGTCAACCACGGGCTATTTCACATTTATAGGAGGCAATCTAGTTACTTGGAAGAGCAAGAAGCAAAAGGTGGTTTCATGTTCAATTGCGGAAGTCGAGTGCCGAGCAATGAGGAAGTTAACCAATGAGTTAGTATGGATTAGAAATGTTCTCACGGACTTGGGCATTGAGACATCATCTCCCATTACAATGCATTGTGATAACCAAGCCGCCATCCACATTGCGTCCAATTCGGTGTTTCATGAGAGGACAAAGCACATTGAAGTGGATTGTCACAAGGTTAGACAAATGATTGAACAAGGAGTAATTCTACCGTGCTATACAAGAAGTGAAGATCAATTGGCCGACATTTTCACCAAGGCTACAAGCAAGAAAATTTGTGAGTCCATATTCCCTCGGCTTGGACTCACAAACATTCGGACATGATATGTCTAACATGGCAATAAATTGTACTTTTTTTCCTAAGTGTGGTTTTGTCCCATTGGGTTTTCCCACTTAGGTTTTAATGAGGCAAGGAGCCATGGGTCAAACTTATCAATACTAGTACATATATGAGAATTAATTCTACATATATGAGATTAATCATATATGGATATATTAGTTCTTAATAATCTCCTAAGGATTAAATAAAATACACACAACTATATTTGGTAGTCAAAGGTGGCCGTTGGAAGGAAGGAAAGGGATGTTGCTATTTTTGAGTAATTAGAATCACATGTGCAACTCAAGAAACCAAGCAACAAGGAGCTGTCCCTTTCTCCTCTTTAGCCGTGAAAGATGAGGACAAATTCATTAATTATGTTGTACTTGTTTACTTCTAATTGTAGTTTAAATTCAGCTCATGGTCTCTATATATAGAACCACTTATGTAATGCTTAAACTTATGGAATGAATTAAAGTTTATTCCTAATTCTTCTTTCTATCCTCTTAGTTCTACAAACATCTTATTCTCTTCTTAAACACTCAAATTCTAATAGAGGACATTCAGCATTGACTCATCATTCATCATTCATACAACAACCATTCACCATTCATCATAGGAGAGCCCTCTTGAAGGAAGACACTCAAGGAGACGAGAACCGATTTGAGATTACGCCTCGTTAGATATTTCTATACTCCTTACTCTATCTATTTTGTTTATGTTGTTTGGATTCAAACTCATGACGGAGTAGTAGATTTGTTCTAGAAGAAGGGATTAGCCGATGGCTATCCGAAACCTTTTTTGATTTTTTTATGAATGCATTTCTCGTTTTACTAATCTATTCTTTGTCTGAGTGTTGAATGTCTTATGTTTACGATGTCCATGTAGATGCATGTGTTAGGGATTAGGAGATGGACCCAAAGGAGAATTCTAGCCATAGAAGATCAGGCTTAGAAAAATCGAGACTAGGTCACGAAAGTAGGGTAGTAATGGTTGAGGATTAATCGGATGAATCATAGCTTGTATGGGTTTAGTTTGGGGTATCAGCCACGAAAATAGGGGATATTCAATTGAATCACGTTCCTATGCCTTGAGAGAGGGTAGGAATTACATTAGGATCGTCCGCCTTAGATATCTTGATAGGGAATGTATGATTAGGTAGATCGAAGGTTGGTTTCAGAAGCTATGTAGTGAAACCGTATCCTAGAACGTTTGTCTCATTTGTCAAGAACTCCTAGGTTTATGACATTTTTATTATTGCATATCACAACCATTATTTCATCGTGGCAATTTGATTCTAGTTTTTTCTCAATCCGTGTTAGTAGTCCATATGGGATCGATACCTAGAGTAATACATACGTGCCATGCACTTGCGGGTAGTTTAGGTTAACTTGTTTAACTTGAATCGTATCAAGTTTTTGGCGTCGTTGTCGGGGACTATTTTTCAACACGCCTTAGATTCGGATATGTAGCCATCTTGTTTTCTTGTCTTTTGTTTTCTTTTCGTTTTATTCTTTCTCTAATTCCTTTTGCTTGTCCTTCATAGGTTTATGACTCGATCTCAATGTAGTTCGAACTTACATTGAATCGATCCCGAGATCGAGAGGACCCAACCGATCCACGAGCGATGGATAACTAAAATGATATATTGGATGGTCATGGACAGCCTCAATTACCCGTTGGTAATATGGCACAATTACAGCAACCGCATACTCCTCCACCACGTCAGCTTCGTGATTACGTGGTGGCAAATATGAGTAACGTCCAAACCACAATAAGGACGCCTGCTGTTGCTAGGGAGAAATTCGAGATCAAGCCCGCGATGATCAACATGCTAGATCAAAAGTAATTCATGGGCAGAAATCACGAAAACCCTCATCAGCATCTAAGAGATTTCATAGTACTTTCAAGCACATTCAAGATACATGCAGTCTCAGAGGATGCGATTTTGTTGCGTCTCTTCCCTCTCTCAATTGGGGGACGAGCAAAGACTTGGCTGCAATCTCTTCCCGCTGGTTCTATCACAATTTGGGACCAGCTTTGCAATTAATTCCTATCACAGTTCTTTCCTCCGAGCAAGATGATTCAAATGAGGGGAGAAATTACGATGTTTAGATGCCGAGCGGGGGAGATATTATTTGAAGCGTGGGGAAGATTCAAAGATCTTTTGGATATGTGCCCACATCACGGTCTAGAGCAATGGTACGTGATCCAAACCTTCTACAATGGGATTGTAGATAAGCATAGGACAATGTTACATAATGCTGCAAGAGGATCATTCATGGACCTAAGCGTAGAAGAGGCATGCGAGCTAATCGATAATCTTGCTATGAACCACACCATGTGGTCCACACCGAGGAGTATGCCGAATAAGGTACGAGGTCTTTACGAGGTGAATCAAAGTAGGGCGATGGGAAATGCAGCGAATGCTCTATATTGTGCGAATTGTGGAGATACGAAGCATGTGGCTTACCAATGCACTATGCAAGGAACAAATGAATTACGCCCAACGGCAAGGGAACATTGAATTCGAGAACACTTACAATCCGAATTGAAGGAACCAACCGGATCTTTCATATCGAACAATCCAACCGGTGAAATATTCGGGATTTCAACAAAAGTAGCAGCCGTACTAGCAACCACAGCAATTCCAGCAAGCTCAACAAGCTCCTCAACCTCCTCAAGCTCCTTTGACAACCCTTGAGGCGGTGATGCTTGAATTCATTAAGGAACAATGGAAACATCAAGACAACATCAAGGAGAAACAATCATTTCAAGCTAAATTCAATGCGGAAGTGGAGTCTGTGATCAATGAACTCAAAACTCAAGTGGAATCCTTGAGAAAACATGTGAAGATCCTTGAGAACTTCATAGCGCAACAAGCTGCCTCATCCTCTCGGAATACCGGAATGGTACCCGGAAAGCTCAATCTAAAACCGAGAGAGTACGTGAACACTATTACCTTGTGCAGCGAGGATGTGATTGAGAACTCGCCCTCCAACGAGCAAAAGAGAGTTGATGGAAAGTCGATGGACAAAGGAAAGGGCAGAATAGCAATCATGGAAGGAGTTGAACCTGCCCTTATGTTGCTCCACTAGCGTACGTACCTCCTACACCATTTCCTGGAGGCTTGGTAAGCCACAAGATTTGAGGGAGAGTAGGCAGATTCTTTCATGGGCTTAAGGAGCTCGACATCAACATGCCATTCGTGGAAGCCCTCCAAAAGATGCCTAATCACGCAAATTTTTTAAAGCAGATTCTTTCCAAGGAGAAGCGTATCGAAGAGAGTGAGATAGTAGCACTTACCGAGGAATGCAACACCATTATTCAAAACAAGCTACCCCTATTGAAGGATCTCGGAAGATTCCCCATTCCATGCACCATAGGAAATATCGACATCGAAAAAGCTTTGTTCGATTTGAGAGCAAGCGTGAGCCTAATGCCGCATTCTGTATGCCACATTTTGTGTTCACTATCATGTATGTAAATTTGCACAAATTTTGGTGTTTCTCCTTATACAGTCAAAAGAGTTCTCAATGTTTGAAAATTTTGACTATGTTTTTATTATATATATGGACCAAGTTTTGAGTTTACTACTGTGTATAATTTTTTCTCTAATTGATTTGAAACAAACATCATAATATATACTCTTATATATTGCTTAAAATATTTTTAATTCCTATTTTATTTCATTAAATTTCTTGTAAATATTTTGATGGATCAGTCATTTTTAATAAGTGATATTTTTCTTTTTAAAAAATACAGTAAAATTTTGCATAGGAATTTTATTTTTATGGATTAATTATTTCATTGTATCAAATAGATGCATTACAAGGGTAACAACATATATTAAGTGATCTATTTCACCATACGTTGTCAATACATGAAAGTAAAAATGTAAATAATTTTATTTAATTTTAAAAATAAAATTATTGAATAAATGTCGAGGAAAAATTATACATATTAGTAGATTGATCGGCGATAGTACATTCAATGGTGTTTGAAGCATTGGAAACTTGAATTTAAATTTTAATTGTGTACTATATATTGCCATAAGCCTAAATTATTTGATTGAAGAAACGAAAATTAAATATGAAAAGCTTAAAAACATGAATAAAAATAATAAACCATTTCAAGCATATAATTATCATAGTGGACGCACATTGAAGCATATAGGTGATGAAAATCCCCCAGACTTGAATGTTTGATTGTCCCTAAATACTCGTAAACGTGGAACATGTGGGAGATACAAAAATTGAGAATTCTCATTTCCCCGAAAAATACCGCCAAAGCGAACCTAATCGATCAACAAACAAGTTAAGAGCAAATTCGACCTATAAACTTTTAGTCTTCATCCTAGTTTCACCCTGGCTACCTTTGGGAACGCACATCAAAGACGAGCTAAGCGAGAAATGGAAACACTCTCCACCAAACGAAACTTCAAATAAATGCTAACATAGAATCAAAGAGGATACTTGTTTTATTTACGAGCTTCTTTATTTCTTTATTCAATTTCATTATTATTCTTTTATTGATATGTGAACACACTAGGCTTCTAGGACGTCGGATTTGAAGGGATTTAACCTCCACTTAGCCCCAAGCTACCGATGACAGTATACTCTTGCATCTTGTTCAAGAGTACAACATAGTAGATGGCGCTTTTATGCGTCTTGCTCTTAGGACGTAGAAAGATGATCGCCAACCCACCACTTAGACCGGAACCATCGATAAAGTATCAAGGTCGATGCACCCATATCGATATTAGATCATGCTTTTTTGGCGTTATTTCTATCGATGGCGGAGTGTTAGTGTGCGCTCTTATTCTGGAAAACAAGCTCAATTCATATGATCAAATTATCCTCGTGAAAAAGAGTAAAGCATCGTCTACATGAAGTATAATCATTTGGATGGAGAGAATAAACAAGAAACTAGCCTAGAAATCTCGTCTAAACCTCCCACAAGTAACACTAGGATTCCCAAAGACTTACGAGCTACTCATTCCTCAACCGACTAATAAGCTCTAATATGCAAGATAACACGGAAAAAGACCAACTTCTTAAGCATCCTAGATTCAAGGTTCATCTCAAAACGTGACAGCAGACCAGTGCCTGAGACGACTCTGACTCATGAAAACAAAAACAAACTAAAGCTAAACTAAGAACTACGGAATCAAAGAAATTGAAACAAAATCACATGAGAAACGTGAGCTACTTCCCCCAGACTTGAATTGAACGGCATCCTCGACGTGAAATTTTGATGGATGATATTGAAGATGAAGTCACAGTTGTAGGTTTTCTTCTTTTTATCTTTTTTTTTTTATTTTGTTGTGTTTTAAATAAACCAAGCCCGAATACACGAAACAAAAAAAAAAAACAAAATGTTGGGTTGCCTTCCAGAAAGAGATTATTTAACATCGTTAAGCTTGACGTCTCCATGCTTCATGTGTTAGTGATGGGTGGATCGAATATGGAGATGGAGTTTCCGCTTTTGATCGGTTGAGCTGCTTGATATAGCTTTAGGCGTTGCCGATTGGTTTTGAAAGTTCCGCTTGTCTCGCTCCATAGTTCTACTTTTCTATGTGTGAACACCTCTCGTACCTGAAAAGGACTAGACAACTGGGAATGTAGATTGCCCGGGAAATAGTTAAAACGAGAGTCAAAAAGTAGAAAAAATCACCTAGTCGAAAGTCATGAGGTAGGATCTTTGTGTTGTGCCATCCTTTAGTGCGCTTCTTGTTCATGTTGTGCGCTATTATCATTGCTATTTTCTTTGGCACGCCATGCACGGGGTTCTCCCATTCGCTCTTCGAGGTAGGATAAACGATATCTGCATCAAAAAGTTTAATGGTTTCTTTTTCCATTACATCGTTCGAATTCGGGTGCATCCTTCTTTGATCTTCGATATAGGGTTTGTGACTGTCCTCCTTAAGCATCCCGTGCATACACAATGAAGGGCTCACTCTCCTATGCTTCTTAAGATGAATGGGTGACTTTTTGCGTCTCATGACGAAGAGAAGAAGGAAGATGTTCGAGCTGAAGCCTAGACGCCTTCTTTACTGCAAAATCAGTGAGCGTTTAGTGTGGTGTCTCCTTATCGGATGGGTCGTTCGATACGAATGATTCAGGTTGTTCTTCCAATTCGGGTTGTAGGTGTTCCCGAATTGCATGTTCCCTTGTTTCTGGGCGTAATTCATTTGTTCTATGCCTTCTTGCATCGTGCATTGGTAAGCCACATGCTCCGTATCTCCGCAATTCACACAATACATGGCTTTTGTTCTTTCTTTTTGCTATTCCTTTTTGTTAAGTGAATTACAAACAGTCAATGGATGTGAATGTCATGCTTTGCATAAAATTTATTGAATATTTTGAAGTGCATTCATCTCTTTAATCAGATTTTATGGACTTAATATTGTAACCACTCTCCTTCTCTATAAGTCTTTCAGATATTTTGAAACAGTCAAAAGCCTCTTAGTTCCACCTTAGGAAATAATCCAAGTCTCTCTTCTCAAATCATCAATGACTAAGATGAAATATTTGTTCTTACGAAATAATGGAGGATTAATCAACCCACATCAATATATGCAAGGAGAAGGGACATGGTTGTCATTGATAATGATTCTTTCAGAAAAGAAAAAAAATCTTACATGTTTGTTAGAGTATTATTTTGATCTTAAATTTTAATTGGGTCTTATGTTTTGAGTAGGTCAAATTTGAGCAAGTAAAAAACTAACAAATTGGAGGATATCATGGAGAGTTGATCATCTCGTTTTCGTACATGATTCTCGCATGATTTTAGAGATTTTTATGATGATAGTTGCGATGTTTATGAATTGCATGTTCCGTTGCTGCTGGGCTAATTCATTTTTTCTATGCCTTCTTGCATCGTGCATTGGTCAGCCACATGCTCCGTATCTCCACAATTCACACAATACATGGCATTCGCTGCATTTCCCATTGCCCTACTTTGATTCACTTCGTAAAGACCTCGTGTCTTGCTCGGCATACTCCTCGGTGTAGACCACATGGTGTGGTTCAGAAAGTCTCTAAGGTGCTGATGAGGGTCTTCGTGATTTCCACCCATGAATTGTTTTTGATAAAGCATGTTGATCATCACGGGTTTTATCTCGAATTGCTCTCTTGCAATAGCGGGCGTCCTTATTGCGTTTTTGGACATTACTCATCTTCGGCACCACGTAATCACGAAGTCGACGTGGTTGAGGAGCCTGCGGTGGTTGTAATTGCGCCACATGACAGACGGATAATTGGGGTTGTCTGTGACCGTCCAATATATCGTTTCGGTTGTCCATCGCTCATGGATCAATCGGCTCTAGTCTTTCTTCTTCCTTGCCCTTTTTCTGTTGTCTAATCGTTCTCTCAATCTTAGGGTCAATTCGATGTAAGCTCGAATTACCTTGAGATCGGGTCATGCACCTACAAAGGACAAGCAAAAGGAATCAGTAGAAAGAAACAAAAAGAAAAGAAAACAAAAGAAATGAAAAACAAGAATGACTATAAATTCGAATATAAGGCGTGTTGACAAATAGTCCCCGACAGTGGCGCCAAAAATTTGATGTGCCTTCAAGTTAAATATAATCTAAACCTACTCCGCAAGTGCACAGTACATGTGTAGTACTCAAGGTGTTGATCCCATAGGGACTATGCAACACAGAATAAGATCAAACTAGAATCAAACTTGCTACAATGAAATAATGGTTGTGATAGGCAATAATGAAAATGCAGTAAGCCTAGGAGTTCTTGACAAATGACACAAACGTTCTAGGATACGGTTTCACCGCATAGCTTTCGAAACCGACTATTGATATATCTAATCATGCATTCCCTATCAAGATATCTAAGACGGACGATCCTAATGTAATTCCTATCCTCTCTCTCATGACATAGGAACGTGATTCAATTGAGTTATCCCTTACTTTCGTGGCTGACACCCCAACAAAACCCCATACGATCTATGACTCATCCAATTAACCCTCAACCGTTACTACCCTACTTTCGTGACCTAGTCTCAGTTGTTCTAGGCCTGATCTTCTAGGACTAGAATTCTCCTATCAGTCCTTCATCTAATCCCTACCACATGCATATACATGGCCTTCGTAAACACAAGACATTAAGCGCTCAGACAAAGAATAGATTAGCAAAATGGGAAATGCATTAATAAATAACTCAAAGAGGTTCTGGCATAGCCATGGGCTAATCCCTTCTCCTAGAACAAGACAACTATTTAGTCCTCAGTTTAGAATCAAACAACATAAACTAAATAGAATGTCTAAGGAGCATACAAATCAAATAAGGCGTCGTCCTGATTCGATCTTCCATCTCCTTGCGTGTCTGCAGTCAAGAGGGCTCTCTCCAATGATGGATAGACACTGATCTACCCTCTTAGGGTTCCCCTCTGTGTTTTCTTCTTTTTGAAATCAATTGGGGTCCCTTTTTAAATTTATCTTCGTTTAAGAACTCCTAGGGAGGTTGTTACAGACACGACCCGCGCGCTAGCCAATCCGCACGAGCTTCCCAAAGCCTCCATGACTCGCACATGCTAAGGATGAGCATGATTCGGGCAAATTTTGCTGGACCACAACCCTGCACGGGTTAAGGAGAGCACCCCGTGCAGGCTCTTAATGATCTCTTGATCCGTGCATGCTGAAGGTGAGTCCGAGGTGGGGAACAAGTGTTGGATGCTCAGCCCGAGCGGGCTAAGGAAACCACCCCATGCAGGGGGCCTGGTCTCCTCATTTCATACCGCATTTCTTGCTCTTTTCTTGTCGCGTTTGCTCCGTTATTAATTCCGATGCTTGTACTTTTTCCCGTGTATGTTCTTTAGCTCCGAAACGAACCAAATACGCATTAAAACCTATAAAACATGAAACACGAAAACAAGTAAAACGGATACAAAATCACACGCAGACATCGCATCTATCGTCATAAACATCTCTAAAATCATGCAAGAATCATGTACAAAAATGAGAAGATCAAACGGTTGCGTCATAATGTGGTTAATCTCAAGTATTAAAATACCTAGACTAACGCTTCCACATGAATATAGATCGTATAATACCAGGGTCGAACACGAGGAATCGATGCAACTCTAAAGCTAGTAAAGTGATGAAAATGACGGTAATAATCAATGAGTGTTTGGAATGCAATAACTAAACACCACAGGTTTCGAGAGATGCACGATGATGCAACGAAGTTCTAACAAGATCATGGTTATAGATATCACTATGTATTCGGGAAGTTCAAGCTCTTTCCTAGGGAATGACTTTCCCGATGCCTAAACACACTATCTAGCATGTGTACTACCAATCTCCCAATTGTGTAATCTCACCTACTAGATGCATTAAGATCACTATCCTAATTTCCAAGTTCAATTAAGTGACCGGCGAAGGTTCTAAATCAATTAAGATTTCATATGATGGCTACGTTCCAAAATCCAATTCATCTCCAATTGCAATTAGATTTTTATAAACATTCTTTGAAGCTACCAACAAGAATAAAAGCATTACAAACAACCAATAAATTTGAAACGAACAAATATAATAACCAAGAAGTAAGAACAAAAGTTCATTACATTTCGGCAAACCTCTCTAACCCGTGACTATGGACCTACTCGGACATGAACTTAGAAAACGAACACGAAAGATAGCTATATTCAACATGGATAAAGAATGAGATGCCTCCCTATTCTATTACCGATGTCTTCAACAGCTCCTCCATGCTTCGGCATCGTCGCTTCATCCTTGTCTTCGTGTGTGTACTGCCCTCTCTCTGCTCTATTACGTCTGTGTCTCTCTAATTTTTTTTTTTGCGTTTTCAATCCGAATGAAGCTTTTTTTTGCTCCCCTCTCTTCTCTTTCCTCTTCGCCTTTCTTTCCTTTTCTTCCTTTTCTTCTTTAGTCGAATGTTTGCCATTCTTCTATCATAAATTACCTTTTGTATTCCATGGCTGAATCTTTCATTTTTTTCTTCGGCTCTTGCAGGTTCAACATACCCGACCGGGCACAAGAGTGAGCTCGGTCGGGAAATTCATCTAATCTTAGCCTGGTCGGGCTCCATGCACGCTCGAGTTGTGCTGCACGTTTGGGAGAGTTATTGTCTTCACAAGTGCAGACGGGCTGGTATGCCTGCACGGTCGGGCTGGTAGTTATCTCTAGGAGCACGAGTGGGGTGTGTGTGCTGCACGGTCTGGCTGGTCATTCTGGAACCAGGAGCACGGGCAGGCTATGTGTGTTGCACGGTTGGGCTGGTCATTCCCTCATGCGCTTGGTTGTGCTATGCATTGTTGTCTTCTATGCCCGGTGTGTTGGTTGGTAGTGTAGGGCAATTGCTCGTATTTGCTCATCTTTGCTCGTGTTTCTGTTCAATGTCTTCATTCCTGCAAATACACGAGCAAATACACGAGAAAACGATGAAAGAGGACTACATGATGCTTAATGCTTGGTAAACGGAAAACGAAAATGAACTAAACTACTATAACAAAATAGATGTTATCAAACTCCCCAGACTTGAACCTTTGCTCGTCCTCAAGCACGACGAGAACTAAGCATGAGAGGAGTTAGATAACAACCGGATACTAGCACAAACAACTCGAAAAGTCACCCACCCTACACACCAAATAGTCACGAAAATAGATCTAAGCGCACCAAATTTAGACCTCTATCTACCGAAAGCCATTACCGTGCAATCCTATATATATCCTATGTTGATTTCACTAACCCCTAGACAACATCCAAGCGATCTCCATACCTATTATAATGCTCAAACAGTTCAATATCATTCTTAGAACAAGTATTTTTTCTTTTTCGGATCTCTTTTTCTTCTTTTCGGTTTCCAATCATTTTTTTTGAAAATCCACACTCGGGTTCTAGGACGTCGGAGTTGAAGAGGACAGCCTTCTACTTAGACCCAGATTTTCGATTGGCACACTCATAAGGACTTGTAACCTTAGCGGAGTGAAGAGGTTGCGTCATTGCATATTTTTTTCTTTTGATTAAACTATTGTGAATACGCATCGACTCTAACCCGTAGGACGTAAAAAACAGCCTCGACCCACCACTTAGACCCGAACCATCATTATCAAAACATTGATGTTAATGTAAAACCGAAATAGTTAAAGAACTTATTCTATTGACAGTGGAGTGTAAGTGCGTGGAAATATATCCATCGAAACAAAAAAAAGAATGAACCGTATGCTTTGATATATAAGTACTTCGGACTGAAACCTAGGGGGCGGTATACAACTATACGATATGGATTCATGCACGAGCACTAACTTATCGATATCTAAAGGTATGTTTCAGCAAACCTAGACTTTTGTTCTCAATTCTACAAAGTTGCACAGAGGTGACTAAAGTTCGAAATTTTTCGTACTAGACATTTGTCCGTCTAATCCTAACGAATCTAACGTAGAAGCTAAAATAAAACAAAGAACTCAGCATCTATATCCTAATCACAATCATGACACTCAAAGAGTACCCCCTCATACTTGAATAGAACACCGTCCCGGTATTCAAAAGCTAAGAGAATGACTAGCATGCAAAACCTCGGGGAAAAATAAGATAGATAGGAATGTGTGCACCTGATGCGTGCTGCTATCCCGAGTTGATGCGGCTGGGCATATGCGTCTATCCTTATGTTGTGGATTTTGTCAAAGTGGAAAACCTGTAACAAAGGCCACATAATACGAAGGAGACAGTACGATACATCGGGGTTATTGGTAAGGTGCATGCTAAGGAATCAGAGTCGAATTCTAAAAAAATGAAACGAAACAAATAAAAGGATATGGGACTCAGGTTTCCTCCCGAGAAGCGGTTGTTTAAGGTCAGGTGCCTGACCAAGATGTGCTACTCATTAGGTGGACGTCCTCGACGTCGTCGTGTACGTAGCGTCTTGTGTGCATATTGTACTCGATAAGGTGTACCACGCGGATCAGTTGGATTCCTTGAATGATCGGTCATGTCCTCCGTAAGCTCGGTCGTTTTGTTCCCTTTGTTGGGGGCTAGATCGTGCTGTCCAATGAATTTGGTTGAGCTATCCATAAGTCCGGTTATGAACTCCATGAAACCGGTTAGGCGTTCGTCTCTCGTTTCCTTCAACGTCTCTAGAATTTTTTGATGCGTGAGTCGTTATGGTGAAGGCTTTATCTTCACCTTGGGTGCCTTATCGATGCTCTGATTAGGTGCTGGACGTTTTGCGTGGCTGTTAGGCATCTCGGGAGTGGTTGAACTCGCGCTACATGCTGCTTGATACGCGTTGGAATTTGCCTTGGACGCGCGGAGGTTTGCGCACTAATCCACAATTCAAGGCTGCTTGAGTGTGTCGTTCAGATTGAACTCCACTTCTTCATCTTTGAATTTAAGCATGAGTCTACCTTCAGCATTGTGTATGATCGTCTTTGCAGTATTGAGAAACGACCTACCGAGAATAATTGGGATTTTCTTGTCCTCCTCCATATCCAAGACGACGAAATCGACGGGACGAAAAACTTCCCAACTTGTAAAGGCACGTCTTCTAGCATGCCCTCGGGTATTCTAACACTTCGATCAGACATGGTGAGCGCCATTCGTGTAGGTTTAAGATCCAACCTGTTCCTAAGATCCATTTTTTCGTACAATGTCAATGGTAGCACGCTTACGATTGCTTCGACATTGATTAGTGCAAGGTTAATTGCGTAATCACCTATTTTACAAGGGATCACGAATAAAACTGGATCAGGCATCTTCTAGGGTAGGTTTGGCTGCAGAATTGAATTAGTCACCATGACGGTTTCCATCTCCACATCTCACTTGTTTGCAAGTTCGTCTTTGAGGAACTTGGCGTATGAAGGCATCTTCTTTTGCAAATTGAATCTCATCGTTCTTCTTGCGTTGGGGGTTTTGGAAACGACAAAGGAGGCGGCCTTGGATTGAGTTTTATGTATTTTGGCTCTTCCTCCTCTTCGAGTTTCTTTTTGTGCTCTTCGACGTTCCTGCCCTTTTCCATTGTTGCACTAGACATTTCACCTTTGTCAAATGTCGAAGGAGTGGCGTGATCCATCAGTTTCGGATATGATCATGGATAGCATCAAGGAGTCTTACATTGAAGAGAATGTCTCAATATTACAAGAAGGTCCCGTGACCCGAGCTAAGGCAAGAAAAGAGAACGCGACCCGTGCCGTGGCAAGAGAAGATGACACGACCTGTGCTGAGGAGGACACGACCCGTGCTAAGAAGTACGCAGCCCGTGCTGAAGAGGACGCGACCCGTGCTGAATAAAAGGAGAAGAAGGCGGACACGACCCGTCCTAAGGAGAGAAAGAAGGATGTCGGTCCTGTTACCCGGGCTAGGGCTAGTTAGGAGGATGCCTTAACCATACGAGCAGGTCATGTGACCCGAGCTAAAGCTAGGACGCCAAGGAGGTTATCGTCACAATTTTTGCAGCCGTTCAAGTTCAAGACGAGTGCTTGAGTCCACAAGGAAGTTTCGACATCCAAGTCATACTACAAGCCGAAGCACATCTCGCGACAATCAACAATTAGAGTAAGTGTTTCGTGTGTTCTCTTTTCCCACCGTTGGTTTTGTCCCCATGGTTTTCCAATGGCGTGTTTTAACGAGGCCACGACTCACTTCCGTTTCCCTAATTGTTGACCTGAGACTTCATACGTCCATCGTATCGAAGTATTTTATCATTACATTTATTTTTTATTTCGAATTTTAATTTTTTTTCACTTAAATTACAAGCCTTGCATGGCTTGCATGCATTTATAGTGGCATTGAAGTCTTGCATGACTTCTTCTTCATATGTCCGTCCACCCCATTGGACACACAACAACCTTGATTTTGAATTTGAATTTTGAATTTCTCTTTGAGAATTCCTCCATTGTTGGTGTGTCATATCTAGCAATTGTTGGTGCGCAATATCCAACACTCGTTTGTTCTTCGTAGGTGTGTCATATCCTCAAAGACGGGCTCGGTAAATTGAGAGCCTTCCGTAACTCTCGTGTGGCATATCGTTCCACACGCCTTGTGTAAGGAGTCTTTCGACTCGGCTGCAGAAGGGGTTACCCATCTTACCAATCGAGAGCCTTCTGTAACTCTTGAATGACCTATCTATCCACACGCCTTGTGTAAGGAGTCTTCCGGCTCGGCTGCAGCAAGGGTTATCCATCTTACCTTTGTTCTAGACTGTCGTTCCAGTGAGGATCATGTCAGTTTCTTGCAGTGATGTTGTGGAAACGACAAAAGAGGCGGTCTTGATTCGAGTTTTACGTATTTCGGCTCTTCTTCCTCCTCGGTTTTTTTCTTATGATCTTCATCGTTTCTGCCCTTTTCCACTGTTGTACGAGATATTTCACCCCTTTAAAACATGAAAGGAGCGGGCTGATCCACCTTCTTACCACTCCGTAGATATATGGCATCGACGTGTTCACGGGGATTCGGTTTTGGCCTTCCTGGTAGAACTCCTTGTGGACGTGTTGGCCCTTGTGCAAGATATGCAACTTGCGCCTCCAAGTTTCTAAGGTGAGTTTGAAAGCTCTCTATCTGCTTCTTGGTGTTCTCTTAATCTGCTTTCACTTCCCTAACCAATTTATTCTGATTTTATTGCACTTCCATCAACAAGTGGCTTTGATTTTCTTGGAATTGGAGGAGACAGGTGAACATGGGTTTGATGTCGGGGGCTGCTTCGCATTGGTTTGGCTGTGGCTGAGGCGCACATGACTGATAGTTCTGAGTTTGGGGCTGCATCCTTGGCTGAAAATTTTAATTTCGTTGCAGCACCCGCGGTTGAAAATTCTCCGATAGTTGTTGCGCATTAAAGGCACCGTCGGAGTTCTTGTAAGAGAGGTTAGGGTGATTCCTACATCCAGGATTGTGTGTGTTTCCCAAAGGATTGGTTGTAGCTTACATAATTCACTTCCTCATACCCTTGAACCCCTTGTTCCTTTGATGGCTCCAAAGAATGAGGACGATGTGACTCAGATAGGAGATTGAAATTCCTGCGTCTTGATCTTTCACCTCGACTAGACCGGCACATAAAGCATGCGTCTCGTTCATGTTAGCCACCCTTGCTGGAGCATTACGATTATATTCTCCAACAGCATTGCTGCCTTCATCAGCCATACAATTGATTAGGTTCTCCATCTTTGGAAACGTGAGGTTGCTCAAAGAACCTCAGCTGTGGCTATGATCAGAATTCTAGTGTTATCCATGAGTCCTTATAGAAACTTGTGTATAAGATAGCTCTGATCCATGTCGTGATGTGGAAAAAGACGTTGGTAGCCTTTGAAACGTTCCATGTTCGTATAAACTCTCAACTGCTCCTTGGATGAATGTGTTGATTTGATTCTTGGCGAGTTGAGCTTTACTTTGAGGGAAGAATCGCGTCATGAATTTTTCCTCTAGCTGTCCCCACAATTTTATAGATTTCGCCGGTTAGGAATACAATTAGTCTTGCGCTTTATCTTTCACTGAGAATGGTAAAGCAGCGAGCATGACATCCTCGTCCGAGATTCCTTCTCCGATTTTGATGGTTTGGCAAAGCATCTTAAAATCAGTAAGATGATGATTTGGATCCTCGGTGGGTCTCCCTTTGAATGCTACGTTACCGAGCATTTGAATGAATGCTTGTTGTAATTCGATGCCGGCATCCGTTCTAATGATGCAAGACAAGAGTTGCGTATGCCTAGGAGCGATGTATGTTCCATAAGTTAACGTGGCTGGAATTTGTGGCGTGTTTAGGATGCGACGTTCTGCCATTTGTTCTTCTTTGGTCTTGCGCGATAAAGTACCTCACACAATTAAATACAAGAATAAGTTAGGCTCTGAGAGGTAAAAATAAATAAAATTTGACTCAATAAAAAGAAATAAAAACAAAAACACGAATAACAAATAAGACTTCGGAAACGACTGATCATCTCGTTTTCATACGTATTTCTTGCACGATTTAGGAGACGTTTTTGATACATATGTGATGTTTTACGTATGATTTCGTTTCCGTTTTACTTGTTTTCGTGTTTTCATGTTCTTACAGGTCTTTACGCGTATTTGGATCATTTTGGAGCTAAAAGGATATGCACGGAGCTAAGGAGCAACTTCGAGGATCATCACGGGACAAACGGGACAAGATTGAGCATGGAAATCCTCCACCCGGTCGGGCACATCTGATGCACGATCGAGCAAAACCTACGGCCGTTTTGTGCACATCTCTTGCACGACTCGGGCAAGAATACCCGACCAATTGCCTTGTGCCCGAGCGGGCTCACATTCCATGCCCGATCGGGCATGTATTGCAGACCACAGTCCGCGCATTCCCCCCTAGCCGCACCCGAGCGGGCACACTCAACGCCCGAGCGGGTCGCG
>CM071866.1:16932707-16945435 GCA_036759665.1 Gynandropsis gynandra
TGCCCGATCGGGCACACATGCCATGCCCGCTCGGGCATCATTCCAGCCCACACAATCTGCGCGAGTTGCCCTAGCCGCACCCGAAGCGGGCACAATGACGCCCGAGCGGGTCGCGGCCCGTAACTGCTCATTAAGTTAAGTAAACTTAACTTAAAACAAGGGGAAGTCGGTGGGGAAATTTAGGCAACATCTAGACCGACTTAGGAGGCTTAAAAGGAGGCAGAAGACGTCATTAGAGTAAGCTTAGATTGGAGATTAGTTCAGTAGAAGATTGAGGAGATTCTTGCGAGGAGACAAGCGAGGAGCATTGGAGATCAAGCACGCACTTCGGTTTTTTTTTTGTTTTCATGTTCCTTAGACTTTCTACTTTGTTTATGTTTCTTTACAGACGCATGAGCGAGTAGTTTGTTTGTTCTAGGAGAAGGGATTAGCCCTTGGCTATCCCGAGACCGCTTTTGATCTATTTTGAATGCATCTTCCCGTTTTAGTTTATCTATTCTCTATCTGAGTGCTTAAATCTACTTGTGTTTGCGCTGATCACGTAGATGCATGTGTTAGGGATTAAGAGAAGGACCAGTAGGTTAGCAACGGTTGAGGGTGAAAAGGGCGAATCACAGAGCTTATGGGTTTAGTTCAAGGTGTCAGCCACGAAAGTAGGGGGCAACTTGTCTAGATCACGTGTCTATGCCTTGAGAGAGGGTAGATATCATGTTAGGATTGTCTGCCTTAGATAGCTTTAACTGGGATTGCATGATAGATAGATTTATTGTCGGTTTCGGTAGTTTTGTGGTGAAACTGCATTCCTAGGACGTTTGTCTTATCGTTAGAACCCAAGTAGTTTATTTACTTTCAGTATTTCATTCTTCATCCATATTCTTTCGTTAGCAAGTTTGATTCCTAGTTTGAGTTTAGGTAGTGTTGCGTAGTCTCTGTGGGATCGACACCTAAAATACTACACACGTGTCGTGCACTTGCGGGTAGTTTAGGTTATTTTATTTAACTCTGATAACGCATCAACGACTTTGTCCTAATCCAAAAGTATCCTAACTCTAAAGCCGTAATCAATTCCTCGACAATGGTGCCAAAAAATTGATGTTATTAATCTCAAGTAATAAAACACCTAGACCAACCTTTCCGCAAGAATACGGATCGTATAGTACCAAGGTCGAACACGAGGAGTCGATGCAACAAAGCTAGTAAACTGATGAACGGGACGGTAAACATCGATGAGTGTTTGGAATGCAATAAAACTAGACTAACTACCTAACGGTTTAAATTCAATTAACTAAACACCACATGTTTCGAGAGATGCACGATGATGCAACAAAGTTCTAACAAGATCATGGTTATAGATATCATTACAGATTCAGAGAATTCAAGCTCTTTCCTAGGGAATGACTCTCCTGTTGCCTAAGCCCACTATCTAGCATACTACCAATCTTCCAATTGTGTAATCTCCCCTATTAGATGCATTAAGATCGCAATCCTAATTCCTAAGTTCAATTAACCGACCGACAAAGGTTCTAAATCAATTGAAACTTCATATCATAGCTACGTTCCAAAATCCAGTTCATCTCCCAATGCAATTAGATTTTTATAAACATTCATTCAAGCTACCAACAAGAATTATAGCATTACGAACAACCAAGCAATCTGAAACAAACAAATATTATAACCAAGCATTAAGAACAAAACTTCATTACATATCGGCAAAGCTCTCTAACCCGTGGCTATGGACCTAGTCGTACATAAATTTAGAAAATGAAACACGAAAGATAGCCATATTCAACATAGATAAAGAATGAGATCGCTCCATATTGTATTACTGACGTCTTCAACAGCTCCTCTGTGCTCCGGCTTTGTCGCTCCGTCTTTGTCTTCGTGTGCGTTATTCTCTCTCTCCTCTCTCTCTGCTCTATTACGTCTATGTCTCTCTGTTTTTTTTTGCGTTTTCTGTCTGAATGAAGCTTTTTTTTGCTCCCCTCTCTTCTCTTTCCTGTTCTCCTTTTTTCCTTTTCTTTTTTCCTTTTTTCCGAGTGTTTTCCATTCTTCTGTCATAAGTTTCCATTTCTATTCCATGGCTGAATCTTTCCTTTTCTTCTTCGGCACATGGAGGTTCAACATACCCGACCGAGCACAAGAGTGAGCTCGATCGAGCACTTCATCTAATCCTAGCTCGGTCGAGCTCCATGCACGCCCGGGTCCTGCTGCACATTCGGGAGAGTTACTATCTTCACAATCTCGGTCGGGCTGGTATGGTTGCATGGTCCGGCTGGTACTTATCTCCAGGAGCACCTGTGGATGTGTGTGCCGCACGATCGGACTGGTCATTCTGGAACCAAGAGCACGGGCGGGCTGTGTGTGTTGCACGATCGAGCTAGTCATTCCCTCATGCGCCCGGTTGTGCTATGCATTGTTGTCTTCTATGCCCGGTGTGCTGGTTGGTAGTGTAGGGCAATTGCTCGTATTAGCTCGTGTTTGTGTCCGATGTCTTCATTTCCTGCAAATACATGAGAAAACAATGAAAGAGGACTAAGTGATACTTAATGCTTGGTAAAATGACTAAGAAAATGAACTAAAATACTATATCAAAATAGACGTTATCACATCAAAGTCGATTATCGAGTTTTTTCTCGGCGTTGTTTCCCCCATCAGTTCTAGTGGTTGAAACGCTCGGCAGGTTAGCAATTCAATAATGCTCTCCTTATGACACATCTTTGGACGAGTTTCGCAAAGCTCTGATTACGTTACCTAAAGAGCATCTTGTGTTCCATGAAGAGCATCTTGCGTTGTTTGAAGTGTGATCTCGAGATGTTCGATACGGTGTTCTTGTGTGTAACTCTTTTGAAGCACGGGTATACCGTCGTGGCATCTTCGACGATATCGTTTTGGAACGAATCAAGACCGTATAGACGCTCCTTATATACTCTACTAAATTATAAAATAAAACACGTTAAAGTTAGCATCGTTAGAAAATATTTTATTTAATTAAAGAAATTGTAATAATAATCTTATTATTTACCTCTAAATAAATTTTGTCCTTTTGTAAAGGACTAAGATCGTCAGGAATTGAACTGCTTGCTTGTAATTGCCGTGTGATCTTCTCCATCACAACATTCAAGGTCTGTTCAGCCCGAGGGTCGACGAGTTCAAGTTCGTCGCTCTCTTCCCTGACGACAGAGTTCTTCTTGGTATGGGTTTCTACAACCAGCTCAAGAAGAGTCAGTTCTCTTTCCATCCTCTACATCTGTTACATTATAGTAATATAATTAGGTCAAAATTTATGATAACAATAAAAATTAAATAATGAATAAAAAATGACCATTTATTTATTTTGTTTTGGGAATGATTTTGATCCTGAAGTATAGCGATACAGACAATCCCCGAGAACCTTCTCGCCGTACCGATATTTCTTGGCCTTATCGCTCTTCGCCTTGAAGTCGTCGGACTCCCAATGTTGGACAAGTTGGTTGAATACCTCGTCTGTTGCCCATTTCATTTTGGCATTTGTATTGTAATAGTTGCGCTTGGCATTGGTCATCATCAAGCGCAACCGAGCTTGCATGTCATGCATCCAAGCTGTTTAGGTACGCGACGTATCTTTCTTCCGGTATCTATATGCGCGCTGTAAAATTAAATTATAATAAATTAGTTTATAAACAAAAGTAAATAATAATTTAAATTTTATATTTTATACTAAAATTAATTACTTACGATGAATGTACACCACCATTGGCATAACTTCTGGCCTCATCTGCCAAGAATAGTATACTCGATCTTGTAGCGATTTCTAGATGATGTTGTTGTTCGTATATTTCAGAACATCATCTACATCAAACATGCACCTGAAAATGAAATAATTAGATAATATCTATAATTAAATACAATATGAATTATGTAATTAAAATCTTACCATAACGTCCCGTCAGGATGTTCAAGGTCAATAATAGGGACGGAAAAACGTTCGTTGAAACTATTGATCAATGCTTCTATATCCACCATATCATCTTCTTCATCAAATAGCAGCGATGCCGATATAGGTGAAGGACCCCGCTATGGTGGCAGTGGAGGAGTTGGCGGGGCTCATGCCGAACCCGCCAGTATACCACAGTAACCGATGAATCGTCGAGCTCTCATTGTGTTTTGTGTTTAAGTGTTTGAGAGATTTTCAGTTTGAGAGGACACCCGTTGGAAATTATGTCATCTCAAAGGACACATTTAATTGATGCGACTGTTGGTTCTCAACGGGCATCCGTTGCAAGTTCCAAGGGATGCCCGTTAACAACGCGTATTCCCGAGGCTATGAACGATGAAACGATGGTACGTCTCCCCTTTCAAAGGTTCATCCGTTGCAAGATCCAATAGATGCCCGTTGAGAACCAAAATCGATTTTTTAGGTGCAGGATAACCATGATGATACCTTTCAGCAGGCATCCGTTGCACTCGACCAACGGGTGGCAGTTGACATCTATCAATGGTCATCAATTGGACACCTGAATAGTCTCAACAGACATCCTTTGGCCACTTGAAAACTTGCAATGGGCATCCGTTGTGTTTTCCCAACGGATACTCGTTGAAAAATTTAAAACCTTGAAAATTTTATAAGTATTGAGCATAATTTAATATTTTAACTAGCATTCGTTAAAACTTCAATATATTAAGTTAAAAAAATTTCAACATGTTAGATAAAGTTATATATTATAATTACATAATTCACATTTCTTCTTCGACAAATTGTTTGATTGGCGAGTCTTCCTTCAATTTTTCATTAAATTCACCGTCGTTTTCATCTTATGCATCTTTCGGCTCAACGTCTTCATAAACACGTATGTATTCTCCAGCTATGTCAGTTCTTGCAAGAATCTTCTCCTAATTGCCTGTATCAATTAATCGTATCGGCTCCGGTGACCGGTTTGCAACGGATCTTCTTTGTCATCTATGCTTATAAGTCCTCATGACTTGATGTTTCAATGTTGTTGGATATTGCACATAACATACATGATCTGCTTGATTTATTATAACGAATGGATCATACTTACCATATTATCGTTCTGGAATGATATCAATTCTTCCTCATCGATTTTTTCGTGTACCATGTCCTACGGTTGGGTCGAACCACTAACATTTAAAAAGATTTACTTTCAATCCAACGAGACAGAGATATTCCACCTGTAGGATTTGGTGCAAAATATCGGAGAAATTATCACCCTCTATTTCACTGTTAACGCAAACCGCAATTGTATGTGCTTCTATGTTTTTCTTGTTCATACGTGTGGAATGTTTTTCGTCCTAGATAATTTGTGTGATCATCCGCTGAGCATCTTTATTTCGTCAGAATATGCGACTCGAAATAAAATATGCTGAAATATGTGATTTCTTCCAACAAGTACTGTTTAACAATAGATCCTTCAACAAGTGCCTTGTTTTTTGCTTTTTTCTTTAGATCAAAAAACCTTTAGAAATGATACATCCATCTTAATTGAATTGGCCCATCGAGTATTGGCTCATGTGGCAAATGAATTGGCAAATGTTCCAAGACATCGAAGAAGGAAGGCGGGAAAACTTTTTTCAATGAGCATAATACTTCAAGATATTTTTTTTTCATTAATTCCAAGTCATCCATTTTAAAATTTCTTGAACATATATCTATGAAATATATGCTAATAAATAGTGATTTTTTCAATGGACATATGTTGGAACCTTCAACGGATGCTCGTTCAAATGTCACATGGGGTCAGGGTGCATCAAAGGACACAGCCCGAACGAGCATGATCATGTGCACGACCGAACACGCATCCATGACCATGTGCACGATCGGGCATGTTAAGATGCATGCTCGGGCTCTTTTGAAGTATTTTATGCTCGAGAGTTACGCAGAACTCGGGCACACATCATGCACGGTTGGGCAAATCTCTAGGCAAAGTGCACAGTTGGGCGTCCTTGGGAGCACGGTCAGGCTTTTCACGCAATTTCACCCTTGAGACTTTTGCACAAGCTGGGCATGCCATGTGCACGATCGGGAACCCTCCTTTGGAGACAGCATGGTCAGGCTTACCAACCAGCACAGTCGGGCATCATATAAAATGTTCGGTCTACAAATGCAGAATGAAGCATGCCTGACCGGGCATGACATGGAGCAGGGTTGGGCATGACTTGGTAGAACAACCTATGGTCGATTTTGGTGGAAATGAGTCGACAAAGGTCTCAAATTTGAAATGAATATAACGTCAAGGAGCAAAGGGCATTCAGACACATCCATTATCCATTCTTCACCATTCACACAACAACCCTCCATCCATCCATCCATCCATCATAGGAGAGCCCTCTTGATGGGAGACACACAAAGAGTCGAGAATTGATTCAAGATCACACCTCGTTTGATACTTCTATGTTCCTTAATCTACTTATTTCGATATTTTTGTATGGATTCAGACTCATGACTGAGTAGTAGATTTGTTCTAGGAGAAGGGATTAGCCCATGGCTATCTCGGAACCCTCTTTGATTAATTTATGAATGCATTCTTGTTTTGCTAATCTATTCTTTGTCTGAGAGCTTAATGTATTGTCTTTACGATGGCCACGTAGATGCATGTGTTAGGGATTAGGAGAAGGACCGAAAAGAGAATCATAGATCGTATGGGGTTTAGTTGGGTTTTAAGCCGCGAAAGTAGGGGATAACTCAATTGAATCACTTTCCTATGCCTTGAGAGAAGGTAGGAATTATATTAGGATCATCCGCCTTAGATATCTTGATAGGAAACACATGATTAGGTAGATCGATAGTCGGTTTCGGAAGCTATGCGGTGAAACCGTATCCTAGAACATTTGTCTCACTTGTTTAGAACTTGTTAGTCCACTGCATTATCATATTTGCGTTTGATAACCATTAATCCATCACAGCAAGCATTGATTATATTTTGATTCTAAGACCGTGTTGTGTAGTCTCTGTGAGATCGACACCTAAAATACTACACACGTGCTGTGCACTTTCAGATAGTTTAGGTTAACTTGTTTAACTTGACACGCATCAACAATTGCAACGGATTACAATGTATATTTAATCGTTTTACGTTCTCGGGCATCTGTTGCAATCTGTTGGAAATTCCTATAAATGGATGGATCCGTTGAACTGTCCATGGTAATGCCTTGGAGAGTAAGATGATATGTTCAGCATTCGAGTGAAATATGAATGTGTCATTCGTTAGATTGTGAGTGCGTGAGAACTTTAACTATGTATATCTTAACTTTGATGTTGAGAAAAACATTTATTCAGGCTTTTTTAAATGATTTTGATTCTTTTGGCGTTTCTAAAAGGAATTATTCATTGTGGCATATCATTATGACCTCATACAACTTATCATTAGGCATATGTATGAAATAAATTTTTTGTTCTTAAAAATATTGATACATAAGCCCACTTAAGTAATAGAAATTTTGATATATTTCTTCAACCATTGATGATGAATTAAAACATTTGTGGTTGGGTTTAAGACTTATGATATTTCGACGTGACATAATTTTAAGCTACGATATTTTTGTGGAACATAAATGATTTTCCAACTTATGTTATGTTATATGGATATGCAACGCATGGTTGGTTGACTTGTCTATATTATATGGATGAAACATATATTTTCTAGTTAAAAGAAGGAATAAGACAAGTTGATTTGATGGTCATTGTTGTTTTTTTCCCACTAATCATACATTATAAGAAATAACAATAAATCCCTTAAAAGGAATGTAGTAGTAAGGAATCTTTGACCTCAAGTTTTTATTCATGAACAAATTTTATACAAGTGACTTACTTCTTTGGATGTTCCTAAAGTATTGATTGCACGGAAAATAATCATCTGAGAAACGGTGGGTACATAGTTACCCATATTGGTATGAAAAACATTTTTGTTTTTATCTATTGTATCGGAAAAGACTAAAAGTTTGGCTTAATCTTGTTTTTATGAAAATAGTGAAGAATGTTTTCTACAACATCAATAATAATGTGTTAAACGTTGAAGAAAGAACATATAATAATATGAAATTGCGTATGAACCTAAGATAGTATTATATGTGGAAGGATTTATACTTAATAGAAGATTGTGAATCTCAAATTTCGATATTTAGAATGATGAATGAAATGGAAAATAAGTTGTTGAAATGATTGGAATATGATTTGGAATTTCTTGATAGTTATGCAGCTAACATCAAAAGATGCGTTGACAACCAAATGGGTAAAATATGAGGAATAAAAAAATTCATGCTTGTCATATCTTGTTGGAAATATTATTTCATGTAGCATTTTCAGAACTGATAAAATATTAATGTACATTAAGAATGTTAATAGGTTTAACTATAATAATATGTATTTGTTAACTTTTTTATATGTTTCTTTATATGAATTTGTATTTATATGACTTTACGTGTTCACTCATTTTTTTGTGATTTATTTCGAAAAATTTAAATTTAGATGTGATAGAAAGGTTTAAAGGTAATAAAATTACTATAATGTGTAACTTGAGGAAAGTTAATCTTTCAAGCTATTTCGATGTTATGGAACATCTCACAATTCAAATTCAGAAGACGTTATTAGGAGGTTTAATTAAATTTTGTTGGATGTATCCATTTGAGTGATTCATGTTTCATATGAAAAAACAAGTCAAACAAAAAGTTAGACCCAAAGGTTGAATTCTAAAACAATACATGAATGATGAAATATCATTATTACAATATATTAATTTGATCAACATATTCAAACATGGAATAAAAATGTGGACATATCTTTTGATGGCGGTGTTTGATGGCGGTGTGGTGTATGCATATCATGTATCAGATGTTCTATACATAATTTGTTGCATTTGGTCGAGTTGAAAGAAATGAAGAAGATACATGGTTATCACAACGAGAGCAACATATCTCATTCACACATTCATATGTTCTATTCAATTGCAACTATCTAAGACATTTTTAAAGGTATATGTTCTTTAAACATAATTCAATAATTTCCAATTGTAAATATCTATAATTTTTCAGGACATCAACTTAAATGAATCTCACTTTCAAGAACTAAAAGAGATAGATTATGCTACAGGCATGAGAGAATATGTAAGGAAGCTAAAAATTTAAGAATAAAATAAAGAGATTATGCTATAAGGACCTAAAAGAAATGAGTGTGAAGTTTATAGGATTTTAAAAGAGATTTTGCAATTTGATTATTTAAGGTATGTCATTTTAAATGTGATATTATTCTCATACCAAAGATTCGGTCCAATTATTGGAAGAGAAACGACGACAAACAAGTTAATACGAGCATTTTATTCTTGCTTTGCAAACATATCATATTTGTTATGTTTTGTTTTTTATTAGTTACATGATTGGTCCACATCACACAAATCCACTATCCATTGCAGCATTTAGATCAAATAGTCCAACCAAATCAATAGTTGAAAAAATGGATCAGAAAAAATTTAAATTGAATGGTTCAAAATTCATCTAACCATTCAGAAACATCCAAAAAATCATAACAATCGGACGACAATGAGGTTAACAACACATATTGGATGGCTACAATTAAACAAGATGACCAAACAAAATCCAATGGCACACAAACTTCAAATGATCACAATGAATGAGTGATAGAGATATCCGAAAGGAAACACAAAATCTCAATCAAACGGTAAGAAGGATGTCACGTCACGTAAGACATTCAATTAAAGAGGCGGAAGCAAGTCGAACAGTCGAGGGACCACTATCGTAAAAAAGTTGTGCGGAAAGCAGTGACGAAAGCGGTGAGAAACGTACCAACACATCAAAAGCTTAGTTCAATTGTGATGAAATAGTCATGCCATCAGAATTATTAATCAAATTGGTTTTTGTTTTAGTAAAAAGGATTGATATGGACCTGGACACAAATACATAATGCGTTTTTTAATCATATTTGCAATCAGATATAACACGTGTAGAGACATCCCAATATGCGATAGTGACTTAATTATATTATATATATATATACTCAACATGTATATCCATAATAAGTACATAGATACGTGTCTGCTTAATTGTGCGTTGGTAGATTTAATTTACTTAATTATTACATTAATTACTACTTTAATGGACATTAAACAGCTTATTATAGAGCTAGCTTTTGAAACAATGAAGTACAGCTGGATGTAAGGAACACCCAATTATATAACGTGTTCCATTTATTTATTCACATTTATTACGTAATTCCACGTGTAAACAAGATTAACATTCCTCTGATTCATTATTTTATAGCAATTAATTATAAATTATGGAACTTCAACATAAGTAGTTCAAACCAAGGGAATGGCTTGAATCAGCAGAAGCAGCGAAGAAGAGAGCACGAGTTAATCTTCAATGGCGTCAATAAGTGTAAGTAGATTGATTTCTAGGGTTTTGTAGGCTGTCAAGTCACAAAATGGTTTATTATTTTGAAATGAGTGTGAGTGTCAGTGAGTCAATTGAGTCTTAATGAGTCGGTGGAGTCTCAGCGAAGTTGCTTGAGTCGCAAGGGTCGCAGGAATTGCATGACCATGTTCGACTTAAGCGACTCATCGGTCTCAATAGTCGCAATGGTCGCTTGACTATCGTAGAGGGTCCAAGGGTCGTTTGAGTTGCATGGATCGCTTATGTCATTGAGCACAACGGTTGTTTGAGTCGCATTGGTCACTTGATATTATGCCCTATGGGTCGCTTAAGTCGCATAGGTCAGTTGAGTCGCATGGGTCGTGATGCGTTTCAAGTTAAACTAAATTTAACCTAAACTACCCGCAAGTGCACGGCACGTGTGTAGTACTCTAGGTGTCGATCCCACAGGGACTACACAATACAAACTAAATTCAAACTATGAATCAAACTTGGGAACAACGAAGTATTGGTTTTAATATTGAAATACCTAAAAACAATTAACTAACGAGTGTAGGTTGAATTCAATTTGCGGAAGCGTGTTTTTATCAACCCAAATTTTAGATCTAGTCATGTTCGGATTAGTTTTTACAGATTTCAACGACGAACAAATACAGAAACAATTTCAGGGTACCTGTAGCGTTGAACGTGCAGTCGTCGGATGTGAGGCTTGATGGTACAAGCCCTCTACGCGTATCCACGCCGAGATCGGGATTGCTTTGATGCGGAACTCGGAAGAACGAAAATTGTTTTTCGTTCTTCGGATTTTCTTTTACTGGCGGCTAGGGTTTACATCTTAGAATTGTATGTTTACGAAACCTCGTAATGCGTTTATTTATAATTATTAACTCTTTAATAATTACGACTTAACCCAATAACTATTGAAATATTACATAATTGGAAAAATACTTTCAATCTCCCATTTGCCTTTACGTAATATCTCAAATAGTCGAAATACATGTATCTCCATACACATATTGGCCTGTACATCTTATGTACTAACCCAAAAGAAAAAACAAATACAATTATATTCTTCGGTGCTAGCGGATGAATATAACTGTATCCCACACTGATTGTCTAACAATCATAAGCAGATACCGAGACACTCGTATGCGTGTGACCTCGTAGGTTCATCACTAAGCTGGTAGTCAATTAGTCTCACTAATTAACTAATCGAGGTTGGCGTCTAGCAACACTCCTCAACGACCAGATAGTGTGAAGTAACATCCTTACTCTGTAGAACCATGGTAGAAGGAAAATATTATTATTTCCCTCCTTCTTTACAGCTCCGGATAATCCTAGGACATGGTCTAACTGTCAAGTCCTAATAGATTATCAACTATGTTTCATGCCAAACATAACTGACTGGTGAATGATCGCAAGAAACTCCTTTCTTCTCTCATTCAAATGCCCTGGCCAAGGTCTTTTCAGTCATTATGTTGCTGACAACATAGAGCTCAAACTCTTTACCCAGAGGTGACGGATTCCATCTTGATCATAGATTAAGTTTTTACCAAAACTTTGACTCTTTTATCATGATCTCTATCATGATGACAAGTTTCTAAACTTAATCATGGACTCTATCATACTAGCTATGAAAATATATACACATATATATTATGCAAATATCATCAAAATGATAAAATAATGCCATTTTTTTTATTCACAAGTGTTAAAAAATATATGACATAAAATTAGCTCTTAAATAGTTACAACAATTATGCTATTCCTAGAACTAATTCCAGCATGTCATGTTCTTCAATCCAATCATCAACTTTTGCTTGTCAAACTCATTTGAACCAAGCGCCATTGTGAGTGGATTTGCTGCATTTTCTTTTCCTTCTACCTTTGGGATTGGAACGTCCCCACGCTCAACGATTTCCCTTATTAGATGGTACTTCTACAGAACATGTTTTGATCTTTTATGAGATCTTGGTTCCTTCGCCTGGGCTATTGTCCCGGTATTATCACATAATAAAGGAACTGGTTCCTTTATCGAAGGGACCACACCAAGTTCAGCTATGAACTTTCTCATCCAGATCGCTTTCTTAGCAGCTTTGCAAGCCGCTATGTATTCCGCTTCAGTAACCGAATCAGCTACAGTAGCTTGCTTGGAACTTTTCCAACACACTACACCCCCATTGAGACAAAAGACATACCCCGATGTCGATCTGCTATCGTCCTTATCAGACATAAAGCTGGCATCTGTGAACCCTTCTAACTCTAAGTTAGAATCTCCATAAACGAGGAATTGGTCTCTAGTCCTTCTCAAGTACTTGAGAATGGTTTTCACCAATTTCCAATGTTCCTCA
>CM071866.1:16947916-16962055 GCA_036759665.1 Gynandropsis gynandra
ATATGGACTTTTTCATCTAAATGATTATTTTACTGATTAATACTACAATAGTATTCAGATTCGTATTTCTTTCAGTAATATTTCCTGAACTAATCATGCATAAGCCCCCTGGTAGTCAGGTCGTTTCTTAAGCATATTAAACAGGTTCATTTAAGATGGCTCTATATCACATAGTCACCTGGTAGTCAGGTCGTTCCTATTGATATAGTTGAGTTCATCCTTCTTCTCATGGTTGGATATCAATTAAGTTTACGTCCCCCGGGTAGTCCAGACGTTTACAAAAACTAATTGATCCCTCCCACTAGACGTCTGATGTCATAGATGTTTGAATTGAATTCTTGAACTACATGCCTCCTGGTAGTCAGGCCGTACCATGTAAACGAGAACCTATTCAAAACATCTACGATGAAGGAAAAGCCTAACGGTAAACAATTTTTCGTTTAAGAACTCAATTATTAATTAAAATTCTCAATTTTAATATGGCTCTATATCACATAGTCACCTGGCAGTCAGGTCGTTCCTATTGATATAGTTGAGTTCATCCTTCAGCTCATGGTCGGATATCAATTAAGTTTATGTCCCCCGGGTAGTCCAGGCGCTTACAAAAACTTTGATATTGTTGGCGCAAATTATGGCTCATAAGCCCTCATCAAACAACTTTATCAGCCATGATCTCATTGACATTGTTGATGACTTGCAATTTTGTGAAGGCTTTCCATGGGTGATATGATATCAGACGATGTCGAGGACCGACCTGTAATGCATAGGAGGACGCGACCTACATGCACGACCCGAGACGCGACCCGTACCGCAGAAGAGGTGACCCGCACCACGTAGGAGACGAACCAAGTCAAACGAAAGGCGAATGCGACCCGAAGGAAGGACATTGGTCCTATGACCCGAGCTAAGGCTAGAGAAGAGGAGGCCTTGACCTTATCAGCTGGTCTCGTGACCCGAGCTAAAGCTACGAAGCTTAAGGAGGCGATCATCAGGATCCTCACAGCCGTCTATGTTTAAGACGAGTATTCAAGTTCATGTGAAGTCACCAATATCCGTATCATTCTTCGAGCCGAAGCACAACTCAGAACGGTCAATAATTAGGGTATGTGACTGGCGTGTACTCTTTTCCCTTCATTATTTTTGTCCCTTGGGGTTTTCCAATGATGGGTTTTTAACGAGGTCACGATTCACTTTTCGCGACCTAATTATTGACCCGAGGTTTCAAGTCAAGTTCGCATCCCGACGGCAAATCGTACGACTTGTCTTATTTATGTTTTTGGCTATTTTCTAGAACATGAATGTTATGCCTTGCATGGTGACTTAGCATTTAATGTTGCATTTATGTTTTGCATGGCCACTTTCTTGTTACTTATGGCCGGCCATGAACACCATTGTAGGAAGCTTGGATTTTGAATTGAATCCTTGATTTTCCCTTGTGAAATCATCCTTGTTGGTGTGTTATATCCAGCAAAACCGTTGGTGTGTCATATCCAACGTTTGTCCATTCTTCGTTGGTGTGTAATATCCTTTGAAGACGGGCCGGTGAATCGAGAGTCTTTCCGCAACTCTCGTGTGACCATTCGCTCCACCCACCTTGTGGAAAGAGTCGTGCAACTCAGTTGCAGCAAGATCTATCCATCCAACCTTAGTCTCGAGCGTCGTTCCGGTGGGATCGCGTCAAGTGGTATCAGAGCTCGTTCTAGTGAAAAGGTTAGTTCATTCTCGGCTTTGGTTGTGTAGACCGTAGCTAGGGTTGAACGCGAGTAGTATCCATTGTTAGTAAGTGTATTTAGGTGTTACGAGTCTTGTTTATCGTACGTTCTTTCTTTTTGTTTGTTTTCCGCTTGTGGCTGCTCCGTGTGCTATTGTGCAGGGGACCGAGAGTAGGGAATTTCAAACCACCAAGCGCCATGGGAGATAAAAAAGCCAAAACCAGCCGGGTGAACAAGAGATTAATCGAGGCTATCGCGGCTCATTTAGAGCAAAGTCTCGCCAACAAAATGGAGGAGTTTCGGCAAGAGTTTCGACCCAAACATCCGAAGCAACCGAGAGAATGCGTTCTAGCAAACGGGAAAGGAATTAGCATAAAGAGGACAACAACTACTACGAACAAGGCAGTTCATCCTCGTCTCGAAGTAGCCACAGAAGGTGGCGTATAACGAGGGAACGATGAGATGACCTGAGGGATGACCTCGCTGGTCTTAAACTGAAAATCCCTTCGTTCCAAGGTAAGGCCAACCTGGATGCCTACCTAGAGTTGGAGAAGAAGGTTGAACTTGTGTTCGGTTGTCAACACTACACCAAGGCCAAGAAGGTTAGGGTTGCAGCCACAGAGTTCTAGGACTATGCCTCGAGTTGGTGGGATCAACTCGTGACTTCTAGGCAACGAAATGGTGAGGACCAGTTGCAACGTGGCTGGATATGAAGACCATTATGCGCAAGAGTTTTGTGTCGAGTCATCACAACCGAGAAGTGCATCGGCGACTAAGGAAGCTTGCCCAAAGAAATCGATCCGTGGAGGAATATTATCAAGAGATGCAGTTGCTGATGTTAAGGGCTGAAATCTCGGAGGATAGAGAGGCGTTGGTGTCTTGTTTCTTCGGATGTCTAAATCTGGAAATCCAAGACCATCTAGAGATACAACACTACGTGGAGGTTGAGGAGATGCTCCACAAAGCGATCTTAATCGAGCAACAACTCCAGCGGCGAAGGAGTTCACGTTCTGGTTATAGGCTGGAAAATACAGCCATCAACGAGATGAAAAACCGAGCTATCCAAGGAAGGACAGCACGGTTCCCGCAAGCCGAGACGCCACCAAAACCCTTCCAGCGAACCGAGACACGAACAAGATAGGTCCAGCATCGCCGCGGGACAAAGGAAAGGCTGAGGCCATGACTTCAAGGGCTCGGAACGTGAAGTGTTTCAAGTGTCACGGGAGAGGACACTATGCGAGTTAGTGCATGAACAAGAAAGTCATGATCATTCGCGACGACGGTGAGTTCGAATCTGAGGACGAAGCGACTAAAAATTCGGACAAGACGCATGAGGAGCAACCAACCAAAGGAGAGATGCTGGTGGCACGACATTCCTTGAGCATGCAGCCTAATGCCGACGAACAAGAACAGCGAGAAAATTTATTCCACGCCCACTTCCTTATTCACGAAAGAGTTTGTAGCGTAATCATCGACGGAGGAAGTTGCACGAACGTTGTAAGCGCTACTATGGTCCGAAAGCTTGGATTGAAGGTCCAAAAACACCCGAGGTCATATAAGCTTCAATGGCTGAATGAAAATGGCAAGATGAAGGTGACCAGCCAAGTGACCGTGCCTATCGCCATAGGCAAATACGAGGATGAAATTTTGTGTGATGTGCTACCCTTGGAGGCGAGCCATATTCTACTCGGTAGACGTGACAGTCGGATCGCAAGGTAAAACATGACGGTTTCACTAACATACATTATTTCTATTTTAATGGCAGGAAGACCATCCTTGTTCCGTTGACGCCAAAGGAAGTATTGCAAGATCAAATGCACTTGAAACAACAAGGCGCTTGCGTGCTTAAGTCATCGAATTTTTACACGTGATCGGGTGAGATCAAGAAATCTCTTCAATCGAATCAGTCTATATTATTATTTGTGTATAAGGAAACTCTCTCGAGCTTAGCTAACCTTGCACTGGTGTTGCCGAGTGAAATTTCTACGTCATTGCAGGATTATGGAGACGTTTTTCCGGAAGAGAACTCCACCGGATTGCCCCCGATAAGCGGTATTGAACATCAAATCGATTTCATTCCTGGAGCCGTGCTACCAAGTGGCCAGCCTACCGAACCAATCCAGTGGAAACCAAGGAGCTGCAAAGGCAAGTGGAGGAACTCATGGACAAGGGACACATTCGAGAAAGCATGAGTCAATGCGTTGTACCCGTTCTACTTGTGCCAAAGAAAGATGGCAGCCGGCGCATGTGTGTTGATTGTCGCGCAATCAACAACATTACGGTGAAGTATCGAAATCCTATTCCTAGGCTAGATGATATGCTAGATGAATTGCATGGAAGTAGGATCTTTTCTAAAATTGACCTTAAAAATTGATATCATCCAATTAGGATGAAGGAAGGTGACGAATGGAAAACGATATTTAAAACTAAACATGAATTGTATGAATTGTTAGTTATGCCTTTTGGATTGTCAAACGCACCTAGTACCTTAATGCGCTTAATGAACAATGTTCTTCGAGAATATATAGGTAGATTCGTAGCAGTCTACTTCGATGATATATTGATTTATAGTAAAAACGAACAAATACCAAAATCATTCATTCAAGTGGCGTTCAAGAATGAAAGCATTAAGAATCACCAAACATTAAGAACAAGACTTCGTTACATATCGGCCAAGCTCTCTAACCCGTGGCTATGGACCTACTCGGACATGAGCTTAGAAAACAAAACACAAAAGATAACTATCTTCAACATCGATAATGTATGAGATTCCTCCCTATTCTATTACAGACGTCTTCAACAGCTCCTCCGCGCTCCGGCTTCGTCGCTCCGTCCTTGCCCTTGTGTGTGCGTTCTGCTCTCTTTCTTTCTCTCACGTGTGCTATGTTTTTCTCTCCTTGTTTCTGTCTGGATAGCTCCCTGAAGCTCTCCCCCCTTTCATTCCTTGCAGCAGCCACCCTTCTCTTTCCTTTTCTTGAGTTTTCCATTCTTGAATAAGTTGGGTGACGTTTCCATTACTTTCTCCAGCGAAATATCACTTATTCCTCTTCTCTAAAGTCGTTTTCCTTATTGTATAAGTCCCCAACAAACTCCCATTTGTTTTAAGACAAATTAAGTAATTTGGAGTTGCAGGTGACGGACGCGACCCGCGCGGGCTGGGTAAGTGATCGCTCGGGTGCGGCGCGAAAGATCGCGCAAGAACGCGATGGAAGAAGAGGCAGCCCGCTCGGGTTGATGCCCCGGGCGTGGTATTTCTTGCCCGACTCGTGCTCAATTTGCTGGACATAATCACCGTAACAAATGCCCGCTCGGGCTAGGGAGTTACCCGCGCGGGTAGTGGCTATTCCTTACCGATTCTCGTCCCGTTTGTCCCGTGATGATGCTCGATGTTGATACTTTGTCTCGTGCACATCCTTCAGCTCCAAAATGACTGAAAACGAGATGATCATGATGCTTAATGCTTGGTAAAATCCAAATGAACGATGAAACTAACTATGAAAATAGATGAAAATACTAGAACAAAATAGACGTTATCAAACTCCCCCGGACTTGAACCTTTGCTCGTCCTTGAGCAAGACTAGAAAGAAGCAGGAGAGGAGTTAGACAACAACTTGAAACTAGCACAATCAACTCGAAAAGTCAGCCACCCTACGCAACAACGCGTCACACGAACATAGATCTAAGCGCACCGAATTTAGACCCCTATCTTCCAAAAGCCACTAACCGTGCAATCCTACACATATCCTTAGTTCATTTCACTAACCCCTAGACAACATCCAAGCAATCCCCATACCTATTATAATGCACAAACAGTTCGATACCATTCTTAAGACAATTATTTTTCTTCTTTTTCGGTTCTCTTTTTCTTCTTCTCTTTTTTTTTCCAGTTTCCACACATTTTTTTTAAATTCGCACTCGGTTTCTAGGATGTCGGAGGTGAAGAGGACAGCCTTCTACTTAGACCCAGGTTGCCAATTGGCATAGTCATAAGGTCTCGTAACCTTAGCGGAGTGAAGAGGTTGCGTTTTTGCTGATTTTTTTTTATTAACTAGTGTGAATACGTATCGACTCTAACCCTTAGGACGTAGAAAAACCGCCTCGACCCACCACTTAGACCCAAACCATCAATATAGATGCACTCATGTAAATGTAGGGCTGAAAAAGTTAAAGAACTTAGTCTATTGATAGTGGAGTGTAAGTGCGTGGAAATATAATGATCGAAACAAAACAAGGAATGAAAGGTACGCTCGGAGATATAAGTGCTTGGGATTGAAGCCTAAGGGAAGGAATACAACTATAGGCTATGGATTCATGCACGACCACTAAATAATCGATATCTAAAGGTATGTTTCAGCAAACCTAGACTTTTGTTCCCGATTCGACAAAGTTGCACAAGGTGACTAAAGTTCGAAATTTTTCGTACTAGATATCCATCCGTCTAATCCTAAAAAAATAGAACGAAGAACTTAACATCTAAATCCTAATTACAATCATGAAATTCGAAGAATCCCCCCCCCCCCCGACTTGAACCTAATCAAAATCATAACAGTCAGAGAATACCCCCCAGACTTGAACGGAACACCGTCCCGGTGTTCAATACCTAAGAGAAGGACTAACATGCAAAAACTCGAGGAAAATACGATAAATAGGAACATGTGCACCTGATGCGTGCTTGTTGTCCCGAGTTGATGCAGCTGGGCGTACATGTCTTTCCTTATGTTGTGGATGATTTCAAAGTGGAAAACCTGTAACAAAAGTCACACAATCCAAAGGAGACAGTACGATACATCGGGGTTGTTGGTAAGGAGCATGCTTGTGAAAAGAATAAGAGTAGAATTCTAAAAAAAACTGAAACGAAATGACTAAAGGATATGAGGCTCGGGTTGCCTCCTGAGAAGCGCTGATTTAAGGTCACGATCCTGACCAAAACAGCTACTCATTAGGTGGACGTCCTCGACGTCGTCGTGTGCGTAGCGTCTTGCGTGCATAGTGTGCTCGATTGGGTATAGCATGCGGATAAGTTGGATTCCTTGCACGATCAGTCATATCCTCCCTAAGCTCAGTCGTGTTGTTACCTATGTTGGGGGCTAGATCGTGCTGTCCAAAGAATTTATTTGAGCTATCCACAAGTCCGGTTATGAACTCCATGAAATCGGTTAGGCATTCGTCTTTTGTTCCCTTCAATATTTCCGGAATTTGTTGGTGCGTGAGCCCTTGTGGTGAAGGCTTCATCTTCACCTTTGGTGCCTTATCAATGTCCCAATTAGGTGCTGGACGTTTGGCGTGGCTGTTACGCGTCTCGGGAGTGGTAGAACTCGGGCTACCTGCTGTTTGACGCGCGCTGGAATCTGCCTTGGATGCGGAGGGTTTGCGCACTGATTTAGGACGTTTTCTTGATTCAAATTGATTTCCATTCGAGCTTTACTTATGTGTTTGTGGGTTGAGCACTCCTTTCGATAAGGATTGTCCAAAATTTCACCTTTTGCTTTGCTTACGAACTGCTGTGCTTGGATCGCACAGAAATTTGCTCGGAGTGTGTCTAGCTCGGTGTTTGGAATCTCCTTTGTCTTTTCTTCGTGCATCAGCTTAGCACAGTATGTTGCATTGTTCGGGTCTTTATACACTTCTTTCTCAACTGCTAAAAGAGCTAACTCAACGGAATCTATATTCCCGAACTCGTCAAAGACTTCTTTGGCTAGTCTCTCTAGGACGTCGATGTGGAATACCGAATCCACCATACAAGGCTGCTTGAGTGTGTCGTTCAGATTGAATTCCACTTCTTCATCTTCGAATTTAAGTGTGAGTCTACCTTCAGCACATGTAGGATCGTCTTTTCCGTATTGAGAAACGGCCTACCGATCAAATACCAAAATCATTCATTCAAGTGGCGTTCAAGAACGAAAGCATTAAGAATCACCAAGCATTAAGAACAAGACTTCGTTACATATCGGCCAAGCTCTCTAACCCATGTCTATGGACCTACTCGGACATGAGCTTAGAAAACAAAACATAAAAGATAACTATCTTCAACATGGATAACGAATGAGATTCCTCCCTATTCTATTACCGACGTCTTCAACAGCTCCTCCGTGCTCCGGCTTCGTCGCTCCGTCCTTGCCCTTGTGTGTGCGTTATGCTCTCTTTCTTTCTCTCTAAGTGTGCTCTGTTTTTCTTTCCTTGTTTCTGTCTGGATAGCTCCCTGAAGCTCTCCCCCCTTTCGTTCCTTGCAGCAGCCACCCTTCTATTTCCTTTTCTTGAGTTTTCCATTCTGGAATAAGTTGGGTGACGTTTCCATTACTTTCTCCAGCGATTATTCCTCTTTTTTAAATTCGGTTTCCTTATTGTATAAGTCCCCAAAAAACTCCCATTTGTTTTAAGATAAATTAATTTATTTGGAGTTGCAGGTGACGGACGAGACCCACGCGGGCTATGTAAGTGACCCGCTCGGCTGCGGCGCGAAAGATCGCGCAAGAATGCGATGGAAGAAGAGGCAGCCCGCTCGGGCTGAGCTGCTGCCCGCTTGGGCTGATGCTCCGAGCGTTCTTGCCCGACTCGTGCTCAATTTGCTGGACAAAATCACCCTAACAAATGCATGTCGGGCTAGGGAGTTACCCGTGCGGGTAGTGGCTATTCCTTGCCGATTCTCGTCAGTTTGTCCCGTGATGATCCTCAACGTTTATACTTTGTCTCATGCATGTCCTTTAGCTCCAAAATGACTGAAAACGAGATGATCATGATGATTATTGCTTGGTAAAATCCAAATGAATAATGAAACTAACTATGAAAATAGATGTAAATAATAGAACAAAATAGACGTTATCAATATGCTAGATGAATTGCATGGAAGTAGGATCTTTTCTAAAATTGACCTTAAAAGTGGATATCATAATATTAGGATGAAGGAAGGTGACGAATGGAAAACGATATTTAAAACTAAACATGGATTGTATGAGTTGTTAGTTATGCCTTTCGGATTGTCAAACGCACCTAGTACCTTAATGCGCTTAATGAACAATGTTCTTCGAGAATATATAGGTAGATTCATAGTAGTCTACTTCGATGATATATTGATTTATAGTAAACAATTAGAGGAACACTTAGATCACCTAGAGTCAGTCTTAAAGGTACTAGGAAGGAAGAACTATACGCCAACTTTAAGAAATGCACCTTTTGTACAGATAACAATGTGTTTCTAGGTTTTATTGTAAGTGCAGATGGCATAAAGGTGGACAAAGAAAAGGTCAAAGCCATTCGGGAATGGCCGAGCCTAAAGACCGTCGAGGAATTCCGAAGCTTCCATGGACTCACGAGGTTCTATCGACGCTTTGTGAAGTTCTTCAGCACCTTGGCCGCCCTTCTTACCGAAGTTATTAAGAGAAATATGGGATTCAAGTGGGGAGAAGCGCAAGAAGCAGTGTTTCAAACGTTGAAAGAAAAATTTACTTACGCTCCTTTGTTGATATTGCCTGATTTTCTTAAGACTTTTGAAAATCGAGTGATGCATTCGACGTAGGAATTGGTGCAGTATTGATACAGGAATGGAAGCCGATTGCCTATTTCAGCGAAAAACTCGGAGGTGCAACTCTCAATTATGCCACCTACGACAAAGAGTTATATGCACTCGTGAGGGCGTTACAAACTTGGCAACATTACCTATGGCCAAAGGAGTTTGTGATACACACCGACCATGAATCGCTCAAGTACCTAAAAGGTCAGAACAAACTCAGTAATCAACATGCGAGGTGGGATGAATTCATTGAAACATTTCCTTACGTCATCAAGTGCAAGCAAGGTAAGGAAAACGTTGTGGCTGATGCCCTATCCCGAAGGTACGCATTGTTGACCACTTTGGATGCTAAGCTTGTAGGTTTTGAACAAAATCAAAGAATTATATGCATCTGACTTGGAATTTGGAGAAGTATACAAGAACAGCGAAAAGTTTGCTTCAGGGCATATAGGCAATATGATTTTCTATTTTATGATAATCGGTTATGTGTGCCTAACTGCTCAATGAGAGAACTGTTTGTTAGAGAAGCCCACGGAGGTGGACTTATGGGCCATTTTGGAGTTACGAAAACTTTGAAGATATTACAGGTCCACTTCTATTGGCCACACATGAAAAGGGACGTTGAAGGAATTTGTGAGTGATGCGTTGCATGCAAACAGACTAAGTCTAAGGTTCAACCTCACGGTTTGTATACCCCTCTTCCTATCCCAACTCACCCTCGGACTAATATATCTATGGATTTTGTAATTGGGTTGCCTAGGACTAAGAATGGTAAAGATTCAATTTTCGTGGTGTTAGATATGTTCTCTAAAATGGCATATTTTATAACATGTCAAAAGACTGATGATGCATTGCATGTAGCTGATCTTTTCTTTAAGGAGGTAGTCCGATTGCATGACATGCCTTACGATAGTTTCCATAGGGATACTAAGTTTCTTAGCTATTTCTGAAAAACTTTGTGGTCCAAGTTAGTAACTAAATTTTTACTCTCTACGACTTGTCATCCACAAATCGATGGTCAAGCCGAAGTAGTAAATCGAACCCTAGGAACTTTATTACGTCCAATTGTTAGAAAGAACTTGAAAACTTGGGAAGAATGTTTACCACATGTCGAATTTGCTTACAATCATGTTGTACATTCTGTTTCCAAATTTTCTCCTTTTGAAATTGTGTACAGGTTCAATCCTGCTTCACCATTGGATCTAATGCCTTTGCCATCGAGTGATCGAGTTAGTCAGGACGGAGAAAGAAAACAAAGATGGTCCAACAGATTCACGAAAAAGCAAGGAAGAACATAGAGGAGAAGACAAAGCTCTATGTGAAAGAGATGAACAAGGGACGAAAACAATTGACTTTCGAGCCTAGTGAGCAAGTTTGGGTTCATCTACGAAAAGAACGATTCCCAAACGAGCGGAAGTCCAAATTAATGCCCCGAATCGACAACAACGCTTACCAAGAGATTCAGCAACAACGTTTACAAACTCGACTTGTAAGGTAAGTATAATGTTAGTCCTAGCTTTAATGTTACTGACTTGGTTCCTTTTGTCGTAGATCAAGCGGATTTGAGGGCAAATCCTTTTCAAATATGGGGCATGATATGATCCCAGACTACATCGAGGATGCGACCTGTAATGCAGAGGAGGACGCGACCCACATGGCTGAGGAGGATGCAACCTGCGCAACCTGAGATGAGACCCGCACCGCAGAAGCGGCGACCCGCGCCACGGAGGAGACGACCCTAGTCAAACGAAAGGCAGACACGGCCCGAAGGAAGGACATTGGTCCTATGACCCGAGCTAGGGCTGGAGAGGAGGAGGCCTTGACCTTACCAGCTTGTCCCGTGACCCGAGCTAAACCTACGAGGCTCAAGGAGGAAGTAATTGGGATCCTCACTGCCGTCCACGTTCAAGACGAATATTCAAGTTCACATGAAGTCACCAATATCCGTTTCATTCTTTGATCCAAAGCACAGCTCGCAACGGTAATAATTAGCGTAAGCGATTCGCGTGCACTCTTTTCTCTTTGTTGGTTTGTTCCCACAGGGTTTTCCAACGACGGGTTTTTAACGAGGCCGTGATTAACTTTCCATGACCTAATTGTTAACCCGTGGTTTCTAGAAAAGTTCGCATCCCGACGGCGCATCTTACGACTTGTCTTATTTATGTTTTTGGCTATTTTCTAGATCATTAATGTTATGCCTTGCATGGTGAGTTAGCATTTAATGGTGCATTTATATTTTTGCATGGCCATTTCTTGTTACTTATGGCCGACCATGAACACCATTGTAGGAAGCTTGAATCTTGAAGGAAGCTTGAATTTTGAATTAAATCTTTGATTTTTCCTTGTGAAATCATGCTTTTTGGTGTGTTATATCCAGCAAAACCGTTGGTGTGTCATATCCAACGTTTGTTCGTTCTTCGTTGGTGCGTAATATCAGTCGAAGATGGGCCGGTGAATCAAGAGTCTTTCCGCAACTCTCGCGTTACCATTCACTCCACCCACCTTGTGCGAAGAGTCGTGCGACTCGGTTGCAGCAAGGCCTATCCATCTAATCTACGTATAGAGCATCGTTCCAGTGGGATTGCGTCAACATGTGTTACACATTCGAGAAGATTGTGGATACTTACCGCAAGCACGTTAGCAGGGAATCATCAAAACCAAAATGGTATTGTGGCGGTTTCATGATCCCACTAATGGTAACTTGTATATATTATTCGAATAACTTGAATGTTTTCGTACTTTTTGCATTCTTATCATTTGTTTTAATGTTTCAGTTACTTCCATTCGAAACTATCCTTAGTTTGAGCAGAAAGGGATGGTATGTTGATTTATGGATGCGAATCCATCATTCCTGAGAATGTGCAAGAAGATGGTTAAATCAAGTTTTAACCTGATGTGTGTAAACGTGATAAGGTAGATCGGAGATTCTAAGGTAACAATTTTCCAAGGATGACAAGGGTAATGACGTGTGGAAACACGAGTTATAATTTTCCTAGTCCACTTCACCGCAAGTATACGGATCGTGTAGTACCAGGGTCGATCTCTAGGGACTAAAGTGGCTAAACTAAGAATGAAACTAAACTAAGACGAAAGAAGATAGAATGGGATATGGTCCTAAATTTCCTAAAACTATCCTAATGGTGACAACGAAACTAGGTTAAAGATAAGACTAGATATGGTGAATACTACGGGTGTACGGGATACCGGAATTGCATAGATGAACGACTAAGGATCATAGATCTATAACCTATTCTTGACAACGGGAAATACATGCTCTACGGTGAGGAGTGATTCTTCCGAGCCTAAACCTCCTAACCATGGATACATGCAACCCTACCTTCCAGCAGTGATTAACATATACCATGGCAGCATTATGACCGCAATCACTATCCCTAAGATGACCAACCGACCGGTCAGATTCTCATTAGTCAATCTTAATCTACAACATAACGAACCGGATTCGTTCCTTAACCTTCCAGCAAGGTACGAGATCCTATATTGTGTAGCGGTCAGCACTAACGTATGAAAGATATTGCTAAGCGTAGAACCGTAAATCAAGAATAAATTCATAAAACTAAGCATTAACGTGAAACATCGTTCATACATACAAATCCGATATCCCTGCCCGCAGTAGGGACTCTACTCACTCATGGAATAAACAGATGAAGAAGATGACAAAGTCCTATACATGATAAACCCTAAGGAATTCGATGCCTCAACCTTCCCTATTGTGTTACCGGTGTACGGATTGGTGCTTCTCTTCTTCTCCGATACCTCCTGAGCCTTTCCAAATGTTTTTCCAGTCTTTTCTTGCCCTGTTCGTCGCCCCCTTGCTCTAGATCTGTTCAGTTCTTTTTATTCGCTCGTTTGAAATTGAGATTTAGGTTGTTGCGAATTACGCGGCCCGCTCGGGCACAGGTGCTGTCCGGTCGGGTATAGGCTCGCCCGACCGTGTTGGTTCATGGTGCCCGATCGGGTGGACATGACCCGATTGCGTGGTTAAGCGGGCCCGAGTCGCGTAAACCCTTGGGGTAAATTGGATGACTAATAACCCGAGCGGGTATTCTCCTTGCGCCCGATCGGATAAGGCTACCCGATCTCATTGCTCATGTGCCCGGGTCGTGCTGAATGTGTGGACAAAACCCCGTAGGTTTTACCCGAGCGGGTGGAGGAATAGTGCCCGACCGGCACCCTTGTGTCCTTGATACTTCTCTTTTCCGCTCGTTGCTCGGGTGTTCCTTTGGGTTCTGGAGCTCTGAGTAGATATGTCTTCTATTCATGTGGTTTTTGTCGCCTAAAAACCTGAAAACCAACAAAACGGGTGTGTGAAGCTCGAAATCATATCGGATAAGTAAGACTCAATGTAAGATACATGCGAAAATGGTGTAAAAACCTATCCTAATATTGATACACTTTCAGTGTTATCAAACTCCCCCAGACCTAGACCTTTGTTTGTCCTCATACAAAACTAATGTACAACCTAAGAAGAATCTAATAACGATGGATACTAGCTCAAAAATTTCGAAGTGTTAGTCATCTTTGCATATCAGCGCGTCACATGGATAAGAGCCTAAGCGTACCGAGTATAGTCCTATGTCTACCGAAAGTGCTGAGCCATGAAATCCTTCCTAAAATCTAAGTCTACTTCACAACCCTAGATAACGTCCAAGCGATCTCCATACCAATTTCTCTAAGCTTTTGATATCATTTGAATCTTTTCTTCTCATTCTTATGCATTTTTTCTTTTCAGCACTTAGATCCACGCTTTGTTCCTAGGACGTCGAAGTCGAAGAGGGTTGGCTTTCTACTTAGACCCAGGCTGCCTATGGCACACTCATAAGGTTGCGCGACCTTAGAGGAGTGAAGAGGTGCGTTTTTGAATCTTTATTCTTTTATTTTCTTTTCTCTTTCTTTTTTTTT
>CM071866.1:16970153-16980314 GCA_036759665.1 Gynandropsis gynandra
CTTAATCTACAACTTAGCGGACCGGATTCGTTCCTTAACCTTCCAGCAAGGTTCGAGATCCTATGTTGTTGAGCGGTCAGCACTAACGTAAGAATGATATTGCTAAGCGTAAAACCGTAAATCAAGAATAAATTCATAAAACTAAGCATTAACGCGAAACATCGTTCATACATACAAATCCGATATCCCTACCCGCAGTACGGACTCTACTCACTCATGGAATAAACAGATGAAGAAGATAGCAAAGTCCTATACATGTACGGATTGGTGCTTCTCTTCTTCTCTGATACCTCCTGAGCCTTTCCAAATGTTTTTCCAGTCTTTTCTTGCCCTGTTCGTCGCCCCCCTTGCTCTAGATCTGTTCAGTTCATTTTATTCGCTCTTTTGAAATTGAGATCTAGGTTGTTGCGAATTACGCAGCCCGCTCGGGCACAGGTGTTGCCCGGTCGGGTATAGGCTCGCCCGACCGTGTTGGTTCATGGTGCCCGAGTCGCCTAAACTCTCGGGGTAGATTTGATGACTAATAACCCGAGCGGGTATTCTGCTTGCGCCCGATCGGGTAAGGCTACCCGATCTCATTGCTCATGTGCCCGGGTCGTGCTGAATGTGTGGATAAAACCCCGTAGGTTTTACCCGAGCGGGTGGAGGAATAGTGCCCGACCGAGCACCCTTGTGTCCTTGATACTTCTCTTTTTCGCTCGTTGCTCGGGTGTTCCTTTGGGTTCTGGAGCTCTTAGTAGATATGTCTTCTCTTCATGTTGTTTTGATAAGAAATTCTTCATATTGAGCTCATTTAGGCCTTGACGCCTAAAAACCTGAAAACCAACAAAACGGGTGTGTGAAGCTCGAAATCATATCGGATAAGTAAGACTCAATGTAAGATACATGCGGAAATGGTGTAAAAACCTATCCTAATATTGATACACTTTCAGTGTTATCATGTAACAAGGGTCACAGAGGGTAATAATGGTTATTTTTATTTTTCAGCATATTCGAAGTATTCTTCGTTCTGAACAAGAAGAGGAAGCTTTACTTTTTGATTCGGAGGATTACAAGGGATGACATGATCCCAATGTTCAGATGGATGGAACATCATGTAGAAATCCGATGGGGATTTGTTGGGAGGACATCCGTAAGCAAGAACTGCTGACGCGAAAAGCAGCTCTTGGTGATCGAAAGAAATGGAAAGGAAAGGAGACTAAGAGGAAGAAGATCGTGGATGAAAAAGCAATGGAGGTTGTAGATGTTCCACCCATATCTGAAGCTGACGAAGAAGAAGGGTGGGTAGGTGTAGCTGAAGCTGATAAAGAAAGAGAAGATGTTGCTAAAGCTGAAGGAGGAGAAGCTACAATCCCTCTGACAATGGAGGAAAAATTAATAAAGGAAATAAATAAGTAGGAGAAAAAAGAATCATCAACGCCGTAAGAAACCTTCTAAGGGATGTCGGGTTTTATTTGTCTAATCCAAAATCAAAGGCGGAAAATCCCAAACGTGCTGAAAAGGCAAAATCAAAGTCTGCCGAGAAAGATGCGAGCACCGAAAACCAATCTTCTGGCACTGTTAGAGATGATGATTTTGAATTCCTTCAACGTTCATATCCAGTGTCAAGAAAAGAGCCAAGCGAAAAGCCGGTTGAGTTAGAGGCTCATAATGACTCTGGAGATAGCTCAGAAGAGGATTTGACAAACATTTCGAGATTAGTTGAAAATCTCACATCTGCCGCCACCATTCCTCTAATTTAATACATTTCTGGAGAGGTTACTGCAACTTTTGCTCCTGATGAAGCTCCACCAAGTTGGTAATATTTAGTGAAAAAGTTCATTTGAGTCAATTTCCATCGAGAGTCGCATAGATCGCAAGAGACGCATAAGTTCCGAGGTCGCATAAGTCGCAGGGTCACATAAGCCATTGGGTCGTTAGAGTCGCATGGGTTGCATATGTCCCATGGGTCGCAAGGGTTGCAAGGGTCACATCAATGTAACGAACGATGAGTCTAATGAATGAAAGAATTTTATGCAGATGTTCCGGTGGGTACTGTCAATGAAGTCGCCGATGAGAAGGTTCTTGCCGAGGATATTCTAGTGGGTCCTGTCGAAGAGGTCGCCGTTAAGGAGGTTCCTGCGGAGTATACTCCAGTGGGTCCTATGGAAGACGTCTGTGCTGAGGAGGTTCCTGCCGAGGATACTCCAGTGGGTCTTATCCAAGAAGTCACGGACGAGGAGGTTTCTGCCGAGGATATTCTAGTAGATCCTATCGAAGAGATCCCCTCAAAGGAGGTTCCTTCCGAGGATACTCAAATGGGTCCTGTCATAGAGCTCGTAGTCGACGGAACTCCATAAGTTATTGTCATTGATCGCATGGGTCGAATGGGTCACAAAAGGTTGTATTAGTCGCATAGGTCGCATCATCGCATTGAGAGCATAGGTTGCATGGTCGCATTGGTCTCATGTCCACATGGTTCACACGGTCGTAGTGTCGCAGGGTCGCATTGGTCGAATTGGTCTTATGGGTCACCATATGTTTAATGAAGTAAATTTTATGCAGGTGTTGGGCCTATATCGAACGAGTCTGAGCAATATGTTGATCCTCTGCCGATAACTAAACGAGTTTTAAGACCATGTAAGACATACGTTAAACCTCCGCTGGTAAAAAGAGCAAAAATAGGGCGAGGGCGAGGGCGAGGGAAAGATGTTGATTGAGAACCCGTAGAAATTGTAGTCCAACAACCCGTAAAGAAGGTGGTTCAAGCACCCGAAAAAAGGTGGTTCAAGAACCTTTAGGGAATCGACATTTTGTGTGGAAGCCCAAGAGATTATGAGAGGGTGGGATAACCCAAGATCCTTCGTTCGTTAACCGTAACGGTGAAAAATTGGGTGCTCTATATATGTTCCTGACGAAACCTTGACATGAGCGTTGGTGGAAATCTGATCTAGATATTCCTCAGGGGCTTGAGTTTTGGGAGACCATATTAAAGCCCAACGTAAGGCTTGAAGATGATGTAAGATTTTTTAAACCGTTAGTCACAGAGGTCATTTTGTGTCATATCTATTCATGTGTGTTAATTTTTTTTGCAGCAATTGGATGAGGCGTTGTTGGAGCTGTATGATCGCATGAGGAAATTCCCTTTCATATATCGGAATTATTACGTTTGTCCTTTTACTTTCATGTAGACGCTCATGCTGTGGATGTACGAGGATATGGAAAATTTACTGGGAATTCTTAGTGATTTTTTGGATGGCAAGTATCCACTCAGAAGTAGGTACAGACTAGTGAGTTATTTCGATGGCTTTGGCTCGATTCTAAACATTCCATCGCTTAAAAGTCGATATATAAATGTTCATTGGGTAGCCAACAAAGCGGATTTTGCGACCCGGTGCATCTCGGTATACGACTGCCAGAGCAGTATGAAGGAAACACATATTGATTCGGTGATTAAAAAGATAAGAAAAGTTGTCCCCAAGATGCTCATTCTCAGAGAATTTCCTTCTTTGGCTTATAGAGAAGATGAATGGAAGTACGAGTATTATGAAGGTTTGTCACAAAACAAAAGCTCAAGTGACTGTGGTGTTTATGCCTTCAAATTCTTAGAAGCCTCTGTAATGAAAAGACGTGATTTTTGACGACAATGTTGCTTCCATGCGTGAGAAGATGACTGCTGATATATTTAAGAATGGAAAATGTATCCCTGAACCCTCAAGACTAACTTGATACATTATTATTTTTTGGGAATGGAAGATGTAAATATTAGGTACATTGTTATTTTTTTAATTTGTTCATATTATTTGTACATAATTTGATTTGAGTCATAAGAAATTATTCTTTTTTTATAATAATAAAAGATTCACAAGAGTCCGAGGGTCGCATGGGGAACAAGGGTCGCAGAGGATCAAAAGGGTCAAAGGGTCACAGTGGTCAAAGGGTCGAACGGGTAAAAGGGTCGCAAGGGTAAGGGGTCGAAGAGGTTTAAGGGTCGCAGAGGGACAAGGATCGTAGGGGTCAAAGGGTCGCAGAGGTACAAGGGTCGCAAAGAGACAAGGGTCGAGGGGTGAAAGGGGTCCAAGGGTCAAAGAGGTACAAGGGCCGCAGCGGTACCTCTGCGACCCTTGGACCCCTGCGACCATTGTCTCTCTGCAACCAGTGACCCTTGCGACCCTTGTACCTCTTCGACCCTTGGACCCGTACGACCCTTTATGCTTTATTATTAAAAATAAAAATTATTTACAAATAATATGAATAATTTTAAAAATAATAATAATGTAACAAGTTACATCTTCCATTCCCAAAAAATAAAAATTATTTACAAATAATATAATTAACTTTTAGAAATACCAAGTTACATCTTTCATTCCCAAAGAATAAAAATTATTTACAAATAATATGAATAACTTAAAAAAAATAAATATGTACCAAGTTACATCTTCCTTGCCAAAACATGTTAATAATTTGGCAAGTTATTTACAAACGACCATTAGACCCGTGTGACCCTTGTCCCCCTCCTACCCTTGCACCTCTGTGACCCTTGGACTCCTGCCAGCCTTTGACCCATGTGACCCTTATTCCTCTGCGACCCTTGGACCCCTGCGACCCTTGTCCCTCTACGACTGCTGGACCCCTACGTGCCTTGTCCCTCTACAACCCTTAGACCCTTGTGACCCTTGTCCCTTAGCGACTCTTGGACCCTCTGCGACTCTTGGACCCCTGCGACCCTTGTCCTTCTGCAAATCTTGTTACAATAACAGTAAACCCACAAAAACAACGATAATAAAAATAATACTTAGTATTGAATAATAGTAAAAAACCAACCAAATACAAACATGATGTTCAAGTTCAAAGGAATGCTTTTGTTCAGATGAGGTTCAAAGCAATCAAAATACAACAGAATTTATGTTATTGGTAGGCCCTGGTTGAGGGAAAAATTGAAGCAGAGGTATTGCTGCATGATCATAAAAAAACTTGATCCAACCCCCTTTGATGCTAGTGCCACCACGTTTCACGGGCCTTAGATCTGTCGACCACGCTAGTATGTAATTGATTATCAGATGTAACTTACATCTTCTATTGCAAAGACCTCTCGACCTTGCAAACCCTATCAGAAGTGTTTGCGATAACCAAATAAAATTTACAACGATGACAAACTAATGCATCTACGGTCAGATTTGATATTTACAACTACTTTCGGCAAACTTGCATCGTACTTCCCACAACTTCGAATCACATCTCAATGTTCTATATCTAAAACAAGCTTCAGTTGAACCCTTCTTTACAAATTCTTTTACATCCTTCTTGCTATCAAACACTTGCTCAATTTTAAGATGCAATCCATCTTCGAACTTGAAGATATTATTTTCATTGGCTGTCTTCTCGTGAACTACAATTTCAAAGTTTTTCTCACCATCACAATCCTTATGCTCTGTTGGCACATCAGAATCAACTTTATTACTGCCAGAAACAACTTCAACACCTACCACATTAATGGCACACCCACCATCTTTTCTTAACCCGCTGGTATGTTCACTATCAGAATTATCCAAATCCAAAATATATATCATTTCGCAATACTTCCAAAAGCAGGAATTAGAGGCTCAATTGCCCTCTCAATTTCGATTCCACACTTCACACTTACTGATTCTATCTCCACTTTCAACAGTGGTCGAATTCCTCTTATGCGATTATACTGATAAAAATAAGATGTTTGTCATTCATTATATATGTTGGCTTCCTATTTTCACAAATATCGGGCAAATAGCTTAACTTCAACTTCGTTGTATTTTTTTCCACCATAATCTCTGCGCATAACTCATCAATAAGTTGTTGGCATGTCAGACTAACCGGAGGACAATAGAAAAATACTCTCTAATTTTCCTGAAGTCTACCAATCCATTAAGATTCTCCATTTAGGTTTTTCTCATTTACCATCATATAAAAAAAAATCAGTGTGATTTTCTAATCCACCGAATCCATTACACCTATAACAAAGACATAAAAAGAGGGTAAATTTTGTGCGACTCGATGAGACTCTGCGACCCTGTGCGACCGTGCGACTCGATGAGACTCTGTGGCCCAGTGTGACCGTGCGACTCGATGAGACTCTGTGACACTGTGCGACCCTTTGACACCTTTATGAACCCTTTGACCCTTTTGCAACCCTTGTATCTTTGCGACCCTTGTACCCCTGTGACCCTTATACCCCTGTGACCCTTTAACCCCTTTGCGACCCTTGTTCCTCTCCGACCCTTGTACCCTTTGCGAACCTTTGACCCCTTTGTGACCCTTGATCCTCTATGACCCTTGTACCCCTTTTCGACCCTTGTACTTCTGTGACCCTTGTATCTCTACAACCCTTTGACCCCTCTACGACCCTTGTACCTCTATGACCCTTGTACCCATTTGCGACTCTTTTTCCCCTGCGATCGTTGTACCCTTTTACAACCCTTTTACCTTTATGACCCTTGTACCTCTACAACTCTTTGACCCCTTTGCGACCCTTCTACCTCTGCGGCCCTTGTACCCCTTTGTGACCCTTGTTCCTCTACAACCCTTGTACCTCTACGACCCTTGTACCCCTGCGACCCTTTGACCACTTTACGACCCTTCTACCTCTGCGCTTGCGACCCTTGTACCTCTGCAACCCTTTGATCCCTTTGCACCCCTTGTACCCCTTTGCGACCCTTGTACCTCTACGACCCCTTGTACCCCTGCGACCGTTTGACCCCTACGACCCTTTGACCTTTGATCCCTTTGACTCTCGATGAGACTCTGTGATCTAGTGCGACAGTGCGACTCGAAAAGACTGTCACTCATTGTGATCATTTGATATTTCACTACATCACTACAAGACTCATTTTTAAAAAGGGAGAATCAAATTATGCATATTACTCACTACTCACTCGGGTTATCCAATTCACAAAAGAAACACGAAAAACCATAACAGAACGAAAAATGACTACATATACCTGGTTTTTATGCGGAACATGCTTAATTGCAAGCTTTTTTGTTGACAACAAACGATTTCAACCTATTTGCGACGTATCTGATGTCGATTTCAAGCTACCTGTGAAACTTTTGATACCAATTTCAATCTACTCGCGCTGAATCTGATGTGATGTGGGAGAACAGTAATTTTCACGCCACAGAAGAGAGAGAAATCGAGGTGCTCTGGAGGAGAGAGAAACATTTTCTACTAATTAAAGGATAAGGGTATTATGGGGTTATCAATATTTAAAGGGTAGATTTTCAGTTGAAACTTTTTATAGTAAAGGGTAGGCTTGAGTCAAAATAGCATTTGAAGGGTATTTTTGAAGTTACCCCTTTTTATCTACGAATTCAATCAGGTTTTTTTCACTATTAGCAAAAAAATTATAAATTATTAGTTTTTACTCAAAAACTTTATGTATGTACTACGTTAAATATGAAAAAAGTTATAAAGTAAAGGAACAAGATATTTTGGTGCAGTTCTTACAACTCCAAAAGATTTCTTATTTCATTCAAACGAAATTTTAAATACTCCTAGATTATAGATTCAAACTCCTCTTAGACTCTATCCGTCTTGAAATTAAATTTCAAGTCCAAACATCACACGTCCTGTATATGATCATCTAATACTATTGTCACAATAGTTCTAGGTTACAGAATGATTTCTCGATCAACTCTCATACAAATCCCTAAACAGTGTCTAACACTTGTGTAAAAAACACTCACTCAAGTTCCTTGAAATAAAAAAAGTTTATTGGTTTAAGCTCTCACTTCTCTCTAATATATTTTTGCTCAATATGTACTTATGGAGAACATAATATTTGATAATCACAACAATTTCCTTTATATAGACTTTCTTGATATGTTTCTTGCAAGATATCCTCCATATTTATAATCTCTATGATAATCTCCATCAAAATATCCAATTTTTTTAATTTTTTTTATTTGTTCAAATTTGACATAAGTCTATATGAGCCTTGTAAAAACATAAGATAAAAAATATTACATTAACAACCTTCCCCTTCTTTACCTAATATTTATGTAAATACATCCAACCATATTATCCATATCTATCAAGGATTAAAATTATCAAGCAACAACTATCCACGATTAATTTTTCTTTTAACTTCACATAGATAATACCCGCGCATTGCACGATTTTGTGATCATTATATTGTATGTTTCTTAAACGTTATACATAATTTATTAATTCAATTTTTATGACATTTTATATATGTACCGGTCATTACAAACACATGAATTCTAATTTTCATTGTAAAAGTTTAAACAATAGATTTATAAGATGTAATGTAAACTAACAATGACATCTATTAATAAAATCATTGTAATTATAAAACGTAATCTCTTGGAGATAGTGATTGCATAATTTGGACTGGAGTTTTTTTATTTTTTTCTTATACGTATGTGTATAATTTTTTAGAACTAAATTGAATTTATAACATGATTTAAAAATAATTATTGAGTTATGGACAAAATTTGAGAATCTTTAAAACTAACTTATGTTTGAATTTCTTGATTGTCTTCAAATTTGGGTTGGTATAGATATTTGTGGAGCATGATGGTCGAAGTGTTAACCAACATGATTGATACATTTACAGAGGATAATTACGCAACGATATGAACAAAAAACATATATTAAGTAAAATAAGTGTTAATTTTTGTTTAATATCGTTTATCAAAATCTAGATAATACTCGCGCGTTGCGCTGTTTTATGATAATTAAACTGTGTTTTCTTAAATTGTTGGTCTTCCATGTTTAGCTGTCCATTGCAAGAAAAAAACCAACAGAACAAATCAAATTCTAGGTCTTTGAAAACTTTTAGGTTTTTAATATTGGTGTATATAACTTTTTTATAAATATAAATTTAAAATGCAAAGATAAAAACCGAATATATGTTTACTTTAATACAATTCTATATGTGTTTATATGTTGTATAAAATATGTTGCAACCTATATTTATATTTTGTGTAATGTATTGGTTGTTTCGTTAAATATTAATATCTTAGGTCTTTATTTTATTTTGATTCTTGATATAGTTCTATATCCACATACATATTGATATAAACATAATACGGTTTTATTTAATTTTTTTTTTACTTTTGTTTATTATAACGAATAGATTACCTCAAGCGAAGACCTTGCAAAATAATTATTTTTAATATTTTCATTTTTTTCAAATATTATTTAATTTTGTAATATTGTTTAGAAATTTTAATTTGATTAATTTAGAAAGAAATTATAATTTATGTTTCAAAAATTTGTATTTTTTTATAATTATAATTATTTAAAATAATAACAATAACAATAAAATATATGGTTATTTTCTATTTTATTACTATTAAGATTATATTTAAATTAGATTTAAATAGAGTTGTTTCTCCCTGTGGTTTCACCATTTAAGAGAAAAAAATCTCCTTATAATATATATGATTTTATGAATTATAATCAACTCTCATCATATTATGAATATTAGTTTTTTTAGTGTTTATTTGATTTTGATTCTTGATTTGACTCTATATCCACATACAGTTTGATATAAATAAAAACGATTTTATTCAAGTTTTGTTTTTATTTTTTATAAGAAAGAAGAAATTAACTCAAGCGAAGACCTTACAACTTAATTATTTTTAATATTCTAATTGTTTTCAAATTTTATTTATTCTTTTTAATATTTTTAAAATTTTTAATTTGATTATTCAGAAAGAAATTATAATTTATATTAAAAAATTGTACCCTTCTAGCCTTCTCATTGTTCCCAATTCAGTTTATTAGCTCTTCCACACATTACCGGTGGCGAAGGCATTCCCCACAAATTTTTATATTAAAATAATAAAAACAATAATACTAATAATAATAAATATATTATCACCTTTTAGTTTAATAATATTAAGATTATATTTAAATTAGATATAGATAGAGGTTTTTCTCTCTTTCTTGGTGATGTGGCTTCATGAGATGAGAGAAAAAAAAACTTCTTATTATATATATGATTTTTTTTCAAATTTTATCTAATTTTTTAATATTGTTTAGAAATTTAATTTGATTAATACAGAAAGAAATTATAATTTATGCTTCATAAAATTTGTAAAATTTTTTTATAATTACAATAAAATAATAATAATAATAATAATAATAAAATATATGGCTACTTTTTTTTTTTTTACTAT
>CM071866.1:16990268-17007768 GCA_036759665.1 Gynandropsis gynandra
GGGGGTAATTGGCAGCAATTAGCCCGATCGTGTACACTTCCAATGCCCGAGCGGGCATGTCTTGAAATGCCGCTCCTGCTCCTTTCGCTCGGTATTTGAGTACTCGCTTCCATCCGTGGCCTTGCATAAGCCGAACCTTGTTACACAGCTTCGTTTTTAGATTGCATATAATCTACTCTAAACTATACCTAAGAATGATATAAAAACTATAACAAATTACGTGTTATCATTATTCGTGTTGAACACAAAGAGGAAGGTTCACTTTTTGATCTGGAAGATTATGAGGGATGCCACGATCCCGATGTTCAGATATGGATGGAACATATTCATAGAAATCTGAAAGGTATTTGTTCGGAGGACATACGTATGCAAGATTTGCTGACACGAAAAGCATTTCTTGGTGATCAAAATAAGGGGAAAGGGAAGGCGACTAAGAGGAAAAGAGCGTGGGCGAAAAAATAATAGAGATTGAAGACTCAGAAGATGAAGGAAGGGTAGGTGTTGGTGAAGCTGATGAAGAAAGAGAAGGTGATGCTGAAGCTGATGAAGAAAGAGAAGGTGATGCTGAAGCTGAAGGAGAAGAAGTTGCAGTCCGTCAGACACTAGAGCAGAAATTAATGAAGGAAATAAAGAAGTCGGAGAAAAGAATTATCAATGTCGTAAGAGATCTTCTAAGGGATGTCGGGTTTCATTTGCCTAGTCCAAAATCACAGGCGGTAAATCCTAAAGGTTCTGAAAAGGCAAAATAAAAATCTGCCGAGAAAGATGCGAGCACCGCAAACTAATCTTCCAACACTCTTAGAGATGATGATTTTGAATTCCTTCAATGTCCATATCTAGTGTCAAGAAAAGAGCCAATTGAAGAGTCGTTTGAGTCAGACGCTAAAAATGACTCTGGAGATGGCCCAGAAGATGATTTGGCAAACATTTCAAGATTAGTTGAAAATATCGCATCTGCAGCCACCATTCCTCTAACTGAATACATTTCTGGAGAGGTTACTGCTGTCGTTGCTCCTGATGAAGTTCCACTAAGTAAATAATAATAGTGAAAATTTTCATTTGAGTCAATTTCCATCGAGAATCGGCATGGGTCGCAAGGGTCGCATGGATCGCAAAAGACGCATAGCTCTCACGGTCGTATAAGTCACACGGTCGTATAAGACGAAGGGTCTCATAAGTCGATGGGTCGCTAGAATTTCATGGGTCGCATATGTCCAATGGGTCGCAAGGGTCGCATGGGTTGCAAAAGGCGCATAAGTCGCACGGTCGTATAAGTCACACTGTCGTATAAGTCCAAGGGTCGCATAAGTCGATGGGTCGCTAGAATCGCATGGGTCGCATATGTCCCATGGGTTGCAAGGGTCGCATCTAATCAATGGATTAATTTTATGCAGATGCTCCAGTGATTACTGTGGATGAAGTCGCCGACGAGGAAACTACAGTCGGTCCAGTCGAAGAGGTCGCCCCTAAGGAGGTTCCTTCCAAGGAAACTACAATCGGTCCTTTTGAAGAGGCCCCCTCTAAGGATAAGGAGGTTCCTTCCGAGGAAACTATAGGATAAGGAGGTTCCTTCCGAGGAAACTATAGTCGGTCCTATCGAAGAGGCCCCCTCTAAGGATAAGGAGGTTCCTGCCGAGGAAACTATAGTCGGTCCTATCGAAGAGGCCCCCTCTAAGGATAAGGAGGTTCCTTCCGAGGATACTACAGTGGATCCTCTCGAAGAGGTCCCCTGTAAGGATAAAGAGGTTCCACCAAGTAAGTACGGTCTTCTGAGTCACAAAGGTCGCATTGCTCGTATGGGTCGAATGGGTCACAAAAGGTCGCATAGGTCGTAGGTCGCATAGGTCTGCATAGGTCGCAGGGTCGCATTGGTCGCCTTATTTTTAATGAAGTAAATTTTATGCAGGTGCTGGACCTTTATCGAAGGAGTCTGTGCCATATGTTGAACCTCTGCAGGTACCTAAACGAGTTTTAAGACCATGGAAGGCATATGTTGAACCTCCATCGGCGAAAAAAGCAAGAACAGTGCGAGGGAGAGGGCGAGGGAAAGATATTGGTGGAGTCCAAGAACCCGAAAAGAAGGTGGTTAAAGAACCAGAAAAAAAGGTGGTTCAAGAACCCAATAAAAAGGTGGTGGAAGAACCTTCGTTCTGGTGGAAGCCCAAGGGATTAGAAAAGGGCTCGATAAACCGAGAACCTTCGTTCATTGAGGCAAGTGGTAAAAAGTTGACTGCTCTATATATGTTCCTGACGGAACCTGGACATGAGAGTTTGTGGAAATCTGATCTAGATATTCCTTGGGGGCCACAGTGTTGGGAGATTATATTAAAGCCCGACGTATTGCTTGAAGATGATGTAAGTTTTTGTAAACCCGGAGTCACAGAGGTCATTTTGTGTCATATGTATTCATGTGTGTTAGTTTTTTTTTTTTTTTGCAGCAATTGGAGGAGGCGTTGTTGGTGTAGTATTATCGCATGAAGCTTTTCCCCGCAATATTTAAGAAACCTTAAGCTTGTCATGTTGTTTTCATGCAGATCCTCAAGCTGTGATCGTACGAGGATATGGGCTCTTTGCCGGAATTTCTTAGTGAATGTTTGAATGGCAAGTATCCATTCAAAAGTACAGAACCAATGAGTAATTTCGAAGGCTTTGTCTCGGTTCTAAACATTCCATCGCTCGTTAGTATATATGTAGGATGTCATTGGGTAGCCATCAAAGTGGATTTCAAAACCCGATACATCACGGTATACGACTACCAGCGGATGCTTAAGAAAACGCATATCGATCCGGTGATTGAGAATCTAAGAAAAGCTGTCCCCAAGATGTTCATTCTCGGAGGGTTTACATCTTTGGCTTCTGGAGAAGATGAATGGAAATATGAGAATTATGAAGGTCTGACACAGAACAAAACCTCGAATGACTGTGGTGTTTATGCCTACAAATTCGTAGAAGCCTCGGTAATGAAAGCACGTAATGATTTGCACTGCATTTGCGACGAAAATGTTCTTTCCATGCGTGAGAAGATTGCGGCTGAGCTATTTAGTAATGGAAAATGTCTCCCTCCACACTGAGATTAACTTGATATTTGTTACATTGTTATTTTTTTAGGAATGGAAGATGTAATATTCGGTACATTGTTATTTTTTAAATATTTGGTACATTGTTATTTTTTAAAAATTTCTTCATAATAATAAAAGGAGTAGCAGGGGTAAAAGGGTCGTAGGGTCAAGGTTCGAACGGGTACAATGGTCCGAGGGTCACAGGATATCCGAGGGTCATAGAGGTATAAGGGTCGCATAGGTACAAGGGTAGCAGAGATACAAGGGTCGCATAGGTACAAGGGTCGTTCGACGATTTTACACGTTCAACCCTTGACCACGCGATTCTTTTATCTCTTCGACCCTTGTATCTCTGTGACCCTAGGACCATTGCGACCCTTTTATCTCTGCGAACCTCGGACCCCTGTGACCCTTTTATCTCTACGACCCTTGTGTCACTACGACCCTCGAACCCCTACAACCCTTGTGATTTACAAATACAATTATTTACAAATAATATGAATAATTTATTATTTCTTATTTACAAATACAATTATTTACAATTAATATGAATATTTTATTATTTATTATTTATAAATACAATTATTTACAAATAATATGAATAATTTATTATTTATTATTTGTCAATACAATTATTTACAAATAATTGACTCAAATCTCTATGACCCGTGTCATCTGCGACCCTCGGATCCGTGCGACCCATGTCCCTCTGAGACCCTTGTCCCTCTACGAACCTTGTCCCTCTGCGACCCTTGTCCCCTTTCGACCCTTGTCCATCCGCGACCTTTGTTACAATAATAGTAAATCCACAAAACAACGATACTAACAACAATACTTACTATTGAATAATTGTAAAAAAACCAAACAAATACAAACATGAAATTCAAGTTCAAAGGAATGTTCTTGTTCGAAAGAGGTTCAGAGCAATCAAAATACAGCTGAAATCAAACTCTGTTATTGTTAGGCCCTTGTTGAGGGAAAAACTGAAATAGTGGTGTTGGTCCATTGGAATACAGCTCGACTTCGAGGTACAAACCTAGGTCAGTCCATGGTCGTGACAAAACTTTCTCCAACCCCTTCTGATGGTAGCGCCACCACGTGCCACGAGCCTTAGATATGCCTCCCACGGTAGTCTATATCCTATCATCAGATATATCTTACATCGTCTATGGAAAAGACCCATCAACCTCACAAACCCAATCGGAAGTGTCTACGACATCGGTAGAAAGGAATAAAAATCGTGAAAATCCTTACCCATGTCATGACATCACCTAAGTCCGTATTGAGGTCACTTAGCAATGCATCTACAGCTAGATTTGAACGAGTGACTGGTACCACCATGACAATTCTCTGAGCAGAAGTGGCGAAGGTGACGTGAAAGAACATGTCACCTTCGTGACGGAAAAGTAAGTAATCCCCAACACGTAAGTGTAGGTCGTTGGAGAAATCTTTCCACCCATCAGTGAATCTAGAAACATCCAACTTGACTTCCCATGTTCTATTAGACCCATCCCATTTAAGCGTTGTCATGTTTTTTTCCCTCGTTTTCCCGTAAATATAATCATCGAAGAAGATCTTCGGGATGTCCTGTAACAAAAAACGAACAACAAAGTCAAATCTGTACATTCTCTACATGTAAGATACCGACAGATGAAGAAGATTACTATGTAGTTCTCCATATAGCGCAGAAAAATCTCTATGAAAAATTAGGGAAATGTGGCATTTTTGGGAAATATTGATGGTAGATGATGAGATTTAGAGAGAGAGAGTATGTGTCGTTATTGTAAAAAAGGAAATTGATGGAACATGACCCTGATATTGAATCGTCGTCAGATGGAATTCGAAAAGATATGACTGCAGAAGTACAAGGGTCGCAGACGTTATGTTTTTTCAAATTTTTTCAAATTTGATGAAACATTTGGCGGGAATTTTGGTGACAGAATTTTTGGCGGGTCGCATTGCTTGCATATATGCGAACTTGACGGATTTACGGGTTAACAATGATAAAATGTCAAAAACCAATCAAAACAATACATTTAACAAAAAAATTTGATGCCAATTGAGGGTCGCATGGGTCGCACATATAAGGATATGCCAATTGAGGGTCGCATGGGTCGCACGGTCACATATAAGGATCAATAAATGCGAAATCAACGAATTTATGGGTTTATAATGATAAAATGTCAAAAATTAATCAAAACAATACATTTACAACGTCAAACTAATTAGTGCCAATTGAGGGTCGCATGGGCTACACAGTCACATATAGGGATCAATAAATGCGATATCGTCGAATTTACGGGTTTATAATGATAAAATGTCAAAAAACCAATCAAAACAATACATTTACAATGTAAAACTAATTAATGCCAATTGAGGGTCACATGGGTTGCTTGGTCGCATATATTGATCAATAGATGCGAACTCGACGAATTTACAGGGTTTATAATCATAAAATGACAAAAAAAACAAATCAAAAAAATACATTTACAACGTCAATCAATGGTTAAAACCGATTATTATCCATGTGTCCCTAGTTGAGTTGTGTATAACCAATGCATGTGTTTCAAAAGCAATAGTAGTGTTTTATTGTCTATGTTGATTCTAAATTAGACATGGGTCGGAAGGGTCACATGGGTCGGAAGGGACGCATTGGTCGCATGAGTCATATATGTTCGCATGAGGTCACACGGATCGGCTGAGTCGCACAAGGGGTCATATTGGATCGCATGAGTCTGATGGGTTCTAATTTAATCCAATTGAGAGTCGCATGGGTCGAATTATATTGAAGAATTTATCGAATTATAATGATGAAAGGCACAAAAGGTTTAATCAAAATAATAAAAATAATATAGTATTATACAATCACTAACTCACAAACCTTTCTTTTCTTTTGAAGTCGGCGTTCTCTCGGTTGTCACATTCCAAAAACTGTAAGTGATGTCGGCTTTTGAAGATGGGTTTTGTCTGGACGAAGAAGACAGGGTTTGTCTCGACAAAATTGGGGTTTGTATCGACGAAGAAGACGGGGTTTGTCTCGACAAGGATGGGGTTTGTATCGACGAAGAAAAGGGGTTTGTCTCGACAAATATGGACGTTCAGCCCGAGCGGGCCAAGGAAGTTGGGTAGTAACAAGTGAGGCTTAATCGGATGAATCATAGATCGTATTGGGGTTTAGTATGGGTGTCAGTCACGAAAATAGGGGATAAGTCAATTGAATCACATTCCTATACCTTGAGAGAGGGTAGGAAGAAGTGTTAGAAGGTGACTTTGTTCAACATATGGACGCAATCAAGCAAAGAAACCATGAACTAAATGAAGCACTCCTATTGACCAACCCAAAAATATAGTGAATATTGTTATTTAAGACTTAATCATAGTGCAGAGATGTATACAACAACTTGTCTAAAAATTTAAAATGGACACTAAACGATGCAAGACTTGGACCAGTTAATGATATGCTTGAAGAAATAAGACAAAAGGGCAAAAGAATCTAGAAAGTGTACCACGAAATTAAGTCGAAAAGCGATGATGGAGTAGGAAGTTCTAAGAATATTGAGCTAGAAGATTTGTCGTTATACCTAGTGGCCATGAGATTTTTGAGTTAATTGTATGTTTTATGTTTCTATTTCATAATTTTTATGTTTATTCTATTTCCTAATTTTTTTGTTTTGATTTGATAGGTTGACGTGATCCCACTGGAACAACGCTCTAGACTAAAGGTCAAATGGATAGGCCTTGCTGCAACAAGTGGCACAAGGTGGGTGGAACGATTGGTCACACGAGAGTTGCGGAAGGGCTCTCGATTCATCGGCCCGTCTTCGAAGGATATTACGCACCGACGAAGGACGAACGAACGTTGGATATGACACACCAACGGGTTGCTGGATATTACGCACCAACGAAGAATGATTTCACATAGGAAAATCAAAGATAAAATTCAAAATCAAGATTTTCTAAAGGTGAACATCATGGCCGGCCATAATAAGCAAGAAAGGTCATGCAAACACATAAATGTAGCATTAAATGTACGTCACCATGCAAGAAAACAATTAAATAATATAGAAAATAGCTAAGACATTAATTGGACAAGTCGTGAGATGTGTCGTTGGGTTGCGAACTTGTCTTGAAACCCTCAGGTTAATAATTAGATTGTGGAAAAGTGATTGGCGGCCTTGTTAAAAACCCGTCGTTGGAAAACCCCGTGGAAAAAACCAACAAAGGGAAAAGAGTACACGCGGATCACTTTACCTAATTACTAACTGTTGCGAGTTGTGTTTCGCGTGTAGTATGATGTGGATGTTGGAACTTCATTGTGGACTCGAGCATTTGTCTTGAACTTGAACAACCGTGAGAAATCACGATGATAGACTCCTTGATCTTCCTAGCTTTAGCTCGGGTCACGGGACCTGCTTGTATGATCAAGGCTTTCTCCTCTCTAGCCCTAGCACGGGTCACGGGACAATCGTTCTTCTTTCGGGTCACGTACATCTTTCGTCCTTTCGGTTCAGCTCGGGTCACCTCTTCTGCAGCGCGGGTCGTGTCCTTTGTGATGCGGGTCGCATCGTCGGCAACACGGGGCGCGTCCTTGGAAACATAGGTCACGTCTTCCTCACCACGGGTCACGTCCTCTTCAGCGTGGGTCGCGTCCTTCTCAGCACGGGTCGCATCCTCCTCAATACGGGTCGCGTCCTCTTAAGCACGGGTTACGTCCTCCTCAGCACGGGTCACGTCTTCCTCATCATGGGTCACGTCCTTTTCATTCGCCATGGCTCAGGTTGTGTCCTCGACGTTGTTCATGATCATATCATACATAAAGTATTCTTGTGTTAGTTATGGCATTAATTTAAATGCAAGAAGTTATGTGTGTTGGTAATGGGATCTAATGGGGTTGTGATGTAGTCATGTATTAAGTGTTATAAATGAGTAACAATATAATATTTTCGGGTGCCTTTATCATTCTGAACAATTACCGGTACATAAAAATCTGACACTATAACAATCTAACATTCTGGGACCATTATTTGTTCTAGGCATGTATTAAAATTTTAGAAATTCGATCGGTGTTGTAGAAAAGTGAATCATTCCTGGGCGACCCAAACATATCATCGACGGAACAATGCCCACGAGTCTCGTTAAAAGAAGACTCATTTGACTCGACATAGTAGACAAATGACATGTGAGAGATTTCAAAAAGTTCGACATAATCCAAAAGTTTGCAAAAGTTAACAATTTCTAATTTATGCAGCAAACAGAAAAGCATATTGATCTCAAACGATCGAGGTTAGTAAATCTCTTTATGCAAAAATCAGTATGACTCAACATGATGTTCTGATTCGGATCTAACTTATTATGAGGAATTTCAAACCAATCAAAACTAAAACAAGCTTCATCAAGTCAAGTTGGGGACTAGCATTGCTTCGGGTTGTGAAGATCGATGACACCTTTCAACACAACCACCACAATCAAGCCATACCAACCCTCACCCACACAAGAAACCTCACATGGGAATCTCTCAATGTATTGAACTACCATAATGCAGTTCACATTCATTTGTAATGCCTTATAAGATCAGACAATTCCAGTTTCCTCATCGAAATTCTGATGTTTAGACATTTTCTTTGTTGAACAATTATTTTTTTGTTTGCTACTAGAACAAGTGATAACAATATATTTACTTTATGGTATATTATATAAAAAAATGTTTTGTCTTTGTAACAATACATTCATATAAGATTAACATGTTTGTGCATAATAATAGCTCATACCATTTTGCAGTACAACAATAAAGATAACAATGTCACTGTGACTACTACTAAGTTGCGATCTAAGTTTTTGATTTTCTCCATCTCCAATTCGAGTTTTCTTAACTATATTTCATGTCTTCCATCTCTTCGATTTATCTTCATCAATTCATTTCAAAACATGTGAATACTTTCCCTCTTGTGTTGAACATCTAAAAAATACCTTCCAGGGATTTTTATGTGTTCTTGTTATGGTATACCTCTCTACTTCCATAAATTTGTATGCTTCGATTTATCTTCATCAACTCATTTTTTGTGTTCTTGTTATTCACACCATCTGATAAAACATTCACTGGTTAATGGGGATACAACCTAAATAAAATATTTACAAATTAATACCAAAATATAGCGCCAAAATCAAAATTTTGAACCTTAGATCGCTTTCGAACAAAAAATTGAACCATTGAATCCTAAATCAAACACATTCACCAAACCATCACATCAATTAAACTTACCTCTCAAGATATGAAAAACCAGAAATCGACATTCATCGTCTCATCACAATCAATTTGTTGCCACAAACAATGAAACAACTCTTCGTCGACGACTAACGAATCACTCGTCGATGAAAACCAAGAAACCTCTCGTTGTTGTGTATGTGCTTTACCAAAACATTACATCGAATAAACATACTTCCCTAAATGTGGATAACCAGAAAAAAACATTCATTGCCTCACCTCTAGTGATCAACTACAACCCACAATGACACAGCTCCTCGCTGATGGCCAACGAACCACTTGTCGATAGAGGTGAACAAATTAATCTATCGTCGCCATGTATATGATTCTGCTTTCCTCCGAATGGGTTAGTTCAAATCCATAACTTGATTTTAAAGGCACTATTATTAAATAAAATTATTTTTAGTCAAACATTAGAAAAATAAGAAACAAAAGTAAACTAATTTTAAATTCCATATGACATGCCTATCGACGTAGTCATTGATGTGGCAACCACATCATTAATCGTTAATAGAGAATCGGTGATATATCATGGCGTTAACCATCGGATATTAATTTGGAAACCAAGATTCAAGATTGTCTTTTTTTTTTATAGGAGATGAATCAAGTGCGGTGCTTATAATATTGATAAAAGTAGGTGTATAATTCAGTGATAAATAAACAAGTAGGTGATTAAAAAGATATTGTCCTTTTATTAATCCAAAAGTCTTAAGGTTAAGCATTTAAAACAAATTTTCAATTTGGTAAAAACAGAGTCCCATAAATCAATTAGTTATTTAAACAATTATACAAAAACTTTTAATTTGAATATAATTTTCTAAAGGAATATTTTAATTATCATTTTGTTCATAAAAAATTGATGTGGTTAATCTCAAGTAATAAATTATCTAGACCAACGTTTCCGCAAGAATACGGATTGTATAGTACGAGTGTCGATCATTTGGGAACCGATGCAACTATATAGTTATTTAACTAATGAACAGGACGGACAATAAATCAATCGGTGGAATGCAAAGTAATGAATAAACTAATTAAACGGGATAAATTCAATAAGCTAAATACCACAGGTTTCGAGAGATGCACAATAATGCAATGAAGTGCTAACAAAGATCATGATTATAGATATTATCACAAATTCAGGGAATTCAAGCACTATCCTAGGGAATGACTCTTTTGATGCCTAATCTCACTATCTAGCATGCATACTACCAATCTCCCAATTGCGCAATAAACATACTAATGCATTAAAACCGCTATCCTAATCCCTGAGTTCAGTCGACCGACCAGTCAAGATTCTAAATCGATTGAGACCCCAAATCATGGCTAGGTTCCAAAATCTAATCTACCTTCGGATACAAAAAGGCTTATAAAATCATTTATTTAAGTGATCAACAAGAATAAAAGCATTAGAAACAACAAATCAATCTAAAAGATGGTCAAATATTATAACCGAGCATTAAGCACCAGCCTTCATTACATATTGGCAAAACTCTAACTTGTGGCAACTGATCTACTAGTAAATGGGTTTGGAAAACAAAACACGAATGAAATCTATAATAGCCATAAGTACACAACGAGATGCCTCCCTATTCTAACACCGTAGCCTTCAATAGTTCCTTCACATCCCGAGTTCTTTTTTCCCGTCTCTAGCCTTCTCGGTCTTCTACTATGTCCGTCCGTGAGTCTCCTTCCTCTTCTTCTGGCCTAAAATTGAACTCCCCTCTCTCTTTCCGTGCTGGTTTCCTTTTCTTTCCATAGCAGCTTGTGTTGTTTCCTTTTCTCCCCACCTTTCCTTTTCGGTCGGCTTCCTCTTTTCCTTTCTCCATGCGTTTTCATTTTCTATGTAGCGACCAGCGGTTTATATTTCTTGTTCCAGCGGCTGTTTCCATTTCGTGTAGATAGCCGTGTGATTTCTATTTTGTCTAGCAGTCTGTGGGTTTCCATTTCTTGCAAGCAACGGCGTGTGATTTCCATTTTTGTGTCTCGATCGTGTGTTTCCATTGTTGTTCGGTCGGGTGCTTCCAAGTGTAGGGTTGTTTTTGGGCATTCTCTCGTGTTTCTATCCTGATATCTTCATTTCCTACAAAACACGAGAAAACAATAGAAGAAGACTAAATTCTACTTAGTAACTCAGTAAATCAAAATTATAAAGAAATTACCTATAGAAAGAGACGAAACTTGGATAAATTAAACGTTATCAAACTCCCCCAAACTTGAACCTTTGCTCGTCCTCGAGCAAAACCAGAATTAAGCTCAAGAAGAGTCGGACAACAACCGAATACTAGCACAAGTACTTTGAAAAATCAGTCATCATGCACAACAATGAGTCACACGAATATAGACGTAAAATCAGTCATCATGCACAACAATGAGTCAAGCAAACTTAGTTCAGACTTCTATCGACCGAAAGTCACGATCGAAAGTCATGACCGAAAGTCACGATCGAGAGTGACTAACCCCTAGACAATGTCCAAGCGATCTCCATACCAATTCACCTATGCATACATGAGACACCTTTCTTTTCTCTTTTCTTCTTTTTTTCGGTTTCCATTTTTTTTAAAATCCCCTCTCGGTTTCTAGGATGCCGGAGTCGAAGAGGACAGGTTTCTACTTAGACCCATGTTGCCGATTTACACACGCATAAAGTCTTGTAACCTTAGCAGAGTGAAGAGGTTACATCATTTGAAGAATTTTTTTGACCAAATTATTGAGATCACACATCAACTCTAACTTTTAGGACATAGAAAAGCACCTCAACCCATCACTTAGACCCGAATAATCGAGATCAATGCACTCATGTCAATGTAAGGCGGAAATAGCTAGAAGCTTTTTCCATAGAAAAGTAAATCGAAAAGGTATTTGACCTAGCAATGACTGAACGGTGTACAAGGAGATATAGATACTTAGGACTGAAACCTAGGGGTTAGAATACAACTATAAGTCCTGGATTCATGCACAACTACTAGACTAGCCAGTATGTAAAAGTCCTTTTAAGAAAACTTAGGCTTTTCATCCCGATTCGTCAAAGGCGCACAAAAATTTCTAAAGTTCAAAGTGTTATACTAGATGTCCGGTAGAAATCCTGAGAAAAGAAATTGACATAAATGCTAAATTTAAAAAGAAGAACTCAACGTCTAATCCTAATCGCAAACATATCACTCGAAGAGTACCCCCCCCCCCAGACTTTAACGGAACACAGCCCCAGTGTTCAAAATCTGTTAGAAGAACTCGCTTGCCAAGACTCAGGAGAGGATAAAGAAAGTAAGAATGTGTACACCTGGTGTATTCTTGTTTTCACGAGTTGGAGGTGCAGCTGGATGTAGTATGCGTCTACTCCGTTGTGGTTAATATTATAGTGGAGAATCTATGAGAATAGTCACACAACCAAAAATAGAAGAACTACGGTACATCATGGCAACTGGTGAAGTACATGCATGAGAAAAGAAAAAGAATTAAGTTCTGAAAATAAAAGGATACGAAGCTCGGGTTGCCTCTCAAGAAGTGCTTGTTTAAAATCCCAAGCCTGACCGTGGAGCTACTATTCATGAGTCGGTTCCTAAAGAGCAAGTATAGCTCGATCGTCACCCGTGTTGTCCACATTGTAGAGCTTTAATCGTTGGACGTTCACCTTGAATGTACCACTACTTCCTATCAGCTCGATAGCGCCATTGTGTTGAGATGCTCTTGATCGTGAATGGTCCAGACCATCATGACTTGAGTTTCCCTGGAAAAAGTTTCAATTTCGAATTGAAAACAAGTACTTGGTAACCTTCCTGAAAGCTCGCAGAATGATATGTCTTTCGTGCCACTTCTTTGTACGCTCCTGGTAGATTCTCGCGTTCTCGTACGAGTTAAGGCGCATCTCCTCTAGATGATATAGCCTGTAGCACTCGTTTTTCAGTGGTCGTCTTGTAGTCATAGTTGAGTGCCTTGATTGCCCAATACGCTCCATATTCTAACTCAACGGGTAAGTGGCATGCCTTACGGTACACCAGCTTAAAAGGGGTCATTTCGATCGGCGTTTGACATCTATTCGGTAGGCCCATAATGCATCATCAAGCTTCACCGCCCAGTCCTTCCTAGATTTGGAGACCATTTTCTTGAAAATAGACTTGATCTCTTGGTTGGACACTTCCACTTGGCCACTTGTTTAAGGGTGGTACGACGTTACTATCATATGTCAGACGTCGTATTTTTTCAATAGTCTTTCTATAACGTGATTCATGAACTGGTTTCCTCCATCACTGATCACCACCCTCGGGACTCCGAATGCGGAAATATGACGCATTTGAACAGCCTGGTCATGGATTTGGAATCATTGGTCGGACTTTCTAGAGCTTCCACTCACTTCGTCACGTAGTCCACAACGACAAATACGATGGAGAAACCAATGCCTTCTTTAACTTTTCAAACGCAACATGGCATTCCATCGTGAATTCAAACAGCACGTCTTTGCCCGGAAAATCAGTGAGAGGCTTGGATATCTTCAAAAAATCTTTGATGAAGTGTCTACCACCTCGTATGCCCCAGAAAGCTTCAGATGGCCGTAACGTTCCTAGGAGTCTTTAGCTTCTCGATAACCTCTATCTTAGCTTTGACAACCTCTATCCCTTTTTCTGAAATTTTGTGACCCAATACAATGCCCTCATGAACCATGAAGTGACAATACTCCCAATTGAGCACTAGATTCACTTGCAAGCACCTGTCTAACACTTTAGAAAGATTGGTCAGACAAACACCAAAGTAAGGTCCATGGACCGAGAAATCTTCAATGAAGACTACCATAATATCACCATTCACATCAGAAAATATAGGGTCATTGATAACACTGAAAGTGTATCAATTTTAGGATAGATTTTAGTGCCATTTTCGCATATATTTTATATAGATTTACATATCCTATGTGATTTAGAGTTTCATACACCCGTTTTGTTGGTTTTCAGGTTTTTAGGCGACAAGGCCTAAATGAGCTTTAAAAACGGATTCCTGAACAAAACCACGTACTTTGAAGATATATCTACTCAGAGCCAAGATCTAGCCTTAGAACCCAAAGGAACACCCGAGCAACGAGCGGAAAAGAGAAATTTCAAGAAAACAAGGGTGCCCGGTCGGGCACCATAGACCACCCGCTCGGGTAAAACCTACGGGGTTTTATCCGCATACCTTGCACGACCCGGTCACGAAGGCAACGCGATCGGGTAGCCTTACCCGATCGGGCGCAAGACGTATACCCGCTCGGGCGTTAATTCATCCCAAATTCCCCGAGAGTTTGCACGACTCGGGCCGCTCAACCACGCGATCGGGTGCTGGATACCCGATCGGGCGTTATGAAGGAACACGACCGTGCGCGCCTATGCACGACCGGGCAACAGTGGTGCCCGAACGGGCCGTGTATTTCGCAACAACCTAGATCTAACATTCAAACGGCCTAATTTAAAGAACAGAACAGATCTAGAGCAAAGGGGGCGACGTACAGGGCAATCAAAGGCTGGGAAAACAACTGGAAAGACTCGGGAGATGTTGGAGAAGAAGAGAAGCATCAATCCTTGCACCGGTAACACAATAGGAAAGGTCGAGGCATCGAATTTCCTAGAGTCTAGCATGTATAGGGTTATGTTATCTTCGTCTTTTGTTTTCTCCATGAGTGAGTAGAGTCCCAACTACGGGTAGGGATATCAGATTGTATTGGACGAACAATGATTTGCGTTAATGCTTAGATTTATTGATTTATTCTTGATTGTCGGTTCTACGCTTAGCATTATCACTCTTACGCTAGTGATGCCTGCTCATCAACATAGGATTTCGGACTTTGCTGGAAGGTTAAAGAATGAATCCGGACCTCTTAAGTTGTAGATTAAGTTCGGCTAATGAGAATCTGACCGGTCGGTTAGTCGTCTTAGGAATAATGATTGCGGTCGTAAAGCTGCCATGGTATGGGTTAATCACTGCTGGAAGGTAGGGTTGCACGTATTCATGGTTAGGAGGTTTAGGCTCGGAAGAATCACTCCTCAGTTTAGGGCATGAATTTCCCGTTGTCAAGATAAGTCGATAGATCTATGATCCTTAGTTGCTTCATCCATACGATTCCCGGTATCCCGGACACCCGTAGTGTTTGTCATATCCGAGTTCATCCCCAACCTAGTATTGTTGTCACCACTTAGTTTAGTTTTAGATATTTAGGACCACATCCCCTTCTATCTTTATTCGTCTTAGTTTAGTTTTATTCTTAGTCTTTGGCTCCTTTAGTCCCCAGAGATCGACCCTGGTACTACACGATCCGTATACTTGCGGTGAAGTGGTCTAGGATAATTTATAACTCGTGTTTCCACACATCAGTCATGCACCACTGAAATGTGACGGGAGCATTAACAAACTGAAAGGCATCGTGCGGTATGCGAATGTACCAAAGGTACACGTGAACGTCATCTTTTCTTCATCATTCGGTGGATTAGAATATGAAAAAAACCTGAATAGCCATAAAAAATAAAAGTAGGAGTGAAGAGCTAGACGTTCAAGCATTTGGTCAATGAAAGGTAAAGGGAAATGATATTTCCTGGTATTCGCATTCAGCTTGCAGTAGTCGATTAAAATTTGCCATCCCGTGACCACCCTCGTCGGGATAAGCTCATTTTCCACATTCGGAATGACTGTGATGCCTCCTTTCTTTGGGATTACCTGTACAAGACTCAGCCACACATTATCCAATATAGGGTATATCATCCCTACGTCTAACAATTTAAGGACCTCTTTCTTGACTACTTCCATCATGTTTAGATTAAGTCTACGTTGATGTTGAATGGAAGTCTTAGACTCGTCTTCTAAGTGAATCCTATGCCTACAGAGAGCTTGACTATTTCCCTTAATATCTTCTAATGTGTAACCTATAGCACCCCTATATCTCCTAAGAGCGTCTAACAATTGTTCCGTCTGGGATTCATCTAGTTCATCGTTCACTATTACGGGATAGGTAGATTTAAGTTCGAGGAATTCATACCTAAGCCCATGTGGTAAGGGGTTCAACTCCACCTTGGGTGCCTTATCGATACTCCAATCAGGTGCTGGACGTTTGGTCTAGTTTCTCGACGTCCTTTCTTCAAGAGTGTTTGTATTCACGTCGAGCCACGCTTAACTCTCGGTGTAAATTATCTGAATTTCCTCCATCTGCTTGGATCAGGTTCTGTTGTGCTCTCACCACGTTTGACTCGTCTGTGATTTCTTTCATCTTTTCTTCGTCCAGTAGCTTCTTATAGTGCGTCACTTTGTTTGGATCCTTGTATAACCCTTCTCTAGCTGCTAGGAGGGCCATTTCAAGGGAATCCATATTTCCAAATTCTTCAAGAACTTCTCGGCTAATTTCTCTAAGACATCAATGTAGAACACTGAGTGTATCATTAAGTTTTTAATCTGAGTCTTCCTTCAATACAATGTGTGATTGTCATTGTTGTGTTAAGCAACGGCCTCCCGAGGATGATCGGAATCTTCTTGTCTTCCTCCATGTCTAGGACAACGAAGTCAACCGGGAGAAGAAATTTTCCATTCATAATGGCACGTCTTCCAGTATCCCCTCGGGATCCTCACGCTTCGATCAGCCATGGTGAGTGCCATTTTTGTAGGCCGTAGATCCATTCAGCCCCTAAGATCCAATTTCTCGTATAAAGACAATGGTAGCACACTTACGCTTGCTCCGGCATCAATAAGGGTGTGGTTAATCTCATAATAGCATATTTTACAAGTGATCACAAATATACCTGGATCGTGCATCTTTTTTGATAAATTTGGTTGCAGCATCGAAGTGTCAAAGATAGAAATTTTCAATGGATGCTGGAACAATTAATGGAAATGCAAGAACGAGAAAAAAGGAAGCAAAGCAAAGAGTAAAAGGAGGAAAAAAAAAGGAAATCGTTGTTGCACAAGAGGACAAGGAAATACAAGCTGCTAAAGAAAATAGAAACCGAGAAAATGGAAACTAGCCAAAGAGAAAAGGAAGACGAAAAGGAACATGCAGGCTACTTAAACCAAAAGTAAATATGGTTATAGAAGAGGAATGGGAGCTACATGGCTGGAAAATAAAGAGGAAAAGTTGACAATTACACAAGAATGGAAAAAACAAGAGATGGAAAAGTCGGAAAAGGAAAACTGCAGCCACTAAAGAGGAAAGAAAAGGGACGACCAAAGAGGA